>CM065053.1:93820657-94265657 GCA_032883995.1 Coronaproctus castanopsis
TTTTCAGAATGCCAGTTCGGACGTAAGAATCCACCTTTCCATTATTAATTATTTTAAATTTACATAGTTTCATTTTTCGTTTGGGAATTTTTCCTCAGTAATTTGTATATATATATATATATATATATCAGTAGGTGCTGTCTTCACTTACCGATATATTTTGTTGTAGCATAAAAGGCAATATGACGCTAGCGTAGAAACTGATTGTAATCGCTTTGATGTCACGGCACAGTGCAGACTCGCTTGTTTTTGTACTGTACTGTATTCGAGCATATGGTAGGACCTCGAAAATTATTATACAAATTCGTAGAATCAATCTTTTCATGCCCAAGATGTTTCAGAAGTATTAAGAAAGACCCCTTTATTAGAAATAACAGTTAACAGAATTTGACTTTAGCGTAGAGTCTTATATTTTTTCTCGATTCTATTTTAATTTCGTATAATATGTCGTATGTATGGTGATTTTCTTTTAACGGCCAGAGTTAATGTATTATGGTTATTCAACGATTTTTTTGTTTAAATTTCTTCTAGTTTTGATTATAAAGTCAGTAATAATTAGGAAATGATTTACATTTAATAGATTTGTTCAAATATTGTAATATTGAGATTACTCCGGGAGGTTAGCACAGTGTTAGAAGAAAAAAAATTATAATCAAAAATTTTTTCTCCGAACGGGTTCATTGTAAAGGACTACTCCTACATCTGCTGTCTGTGTTATCTGTGGGGTCCTGCCCTTTGGATTTACATCTTACTGTCAGGACTCTCACTGGCGAGCACAGGCTTGTGGGGAGGATTGTTCGGGAATGAAACATTCTAACCTGCTTGAAGGTATCCTTGTTCAACCAATGACAAATAAAATTTTTAAAAACATATTTTTTCCTTATTAGTCGCGAAGTGGCACGACGATTGGGACACCGCAATTACTGACAGAAAGACTTATACTATTCTTCCAGATATCGTGTATAGATTAAAATTATTAAAATTCGATGTCAACTTCTACAGTGCACAGGTGTTGACCGGTCATAGTAAGTTTGGGTTTGTAGGTTCAGGCGTGCTGATAATTCGGTCTGCACTTGTACTGTAGGCAAGGTTGGTTAATCATACATTATTTGTGTGTCCCACTTTCGATGCTGTGCGTTGTAAATTTAGTATTAACATCGGAAAAATTTTAAAAGAGTTGAAAATTTCCTTTTATATGCCGAACAGGTTATGCGAATTAAGTTTAAAAATTTTATCTATTAATTAACGTCTAAGTCAATCGTGATGCCGGTGCAGTTTTTGTTAGCGTGGTTAAATCATCTACTTTCTATTATTATAATTAATTATTACAATCTTATAATTAAGTTCTCGATTATTAGTTAGTCTGTATTATCTAAGAATTTTTGATTCCTGTGTTGTAGCTCATTTTTACAAGTTTGATTTATTTTATAATTGAGTTTACATTTCAGTTTTGATATAAGTTTTTACCATTTTTTCCCCCTAATTATTAACATTTTACAATTATGTTTCCGATTATTAGTAATTAGTTTTTAAGATAATGTAAGAATTTGATTTTTAATCCATTTTTATAAATTTAATTTATCTTCTAATTGAGTTCGTATTTAAGTTTTGATATAAGTTTTTACCATTTTTTCTTTTTTACTTTGATTTCATTAATCCTTATTTATAATGTTTATTTACTTGAGTTTAAGTTATAAGCTTAAACTCTACGAATTTATATTAGATGGAACAAGGGACTATCTCATCCCTTCTTTCATCGCAATAAGTTAATTCAAGTGTGGAGTTCTATGCCTTGGTGCTGCGAGCTCCATCATTATATTAATAATCTCATTTGGTTTGTAAGGGGGTTTTTAGTGGGTAAAAATTCCACACACTGATTTTGGCTCCCTAATAAAAAAAAACTAAAATATTTTTTTATCATCAGTATTTTCACCAAAAAATCAAATTAACCGCTCGTAATGATTCGCGTGGTTAATATAAACAGAAATTCGCGTAGTCCTTAGAATCGAATGAAATGAAAATATAAAAATAACACGTCCTTTACAAAAAAAAAAAAAAAGAAAAAGAAAAACAACAAAAAATAAAATTGCTCTATCAATTTCAGTTTTGAAAAAATTTAGGAAGTCGTTTTCGAATATAATGGAAAATTTTTCCCTATTATATTGGCTTTTTTTAGCGATAACGAAAATATAATCTCCTCTTTTCAGAACGAGTAAATTGGAAGTTAAATCGGCGAAAATTGCGATGTATTCGGACGGAAGGTTAATTTCAAATTCGATTTATTCGTAATAATCATCAATTATGACAAGAGCAACAATAATGATAATAACGCTATCACCATCATCGTGATTAACGTCACCGAAGACAACAATTTTATACGATAAAGCTCAAATCTAAAAATCTAAAATCAGTACTAGTAGTAGAGATTTTTTTTTTTGGGGGGCACTGCTAATCACAACCCACTAACGAGCAGCAGTAGATGAAACACGAATGTAAATTATAATGAAGATAATGTCGTTGTTTGTTTTTTTAAAGGTTCAACTGATCTTTAAAGAAGTACAAATGAGGGAGTTATAAATTAATTTTATAATTATTAAACGAACGGAATGGATATGACACAGCTCTCTCATCGGACGATTGATATGTCCCGAATTGATTATTATTATTATGAACGAAATGCAAAACCGCTTAGAGTTAAATCTAAGATGAATTCGATTGCAGCATTAAAACAAACTAATCGCCACCATTGAGAGAATAAAATTAATTAATATATCTGGAGTATTATATTACCTTTATTCTAGAAATAGAAGACGAGGAATTAATTCGAAATCAATGAGCTTAAATTAAAAACAAATGTTAAGTATTTTAGATCATTCTATTAAAATACTTATTACATATAATATATATATATAACGATAATATCAACCCATTGATGGGTCTTGTGCAGCTCGAATTCAATTGATTCCTGCCCATTTAACAATATCATCTCGCCACCTAGCCATAGACCCCCTTCGCGGGCGTTGGCTGTCAATTGGCTACCACTGTAATATCCGTTTAGTTCATCTTTCATCTATCGTCTTGCCAAATGTCCGGCCCATTTCCATTTCAGCCTGGCGATTCGCTCCGTTCCGGGTGACGCATTGTTTGTCAGAAATATTTAACTTCTTTTACTATTTCTTTACATTTATTTAAAAGATTTAATGCTTAATAGTTTCGTATTGTCCATTTTATTTGAAATATTCTGCGATATAGCCGCATTTGGAAGTTTCGAATATCTTCTGGTTAATGCGCAACTTTCAATAATACCGAAAATAGGTAGCATTTTTTATCAATCTTAATTTTAATTCCATGTTTATTAATATTACTTTTAACTTAAAAAATGCATTTCCCGCTTTTTCGATTTAGTTCCTACATCCCGTTGTATTTATATTACTGCCTGGGTACTCGATATTGCCGACTTATTCAATTATTTTACCACAAGCTGTCTCGATTGTGTTGCTGTTTCTTCGATTTATTACCGTGTATTCTGTTTTTTAGATATATTTAGCTACAAATTTTACATACTGCGGTGAAGACATATCTACGAACTCGTGTAATTCTTTTAGATAATTGTCTTCGATATCAACGTGAAATTTCTTTTGCGCTTCTTCAAAATTTTTTTGCGAATATATGTTAAATAACAATGGCGATAAGCTACAACCTCGCCTTACATCTTTGCATATCGCTACATTTTTCGTATCTTCGCGTTCAATTTTAATATTCGAATCTTTATCGTCAATACCGGTTTTACTCAGGATATACGTTAATTTATCATATTACCAAACACTTTTTGAAAAACAACAACATATAACTTGCAACATCTCTACAGCGATCGACTAGCACCCCTTAACGCTAAATAAGGCATCGCCAATACTAAAATTATTCCTAGGTCCAAAACTGAACTTCATCTACTTGTTCTTCTATTTATATTCTCGTTGTGTACTCGTGTCCGAAAATGTCAACATGTTCCAACGAAACCACATTTCTACAGCTTTCTATTCAATTGGTTAACAACGAACAATATCTTGTCTCATACTAAGACTAAGTGACCGGTCACATAACGGATGTTTCATGTTTTAAAGGCTGCTCGTTCGTACACGTTGCTTTAAATTCGACATCCGTGTCCAGCTTATCGGCGATACAATAAACAAGATATTTGAACTTATTGATCGGTTCAATATTTTCAATATATTCAACTTTTTAGTTACGCCTATAATTGAACGACTTTAGGCAATAATGGTCACAATGAGAATAAATAATAATAATAATAATAGTTTACGAGTGGAACTGTATTTCGTTTCGTATCGATTTTCCTCGTGTTATCCTAGGCGCTCAAGTGTTATATAATAAAATTTACGAATCGTCGACATAATCTGTATCTTTAGTTATTACTCCCTTACATTAGACGTTCTGTGCCGCCTACATAGAAGTGAAGAAGTTTATCTCAAACTAAATTCGATCAAATCATCCGCGAGACACAATTAGGCCATTTTAAACTAAATACTAAGAAAAAATATTTGCGCATTAAACTATGATATATAAATAAGGCGGGGAAATAATAATTACAGAAGTAACGCGTTTTGTGTTTTGTAATTTGATATGTAAGGTTATTGTTAAAAATGGAAAAAATATGATTTTGAAATTAGCAGTAATATTATCGTTTAATCATAATTATCTTATTATTATTATTATTATTATTATTACTATAAAAAATTTGGAGGATTAAACTACATATTTTATTATTTAACTCTTTCAATCGCGTATTATAAAATTATGATACAAAATTATACATTTTATATGGGTATTTATTATATACAATATTGCATCTTAGGTGAATTGTAAATAATTTCCAATATATTTATGCGAATTATTTTTAAAATTGAGATATTTCATGTCAATCGGAAAATTAAAAATTATGTTACCAATTAAAATTTCATGTACCATATAGTGGACATTACGACCGAAAGGGTTTTAAGTTAGTACTTCGTTAGAAACCACCTTATCATTGTACTGGCTTATGGAATTATGCACAGAGAAATGTAAATACTATACACCGTTGAACTCTTGAATTATGTATGTAAAAGCAAGTCATCATTCCGCATTAGTATCTATGATAATATTACTAAGGTTGAGAGAGAAGAGAGCTATGTTGTAAGGATTCACTCTACAATGATCAACTTTATCAACGTTGACTTCAAAAACTATGAAAAACGACATAAAGTGCTAATAGAGTGTGTTTCATCTGTTAATTTCCCGTTCAGTGGAAAATAAGCTAAAATCATAAATCCGAAAAAGATCTTACCAACATTAAGAACATTCGTCCTATAAGTTTATTAAACGCATAAGTAAATTCGTTGAGAAAATCACATTAGCACGATCACTAAATTATTCGAACATTAATAACATTATCATCAATGAGCAATTTGTTTTATATCCGATCATTCTACCGTGTATGCGAAAATTGCAAACTGCATTACTGATAACTTTAACTTTAAAAAGCATGCAAGATTATTGTTGGTTGATATTGAAAAGGCATTTGATACGGTCTGATATAATGAAATTCTATTTATAACGATTCAATTTAAATTCCCTCTGCCCATAGTTAAATGGTCAGGAAGTTCAAGAGTAATATTTAATCTTAAATTTTCGTTCCATTACTCAGAATTTGAAATATTTTTCAGTTTGCATGTTAGATAACAGAATATATATATATATATATATATATATATATATATATATATATATATATATATATATATATATACTTTAAATTACTACTTATTTATTTACACCGATGTGTTTCTATATTTTCATTTCCAATTCGAATTAATATTAACTGTACCAAGTGGCGCACCCATGATTTCTGTTTGGGGTGGGCTTAAACATCAACCCCATCCAAAAAAAAAAAAATTAAACAATTCATAATAACAATAAATAAAATACACATAGCCGAATGTGTAACAAAATTCGACGGACAAAACAAACTATAAACGATCACGAACAACAACGAAACAAGTAACAATAAATAAAGAACCTCACCGGTCCATGACTTGGGTCAGATTCGAATGCTGAACGGCCCAACCAACGGCAATTTTTTTTTTCTTTGCGTTACACAGTCAGCTGGATTAGCAGACAGAATGTAAGGGATATTTTTTTACAATCTAGGCTGTTTTGAACGCTCTTCAAGATGAAGTTTTATTAGTGATAACGCGACCTCTCTTAAATATTCTCTTCTATTTCAACTATCAATTAAGCTGCGAAATTGTTTGGAGCTTAAAAGTTACGCGCCTTTTTAATACGTATTTTATACTTTTGGAGCGCTCTGTACCCATTTGATTTATAATGATTTTTGTTTACGTTTTAACTGATATTTCTTTTATAAATTTTAATTTTTTAAAATTAATTTAGACAATGTTTAAGTTTACTTATTATACACACAATCGTGACTGAGGAAACCACTTGTTCTTTCTTTCAGACCCAGCTCGAACCGAACTTTCATGCACAAATGGTTTAATCGACACTCCCATCTACGCACATGACACTTTTTCAGCCGTTACTTCCTTGCACCTCTATATACACGAGCATTAAAATATATTTGCCCATCCACTCGTTTGAATTGAAAAAAAATTTTCAACGTAATAATTTTCGCATAATTGAAAATTTAAAAATTTCCTGGACGATTTCTTTCAGTTCTATCGCTTATTTCCGTTTTACTATCGACTCTCGTTAAGAAACGTCTCTTTGATGAAAAATTCGTAATATTGTTTGATAATATAAAAATATATGAGTAAATACGTACATATGTCAATACATATTATATATTGTTTTAGATTAAAAGCAGTCGAAATGAAGACATAAGACGAGACATTCTAAAGGAAATGAAATTTCAACTATTAAAAATAAATAAAAAAATATAGGAAGAGGAAATTGAACCGTACATATACAAAAATATATAAAA
Source organism: Coronaproctus castanopsis (assembly GCA_032883995.1). Taxonomy (NCBI): domain Eukaryota; kingdom Metazoa; phylum Arthropoda; class Insecta; order Hemiptera; family Monophlebidae; genus Coronaproctus; species Coronaproctus castanopsis. The sequence goes on from CM065053.1 coordinate 93,827,655, forward strand.
ACGATAAATAGGACTGTTTTAAAAGAGTGTTTCACGTTCACGTGTTAAGTATACCGTTTAAAAATATAATCGTCACGCGTACACACACACACACATATATGTATATATATATATATATAATTACATACATTTATAATGTATATTGCGTACATAGTTAGGAATAATTTTAGGGATTACGTTACAATAATCATCATCATATTAATAATAATAATAATGGTATTATCATAACGTGTGTAACCCGTTTGATAGGTTTTTCAGTTAGTTTATTGTCGGAGCCGAAGAAAATACAGTTGTAGACTATAAAAAATAATACTGTGTTATAATAATAATATATTCTCTTTTCTATACAATGCGCGACGATGCGATCTTCGTTTATCACATTATTTAGCCCCGCTATCTCTTTCTGAATAATAAACAAGGGTGAAAAATATTATATATATATATACATATATATATCTTCGTTGAAAATTGAATTACAATGTGAATGGTAAGAGGGTCGAGGAAGCTGGTTTTAGAACGAATGGTAACAACCAATAAGACGATAGAGTTGCCGGCTTTTTTAGTTACTGTAAAGAAGGTCTCCATTTTGCGGTGTGTGGGCGTGGCTCGAAGGGAAAAGAGACGTTAGTGGATATTTGGGTAGCGCCGACAGAATTTTCGCGTATTCGCGATATTTCCATCTGGGTAGTATCGCTGGAATTGGACGGTTGTGCTTTGCACGTATGCGCATTAATATTATATTTATCGTTCGCGCGATTGATATTTCCAATTAAATCGAATAAAGATAAATTAAATTCGTTCGATATGAGTATACCGCCGTCTTCATCTAATCACCATCATCATCACCATCACCATAATCAGATCGCAATGAACGTTCCGTCGTCTTTCGTACCTCAACATCACGCTGCAGCGGCTGTACTGGGCAATTTGCCGCCGGCCGCGTTTTTTTTAAGAGCTAACGAACGATATCAACGTACGCCGAAATGCGCTCGATGTCGCAATCACGGAGTGGTGTCCGCTTTGAAAGGTCATAAACGTTATTGTCGATGGAGAGATTGTATCTGTCCGAAGTGTACGTTAATCGCCGAACGACAAAGAGTAATGGCCGCTCAAGTGGCTCTGAGAAGACAGCAGGCCCAGGAAGAAAACGAAGCCAGAGAATTAGGATTAATGTATCCCGGAGGAGGTGGATCATCGTCTAGATTAGCCGCATCCAGTACCGGAAGCGACGGTGTATCCAGTTCCGGACAGACTCCGTCATCGTCAGCCGGAACAGGCGAAGGAAATGCGTCCGGTTCGACGATAAATAAGAAAGACGGCAACAGCGGTTCAGGTATATACGTCTTTTTGAATACTATAGAATCATTAGGAATATTAAAAAAAAGACACAATATCGAAATATTATATAAATTAATAAGTTTATTAGGAAAATGTTTTAACGGTGACTAGTATAAAGCAACTGCGAATGTTGGTGTTGCATAACCAATACGGTTGCCACCCCGGGTTTTTCTTTACTTTCCCGCGAGCTGGGGTTAACCATTTACCGGCTAATCGGACGGATATTCGAGTTCGCTAGAGATTTCCTTAACGCGAGAAAGTTAATTCTAGGTCACGAGACCATTGTGAGAGAGACTGCGTTAATATCTCGTATTTATTTTTATCTCCGGAAAAAATAACCGTTTAATAGAAAAATAATTATCGTAAAGAAACAATAACGGTAAAAAATGTGGCTCTGAAAAATGACTATATTTCTAAAAAGCCCACACGTATTTCGAAGTTTCATTTGAGGATAATAATATTATTTTAAAATAATTAGTACGTAGCATTTTTTTTAGAACAAAAAATACATATAATTGCGTGCATATTCGAAAAACCTACTACCGATAACCACAAAATTAATAAAAATGATATTTATAAGAATTTATTTATTTATTTTTAATTCAAGCGTGAACCCCGAATAAATCATACAATACCGTTGTATTGCGTAGTATAATAAAATATAATATAAAAATCTCAAAAGTCGAAATATTTAAAAAATAATATGTATGTATATTAAAATTGCAATTAATGAAATATGACATGAAATGAAATTACATCACTTATAACCGAATATGATTACATACATATTTATAGGGTTTGTTAAGCAATAATAACTGTAAATATTTAATGACATTAAAAAATGTGTATACGTTGCAGTGAATTATGTAAATGAAATGTTAAACCTATTAGTTAAAGCCTATGTTTGTTTCGACGTATACTATTCTTTCAAAAAATTTACTGAACTTATATATATATATATCATCATCATCATGTAGTCATCAGTTCTAAAACTGGTTTGCTAATTTCCTCCACAATTGACGGTTTTCTGTTTTCCTCTTCATATCCGTATATCCTGTGCTACCAGTGTCTTCTATTAGTTGCTGTATATATTGATTTCTTGGTCTTCCCTTTCCGCGTTTCCCATTCATCCGTCCTTCTATAATTATCTTTAATAGGCTTTCATGTTTTTAAATGTGACCGATCATATTAGTTCTTCGTTTTATTATCTTTTTCCATAATGTTCTTCCTTCGCCAATTTTTTCTAACATCTCTTCATTTGTTAATTTATCGGTCCATCTTATTTTAAGTATTATTCTGTAGCACCATATTTCGAAGGCTTCTAGGGTTTTTTTTTGTGCCTCACCAATCTTTGTTTCACATCCGTACAATGCTGCATTCCAAACAAATAGGGTTAACAATTTTTTCTTCAAATTTGTACTTATAGAGCCTTGTTGGTTAAAATATTTTTCCGATCGTAAAAAACTTGCTTTGCTTGATTGATTCGTTTTTTAATGTCCTTGCTACACCTGCCATTTCTGGTGATTTCACTACCTAAGTAATGAAATTCATTCACTTCTTGTATTTTAACACCTTTAATATCTGCACTTATTTTCTTTCGACTGTTATTTTTATCGCATAACATAATTTTTGTTTTATTTTTATTTATTTGCTTTCCATATTTCTTAAATACATCTTCCATTATGTTTAATGTTTCCTTCAATTGAATTCGATTTTCTGCTAGAACAGCTATATCATCAGCAAATTGTAATATGCATATTATTTCGTATTTTTACACCATTTTTCTTCGTTTTTTCTTTAATTTCTTTCATTATTTCTTCTATATACAGGTTGAATAATATCGGCGATACAGCCCTGTTTAACACCTTTCAATATTTTAACTTCTTTGTTCACATATGTGTATCATTGCTTTCTGATTTTCGTATAATTCATATATTAATTTAATATCCTCCTTATTTATTTCCGTTTTCTGTAATATTGTAAACAATGTGTTCCAATTGACATTATCAAAGGCTTTTTGTATATCTATGAATGCAGTATAAAGTGAATTTCCGATTCTAAATCTTTGTTGTCTTAGTGCCAGAATTGTTTCGCGGGCACCTGCAAAAACTGCGTCCACGATAGCCTATTTTGCAAAACCTAAGCGGTATCGTTTAATTATTATATTTTATATGTACTTCAGCTTTAATAATGTTTTTTCAAGTGATATTCAACAAAAGTACATATCTATTTTCTACCGGCAATCTTAGAACCCAATCTCAGTAACAGCACTCGTAATTAGTATCCCGTTTATAGAGAGTAATGATGTAATGGTTAAACTCGGTTTAGGACGTTAATTTTCGTGATCACGAATTCAAAAATTTTTATAAAGCCTTCTTAAATTCAGGTGAAATGTTATCAATTTGTTAATAAAAAAAATGAATGATTTATACATAATTGTTTGTGGAGTTATTAAAAATAATTAATAATATTTTACTTAATTATGAATTATTTTTATCCTTGATCAGGACGCGAGTTTGAATATTAGTTACATTCTTTGTTACATACGACTTTCATCGGAAAAAGAATGCGAGATCGTTCAAAATTTAACATTTGTAAACGTTAAATGTTTGCCTAATGCGAAGAACGAGTTCGTAAACAATACTGCGTAACTAGTTAGAAGTAGAATTAAATGGAAAAAAAAAATCTAGATTGGGTTAGATTCGGTTAGGTTAGAATCGGTTAAGTTTGTTTCGGCTGGTTAGAAGTAGAATTAAAAGAAAAAACGAGAATGGCACATTATCCGAATGGCTGAAAATCGAAATTTACAGTTAAAATTTGATTACTTTTGGGCTTTCATTCTTCATATCTCCCGTTCATCTTAAAATAAAATAAACGAAATTATGAATAGTAGCGTATTTACCACCGTTTGGCAGCAAATAGACGTAGTCACGTATTCAATATTGCGAACAATACTTTTGAACATCGCATAATAATGACATTCAAAAATAGTAACTTTTGTTGACTTTAAGAACGCTTATAACTCTATAGACGGAGGAACATTATTTAATATATTAGACGAACTGGGTGTAGATAAACTTATTACCGTCATTAAACAAACATCGACAAACACAGTATCTAAAGTTAAATTTTTAGGAGAAGTATCAAAAACCGTTCCAAATAAGAAAGGAGTGGGACAAGGAGATGGACTATCCCCAACGTTATTCAACTCTGTAATTAGAAAAGATACTTAGAGAATGGATGATTAGAACAAAGGAAGAAGGTATTCGAAGAATTAGATTAGGCAGAAGCAAGAACGGCATAGAGATCAATAGACGATTTAGCGATTTTGTCAGATAACGTGGAAGATGAGCTAAAACAAATACATATTTTAAAGGAACAGGCGGGAAATTACAAATTTCTTTCGAAAAAACAAAATATATAACTAATATCAGAGATGCTACGAAATATATAAGAACGAAATCCGGAAAAATTTGGAGTCGTAAAATTTAAGTACCTGGGAGGAATGATACGTCCAAATGGTGTTGGACAAGGAAACCATTATAGAAAGAACGAGAAAAATGGAAACAGCATTTCGTTTGAGGAAAAATGTTGTACAACAAGAAAAATAAGACATTATAATACAGTGATTAAGGCAGAATGTCTTTCTACGCTTTAGAATGTCTTACAATGAATACGGTAATATTAATACGAACGGACAGAAAGAAAGATAATCAGGAAAATTCTCGGACCTAGATATGAAAATTGGAAATTAAGAACTAATAAAGAAGTATATGGAATGGTCGAAAAAATAACAGATACTACGCGTAAAAGAATGGTCGGATTTTACGGTGTCATCTTAAAAGGATGAAGATTATCCAGAAAATATTTGTGTTTTTTTTTTTTATAAAAATCAGAATACAAGAAAAAACTGCTTTGTATAAAAAGGACTTAGACGAAATGAAAATAGGAGAAGAAATCCAGAGTAGAGAACTATTTAGAAAGAAAATTGAAAATTTCGAAGGTCTCAAAAAAAAAGACAGAAGAAAAAACTTTGGCGCAATATGGACGGATGAATGAAAAGAAGAACATCGGCAGAGCAATTGGTTGGAGAGAAAGACGGTGAATCGTGTATAAATTATTTCACGTGCTCCTTAGATGGCCTAATTCGTAAGAAATTTTTTTTTCTTCGATGCTTGCAAATGAATTCGGAATTACCGTCTCGTAAAATCTGATCTAGAATATAATAACGATGTTTAGTGGTAATTCAGTATACCAGAGAGATGGCTCGATTAGGGGTTAACCCAATGGTTTACACTCTCCCCCCCAAAAAAAAAAAAACCCCGACTGAGTCAAATTGACATTTTTATTTAGGAAATTATAAAAAAATAATTATTTTTTGTAAATAAAAATATGCTTCACGCTAATGTATTTTAATACTTATCCGTAAATTCATACGGTTACAAGGCTAAAAATGTCGATTTTTTAAATATTTAATTTTGTAAATTTTAAGTGTGACGTATGTTTCAATAGACTTGAAGATGCCACGGGCGTTCTTCTAAATATGATGAACGAATATCTAGAATTACCTAATTTAAAAATAAACTAACTAGAATATCTTGGTTACGAAATTCGGTAAGTTAGTCGAAAGAGCCGGATAATATAAAAATATAAACGGATCATAAATCGAGGAATGAGGAATATCGTTCAAAACGCGCCGTGTAAAATTACTAAAGAATCTAAAAAGCACCGAAGCGAGACAGATTTTTGAAATCAATTTTTTGTTTACTTAAGCGAATAGTTTATTAATCCTATATTATATATATATATATATATATATATATATATATATATATATATATATATATATATATATAAATTAAATTCGAAGCTTGTAGGATCATGCCAAGAACCGATACTGATCAAATAACCAGTGCGATTTGCTGGAGAATTGCAGGAAACGAAGCCGTAAATATTGCAGCTAAAACTTATAGAAAAATCCAAATACAATTAAATTTCATATCACAAAAAATTACAATACCAAAAACATTGGTAAACTTATTGCACTCACCACACCTTTAGCAGATTAAACCCGAATTACGAGAACATATAGGTACAAAAATTAGACGAGAAGAAGTAGCATTAGTCAGATTACGTATAGGACACGCAAGATTCACACGTCATAGCGCTTGCTGAATGGAGATCTTCCACCAAACTGCTCCACATGTAATGCTCAATTAACGATAAAACATGTGTTATTAGAATGTAAACAATATGATAATGCACGGAATATTTACAAACTCACAAATAACATAATACAATCAATATTACAAGATAATCTCCAAATAATTGAAAAATTCCTCACAGTTACGGGCATAATTCTGAACATATAAAGAACACACAGACCTAAATAAACTCTTTTAAATAAAATAAATAAAAAAAAAGAAAAGTCTCATTTGGAAAATAGCTTATAAGAGCACGTCCGTATTTCGTATGACCCAAACAGTCACATTTCGTGAATATCATTGAAAATTCGATGAAAAATTATACTCGGACATTCACAAATTTATAAGCTAAAATGCTGAGGTATTTACAGGCAGAGTCAATTTTAATTTTTCATCGCGTTAATAACTCGTTGCAACACTTATTTTCGGTTTGAACGCGATTAGATTTTTTTTTTTTTCATGGGAATTTCACACTTATGGGCCAAATATATTAGCTAACTTGTGGAGTATTAAGGTGCAGGGAACTAGTGTGCTGAATAGTAACCGTGTATACAAAAGAAATATACATGTAAACTGAAAAAATAGTTGCGCATGGTAGTTCCCTGCAGTGTTAATAGATAAGATGGTCAATGGATGAGAAACATAGTCCGTTAAACCATCAAGGATGTATGTAATGAGATTTTGCGACCTAATAATAGTTTTAATATAATAATAATAAAAAAAACGAAAGATATGTTGTGTATATATATATATATATATATATATATATATATATATATATATATATATATATATACGAAGAAGTTAAATAGAATATTATATACAACGAAATTTTTTGTAACTTACGAACTTTACATTAAACACAGAAATTTAATATTAACTTGTATCATCATAAAGAACCAAAAAAAAACCAAACATTACAGAATAAAATAAAACCACTAGTTTTATAAAAAATTAGTAAAGTTAATAAATAAGTAAACGAATTAGTATACAGCTAAAATAAGAATGACCAACAAAACAGTTGATCACGCTGCGGAAACTGTCCCGATTTTGGATTCACAGTTGAATTAGCTTTGGATTAAAGCAAATATAAATGATCTCATTTTTCAATTTGACTAATTCTAACTTTCAAACGCATGGCGTGTTCGGCAAAGAGTAGAAAGTTAGTACACCGATTCTTCAAGGGAAAAGTATCAGACACGTTAACCCCATACTCATGACGAAGGGTAGTGATAGTTAGACACACAAAAATCATATGCCTTCTATCATCTGTTTCATCAACCACTACCGCAACAGACGCAGACCTAATCATCAGCATTTGAACCTGTGTAAATAGGTACCAAGCTTACAATGATCAATGAGTACGTGCGCACCATAAAAGTTATTAATTCTAAACTTTATGATCTAGGTAATTTACGTTAACCTGGATTTGAACTCGTTCATTATTTTCAACGTGTTTTTTCATCTTTGAAATAGATGTTATTATTTCGGTGAAATGCTAAAATAAAAGCACGCGTTATGCTTTACCGACGGTGTCAAATCCCTATCTCATTTTCTACAGCGTGCGCATTCTCCATCAACGATTTATGCTATCCCATACGGCTGCATGATTCTTGCTCTACATATGATGCAGAATTATACGGTTTATTTTTCTGTCTTCAACATTTATTCCTAAATTATAGTGACGCCAAAATATTAATTATAACGGACTCCCTCGCCGCTGTATCAGCACTTAAGAACACAACATCGAAAAATCCTCTTATTAATCACATACAATCCCTTTATTACCAATTATTTGAAGATACATATTACCTCTCTTATGGGTTCCAGGTCGTAAGGTGGAAAACGAAGCGGTGGATACTCATTCCATACTGTGTTTCCCAATAATCTATAAAGCCTCGCCATCTTCCACCACTAAACACACCCTTCAAATATTTCATTTACCATAACTGGCAACAGAAGTAGAACTCATAACACTATAACCCCCCTTTTGCTATCAAACCCAATGTTTGCTTTTGGTAACCACCTGTCAATGTATCTCGTTTCAACTACATAGAACTCAGCAGGCTTGCCTCGGTCGCATATCACTTTCTCATGACCATCTACTCCAACGTTCGAACCCCCATGCTTTTTTTGTCTACTCCCAAACCCCTCTCTTATTTGAATTAATGTAATGTACAGGTATAAACGCTCTTACGGAGTGATAATTCAATGTCACAAAAATATCATGCAATTTTATTTAAATGCCGTCCTTAAAACACTTGCACCTGAAATAAGATCATCGATACAAACATCACGTATAATAAAACATTTAAAGAATAAATACTTAATTCGTGCCTTGGAAATATTCAAATTAATGTTTTCCCGCTATAAATTATTTCTTTATTATTTTCGATCAATTTTCATCACTTTAGAACACGTAGCCTCAAAATCTTTGAAACATTAAAACATGATATGATTCCAACTCAGCCTGTTTTAATTTTATCGAAAGTATCATACTGCCCTCACTATACTGAACGTGCAATTTGCAATCCTGATCACGTCGAATGTCTTTCTTCAATAATATCCCGTTTTTTGAACTATATTTTAAATTACCGCGTTTATCACGTAATGGTCCCCCGTACAACGTATTGTCCCTTCATCATCTTGAGAATTTACAACTGTTTGGAGAAATAGCGATATTTCCAGAGAAGTTGTCCATGTTTATAGGAATATTAGTTATTTCTTATGTTCATATGAATAATAATTTAAAATATTACCAAAAATTTTGTAATATATTAGTAAAATGCACGCATGTTAAAAAATTCTTCGTCGGCTACATTAAATGTACTGCTTCAAATCTTTAATAAAATCTGGGTGGAACATGTGTTTCCAGAAGTTTGGAGAATATCCATCATTATTCCAGTGTTAAAATCTAATAAAAACCCATCGCTTGCAGAGAGCCATCGTCCTATCTCGCCTACTCCTGTACTTTGCAACGTATATATTCTTCTAAACTGGTTGTAAAAAAATCATCTTATTCATGACTCACAGTGTGGATACAATCGCTCTACATTACACCAAATATATACACTGCAACATATGGTGTCAGAAGCATCAGCAAACCGACTCCATGTATTAGGAATCTTTTTTGACCTGTCAAAAGCGTCCGACAGAATTCCTATCCACAAAATCATGTATCAGTTGTGGCGCTGGAACTTTTATGGTAATATGATCGCATTTATCAAAAACTTCCTTATGAATCGAAAATTCATCATCCGAATAGGAAAAACATTTTTCAACAATTCGTACTTATGACCAATGGTGTACCTCAAGGATACTGAGTTCTATTATTTTTAACATCCCTATAAATGATTTAATAGATAATATACAATCTCCCGTAAAGTGTCTATTATTTTCTAATGACATTATCATTTCTGTAACCTGCAGAACAGTGTCTTTGGGAGAAGTGGTACTTCAAGAATGTACTGACAAAACTATCTCCTGGTGTTCCACAAACGAACTGTGCTTCTCAACCAGAAAGACCACAGCAATACACTTTTGTAAAATTCGCAAATGCACTCATCACGTTAATGTTAAACTTGAAGGAATCGCCATTCCATGTGCATCGACAATACGATACCTTGGTCTGATATTAGACAATTGTCTTGGAGCTCCCTTCGCACAAAAAAAATTAAACTTACTCAAAAAGTTGACACACACAACTTATGGTGCAGATCTACTTCGGATTTATCGCTGTTTAATTCGATCAAAGTATGATTATGGTTCTGCAGTTTATTTAACAACAAAGACAAGTAATCTACATGCTCTTAATATTATACAAAATAAAGCTCTTTGACTAGTCGCTGGAGCTCTCCGTTCAACACCTGTCAACAGCTTACATGTAGAAACATCAGAATGGCATCTCATGATCTGTCAAATGTATTTACCATCCAACTTTTTAACACAAAGTGATGCCTTTAACTTTACATCAGTTCGTCTGGCACAATCTACATTCAGCCTAAACTCACCACGACCAATACTGACAAAATTTTCAAACATGCTATCAACACTAAATACAAACAAACCATTACTCTATAAAAACTTAAATCCAATAATGCCACCGCGAACAAATAATTCAATCAACTTGGACTTACACATTTATAAGCTGAAGAAAAATTCCAATACTGATCAAGAAATGATTCAGTCTGTTACTTCACGAACATCTCAATTATTAACATTCTATACAGATGGCTTAAAATTATGATTCGTTCGTTGGCTGCTTCGTTGTCAAAGATAATGAAGTCTATATTCGATTCTTACTATCGCAGTCATTTACAATTTTATCTACCGAACTATATGCAATATACTTAGCCATCGATTTCAGTATAAATACTGAACTTGAGTCTACTTGCCAATAATAATATGCTCAGACTCTCTTCCAGCCTTGAACGCTATTCATCTACAGCGGAAACAATTGTAGAATTAATTACTAAAAATACTGAACGATCCATTACACTCCTCTGGATCCCACACATACTGGAATTGGTGGAAATGAACTAGCTGATAGGGCAGCAAAGGAAGCAACAACTGCATTACCTGTGCCTAATTTACCAGTTCCATTCGCAGACCTCAAGAGGTTCATGAGATCATCATTATTTCAGTTATGGCAAGAAGAATGGCAATCCGTATCAACATCAAACAAGCTACGATCTATCAAACCGAAAATAACACCTTGGAAGATACAACATCGGAGAGACAATGTATTTGTCAGCAAACTCCGATTGGGCCACACTAAACTGACACATGTTTATCTTCCTAATAGATCGGAAGCTCCATTGTGTACTGCCTGCAACATTGCACTGTCTGTCCAACATATATTGACAGAGTGTCCTCAGTACAGCCTACCGAGATCATACTACGGTCTTTCATCTTCATTACAATTACTGCTCGATGACAACATTTCTACACTATCCAGACTCATCCTCTTCCTACATGATACTGGATTGTATCATTTAATCTAATACTTATTTTTCTCTGTGCCTCTAGCCATTACTTGCTATATCTTGCACATTAATTTAAAATAATAATTAAATTATCTCAATAAAGGTAGAGATATCTTTTCTAATGCAAAATTTTTAAATAGGTACGAAATAATTAAATTATTGTTCGTTACAAATAATAATAATAATAATAATAATAATAATATTGGTCGACGAGAATAAGAAAAGTACATGGGAGAAAATGATAAGGTAAAAGAAAGTGGATAACCACTATAAGTCAATAAAATTATAAATAGAAATCGTAAATAATTATTTAATTAAACATTTACCAAGCTTATCGGTAGTTACGTCACCTTAAAGTTATTAAAATAAAATGGATGAAACTGTACGTCAGAAATATAATTAAATTATTTCTTATTACGAACAACTTATTTGAAACGAAATTAATATCAGATCACTACGAACGTTTATAAGATGGTAAACGTTATGAAAAAACACTAACTGGACAAGTTCCTCGATGGGCAAATCAGTTCTTTGGATTTTTTTAATTGTTTCTTCATGTGTTGGCCTGTCTCTTATATTGACACACACACACACACTTATATATATACATATTGAGGCATCGACTATTGAAAATATGAAAAAAATCTTGATATCACTCTGAAGCGAATTTTAGTATTTCCTGTACTTTTATATAACTCAGAAACCTGGATATAGCGCCCAGTGCAAGCCTCTATAAAATGTTGTACTGAAGCCTCTATAAAATGTTGTATTGGGTGGAGAATTGTAGATAAACGCAACATTTGTTGTTTTAACAAAGGTTTGAATAATTTTGTGTAATATTGCATGACTTTCTGCTTGTTGTGTTCGATAAGCCAACACGATAATAATAATAATAATAATAATAATAATTATTATTATTATTATTGTGGTTGAACCAGATTCAGTAAATATACATTTTTTGAACAAAATTAAATAATAGTAATGGAAAAATTAGCGTTTGATAATAATAAAAATAAAAAGAACCGAATAATATCTAAAATGATTAAAAGTGAACAAAAAAGATTTGTACACGGTCTGGTTCCGAAAATTTGAATTCGGATAGTTAATCAATCAAATGGAAGCAATGGAAATTTCGTGTCGTGGAAGAATGTAAAAGATATGGCGATTGGAAATAATGAGTAGTACCAAAAACGTATAAAAGAAGTTTAGTTAGAGAACTAAAAGATAGAAGATTGAAACGGATTGGACATATATACAGCGAAATCTTTGGAACGATACGAGGGAAAAGGACGATAGAAAGATCTATACAAAACAAATACAAGAATGCAGACACGCACAAGGGGAAGCAACTGGAATAAATTGCCGCCGTTCCCACGTGAAAAGAAGTTAGACATAAAAAGTTAAAATAATCTTATATCCTACGTTTTTAGTTAGAAACCCAAATATGAATACATTGTTCAGCTACTTATATATTCAATTTTTTTGTTTATGTGCGTTGCATTTAAGGATCCGGTCAAGCTATGCAACTTATCGGCAGAGTCGTACAAATTAACACGTGTCACTGTTCTAAAATATACAAAATACAATACTACAACTGACGAATTCGAGACATATTTAGTTATCGCGCGAATGTTATTAAAAATATCGCTTGATACCCTTAGACGCGTAAATAATTCCAATGCTACCAAAATCACGATTAAGATAATTGTTTGACCAGATATCGTCGTAATGAAGACAACCGAAGCAAATTATCATTGTTCATAATTCGTCATCTCTCAGACCCACTTCATGCCACACTTGCCGTACACTTAATTTAATTATAGTACATTCATATTATTTATAAATAAATGATTTGAGATTTAATTATTTGTTGCAATAGATTTTGAAAAATATTTCATATTTTTTTTTTTATAAAATATTTTTTTCCAGTTTTCAGAGAATCATATTTTTGTACCGGGCCCCAAAGTCTATGTGGCGGGCCTGCAAGAACACGTAAAAATTAAAAAGATACATAATTATTGAAGAAAATGACGCTAATCGAGAATTTTTAAACAGGCTTGTGTCTATTCGTTATTCATACCGGTTAAGTAATTAATATGAAGAATAAACGACATTGCGAATTAGCTAATAATTAAATTAATCGTAAAGAGCTAATAATTAAATTAATCGTAAAGAGCTAATAATTAAATTAATCGTAAAGAGCTAATAATTAAATTAATCGTAAAGAGCTAATAATTAAATTATTAAAAAAACAAAACAAAACAGAAATGAGTATACCCGGGATATTTTTTATTTTTGCGCGATCGAAATATTTACTTGTAATCAATGTAAATGATTAAAAACGCACAGAAAACGATTAGGTAATCCACAGAAATGTGAAATCGATCACAATGATAATAGTCGGTTTGAAAAGATTTAAAACTTTTGTTTTAAAACGAAAGTCGAGAAAGTTCAAATGTCGGATGGAAACATTTTGATAAACTCGAAATTCGGGAGATAAGTAATTTTCAAAAACCGAAAGACGGCGTCACTCTCGACGAATTAAATATTCACGTTAACTAGGAGAAATGAGTTTTTCACGATATAATAATTCGTCAACGACTCTACTAATAAAGACGCAGTTGTGTTCTCAGTCGGAATAATACTACAATAGACACACGCAAGAATACGGGACCTAAAATGAAGTAGTTGGTATAGTAGGTAGTTCATGAATAATTATATATATATATATATATATATATATATATATATATATATATATATACATATATATATATATATATATATTAAAACGTTCTCTGAAGATTTAAATACTTAGTTTCCACGCGACTGAGTGGCATTTGTAAGAAAGGTGAAAACAGTGGCGGTTGAAGAAGGAACATTTTACTCAAAGTTTCGTTATATCATATTTTGAAGTATTTTCAAGTTGAAAAGTTTATTGTCAAAAGGAGAAATGCTGCCTGGAATATGAATGGTGAGTGGATTAACTAAGTAAGGCTTAAGTAACGCAGAATATAATATATACATATAATATAACAATAAGCCTGTAACGTTTAGTTTTGATCTCAGAAAATTTCTTTGGAAAACTGCCTTTGTAGTTACAACCCTCTTATTCTCTTATAATTAGTAATAATAAGCCGACCACGCGTGGCGGCTCCATTCATTTATCCAGAATACACCTAATAAAGGTAGACGCATTTGAAAAAGCTTTTACGGTTTTTATTTATTGTTATAATTATTATTAAGATATTTTTGCTATTATATTATTATTATTATGATTATTATTACATAATTAAGGTGAGTTCGGTTATGAATGTAAAACTTCATTAAAGACCCTACCGTATAGCGAACTACGACGTAAAATTGAAATCGTTTGATGATCTTCGTCAATGAGTCGTGTGCTTGAAAACGATTATAATATTACCAACATCATCATTATGATTTTTATTATTATAATATTCGGTATAAAAGATTAACCCGCGCGCACGTTTACCTACTCTGCGAAAAGAGCAAAATGACCTCATTAATGAATCATAATAGACAGGATCACGTGTGAAATTGATCGCTACGGGCGCCGCATGTTTCACAACCCTACGAAATCGTAAACGTTTAGATTAAACACGGACTGACTGTACAGTACATTCGCTTACGAAGATTTTTAGTAGAAAATAATGAGGACTGATTTTAAGATAACAATTTAACGCGTGAGGTACGGCTGGAATAAAATCACCGATTTCGATATTCGAATTTAAGTCGACCACCTTGTAACCTAACGATTGTCGACCTGAATTTAATGATTCTCCAATATAAACGATTCCACGTGGATTGCGAATTTATCCGCCACTGTAGCAGCAGTTCGTCGGTGCTGAAAAAAGTTTCATCGAATGTTTATCTGACTGTACAAAAACAATTAAAGATTTTAGGAAAAATTACAACATTAAGGACGCAATTTTTAATGTTGCCAGTTACATGAGTCGACCTTACACAGAATGGGTGGAATAAACTATGGCCTGAATCTGCCCATCAGCGAAATAACGGGAACGGTTAGTGTTGACGAAATCATGAAGCTTTGAAATAACGGTCCGCTTAACTATGACACGCTACCAACTGAAGAAGTAACAGATTGGTTATGAAGATTTTTGGCATTTAATATTCAGCAGTCCAATAATGGTGAAATTGACGACGATGAAGTATCCAAATGCAACCAAAACTCAGCAGTCATTCGGAAACTGAAATAATGTGGACGAAGTGCATCGATTGATCTGAAAGACGAGAGGAGGCAAGCTTTACACAGATACTTAAAAAAAAAAACAAAAAAAACTGAACATTATTGCCGTAAAGAAAGATGGGGCTGCAAGGAGACGGAAGAAAGTTACCGATTCTTTTAGTATGTAAACAATTTGACAGAGAGACCGTTTTTCTACGTAATTGTATTGCACTATGTTATATACTAAATTTCTACATAAAAATACACAGTATTCTAAATGTTATTCAATCGAACAATTTCTTGTTTTCAATTTTTTCTAAATGACTTACGATCTCGTATCTGTATATGTAATTTTCAATGGGATTTCTGCTATCCGTCTATTCATCCGTTGCAGACCCGGTCCCGAGGTTGACCGATAAGAGAAGTTCTACTGTATATATATAATAATTTAGCTTACATTCGTTTAAAAACTTTTATTCGAGTTTTCCTGTATAATCGAATATTTATATGATATTTTATTATTTTTTGCTCTGAGGCAGCACTACTAGTTTTAAGGTAAATGTTAAGGTATCAACAGGCGGCTTAAAGTTCTTTAACTTTCGATTTGTTCGTTAGCGACTTTACATTCGGAATATACGGAAAACTTAACGCACAAAAAAATTATTATTTCATTTAAAATCTATTCGAAATGATCAACGTTCGGTATTCCACCTGGGAAATTAAAAAAAATTCTTTTCAAGAAATTCAATATTTCCTCGAATCTGTTTTAGTGTCCGTTTTTAGAACACCGAATTACATAATAATAACTATAATGAATAATTTATAATAAACATTAAAAAAAAAAAAGATTCTAACGGATGTTCATTGTCTTCCATATTTTCTGAGGAATACACCGCTTCTCTTTATTCAGTTTTAGTCTACGCGTTATACATTTTTTACATAAAATTATAAATTTAAATTCTTGAAATAATTTAAAAAAATGAATCCAAAACGTGAAAATATAAACTAATATTATTTCGTGTATATAATATTGCTATCAGATGACGCGATAATTTTTAACGCGTTATTATGTAAATATTTCTGAAATTGAAACTTTTAATGCCAACCAAACATCGCTTATTATATAAATATATATAAAATTGCGGTGTACCGTATAGAGGACATTACCACTGAAACGGATAGTAATAACGGGGGATGAATAAATTAGAATAAATTATACATTTTTTCCCCAAAATCCCGATAGATTTAAGAGAATCCATATTAAAATTAAAAAAAAATATATATTTTAAGTTAGTCAATGATAGTCATTTAAAAAAAAAATAATAGTTTAGAATAAATAATATTTAAAAAATATGTAAGACGATCGCAAATGGCAGAACGGAGATAAATATAATATCGAGGATAATATAAAGGACTTATGAATTATACTACGGCGTCATGTTGTTTCGTTACTTAAAGCTCATTTGCTTTCCAGTCGCAAATTCACTATGTACACACACACACACATATATATATATATATGTATACATGGATAATGTGAATATCTTTATATCTCTATAGAGTTTATTTTATTTGCTTCAAAGTTTTGAATATTTATTTTCGCATTTGTGCATACGCTTATATTTTATACGTTTTCCTTCTTGGAAATGAACTAGATTCTAGCTTTATTTAAGGGAATAAAAGCTGAAAGCTCCAGAACTGGAAGAATTGTGGAAGCGTAGAGCGAAGAATACTTTCGATAATATAATGAAGCCAGTTCTAACACATACGCACGTTATATATGTATAATATATATATGTATGAAATGTGTGTACCGAAATCGAAAATTTAACCGCCCAACATTTTCGGCAAAACCACTTTTAACAGTACTATATTAACGCTTCGGGTGAGGATGTCGGAGGGTGAAATGAATATGGTCTCGACGGCGGTTTCATTCGATAAATATTATTGCCAACATTCCAGAAATATCATACGACAGAAGACAAAAACCATCTTAGTCACCGCCCGACGAAAATTTTATTTTAAGTTTTTATTTTGTTTTTCTTTTTTTTTTCTTTTCCTACTCCCTATTACTTTCTTTTTCTATTCCTTTCGATGTAATCCGGCGATTGTCTCACTTTGTCGCTTTAACCGATACTTTAACCATTTCTACCAGAAATTCTTTTCTTTTTCTCTGTTCCTCGCGCTACTTCGTAATAATACATTTCAACCCTATATACATATATATATATATTTTTTATTAACTTTTAACTTTCACCGTTTACGGGAGACCCTTACGATCGGCGCTACCCGCTCGTCGTGCTGATTTAAAGGCGCGATGATCGTTTTCCAATTTTATCTCGTGCCCACCGTTTAAACTTTTACATAACGTTATATATAGTTATATATCGTTCTCGGGTGTAGACAGTAACAACCCCTTCAAAATGTAGTCGGTGTGAAGACCGCTTTATGTTTCTCACATATAAAACGTCACCCTTTTTTATTCCCCCCCCCCCGATCAAATCTTGACGATAATGATTACGACGATTATTTTATTAAACTTTAACATTTTCCCAGTTCTTTTCTTTACATTTACAACAAGTTACCCTATCTAAAATATTTCTCTTTCGAACGAATAATTAACACGGTTTATAGACTCGGAATAATTTAATTTGTAATCTACCGTTCCGGGTAAATATATTTATGTAACAAATAACGACCTAAAACCATCCGGACACGATCGATGTAATTATCGTAATTTTACACTTTAAATAATTCAATTCTGAATCCACTTTTTCTATCTACGGCCTGGCCAGTCCACACAGATGACCGACAGCGGAATGGATTGCAGATATAAGTGACTATTCAAATAATCAGTTCCGAACCAAGAGCGATAAAGTATCAGATGATTCTAGTTACAACGGGAGTCATAAGAGGGTAAAGGACAGATTAGGAAAAACGTAAGATACTAATCCTTTCCGAGTTGGGACGACCCCCACCTGTATAAATAAGTATCACCTATTATTTCAGTAGCATAAACGTTGCGGGTTCTCGAGTTTTTATGAAAACAGAAGACACCCGGAAAAAAAAAATCGAACGCCACTATCATTTCCTAGTATAAAATGGCGAGGTACGTGAAATATTTGTAATGCTACACCCATCGGACGACCGGGGAAATAATGTGCCAGACAACGAGTGATCCTTCGCAACAATGTTACCATTTGCTCATTGAGGTACTACAGAACTCTGCAGTAAGTAATAAATGGAGAAATGTATAAATTAGAAATTTTAGGAAACTGAAAATTCGCGTGATACAGCTAATTTCATCCTAATCAGGTACTATTGTCGAATACAAAAACCCGTAATGTTATAATAATAATAATAATAATAATGATAGTATTGTTAGTAATTAAAGAAAAATTCTCGTTTAAATAGGTAATAACAAAAGATCTCGATTAATGTTGTCATCGACAGAAAAGGAATTCTACCCGTATCGAACGAATAATAAATCGATTAATAATTTCGATTTTAAGAGACGAAAATCGAACAGCGTATCTCCTACCAGTCGAACATCTTCCGAAATAGCGACTAGTGCATCGCCATCATCGCCTTCTCGCGATGTTGCTAATTCGCCGAATGGGACGGACGACGACACTAGAACATCTGCGCGTACAGAGGTGAGAAATGAAATAATCCTTATTATACGATGTATAATATTAATTCGGTGTATTTCGATCGAGACGAAATCGTCGCTTGGCACGAAATCGGTTTTTAAAATATTTTATATTATTATTTAATATTTAATTTTTATTTATCCGCTAGTCTGTCTGTCTCTGTTTCTATACACAATATATACATTAAAAATAAAATATCCTTTATTTCTCATTTTAAAACATACACATGCATACCATACCACAGATACTAATTACTGAATGTTAGTTTGATATTATTGAAGATATTAAGTATATATATTATATATATTTTCGATTGTACCGGCACCAAAGCATTATAAACAATGGTGATTAATAAAGTAATAAAAACGCGATTAATCAAACGTCACCAATGAGATAATTAGGTTCTCAGTGACAGTATCATTGAAGTTGGACGTTTCAGAGCATCTCGGCAAAGTATATATATATATATATATATATATATATATATATATATATATATATATATATATACCTCTTCCAATTTAAAGACATGTATAATATTTTTATCGAGCTGCTTCCATTCCAGACGGTTTTACGTATCCAATCCTTTCAAGCGTGTTTATCAGTATCGTCATTCCACCCGGTTGTCAATCTTTCTTTTCAATCTTCTATAACTCTATTCGGCACATTTCTTTCGGTCCATCTGTTTATTTCCGTTCAAATAAAATTCCATTTTATTTTCCGTATTTTATGCGGAGAACATACTTTTGTTCTGTCTTTTAATATTTTATTATTCATTTCATCCGTTCTTGTTACTTTTCGTTATTATTACCTTTCCATTTATACGTACGATACGTCGTGTTAGTTCCAATAGGAAATTCGTGATATCGTAAGTGAACTAAAAATGAATAAAACCAATTTTTTTAGAGGATCAAATCGCAATCGCTAACTCAGTGAATTGAACTAGTTTTTTATTCTAATAATTCATCACTTACTATTAAATCATATGATATTCTATATATACATATATATATATATATATATATATATATATATATATATATATATATATATACACATCTGTTTAAATTGAACTAGCTCTTTTTAATCATTTATTCGCTCATTATAAATTTGGTTAATATGATATATATATATATATATATATATATATATATATATATATATATATATATATATAATTTATTGCATGCTGATGATATTCCGGTTAATAAGCAAGTCATGACTGCCATATTTGCAGATGATACTGCTGCGATGGCTACTGGAAGGAGTATAGAAGAATCAAACTAAGAATATACAATCCAATATCGAAAGTATTTGGAAGTGGACAAAACAATTGAAAATAAGACTTAATGAGGAGAAATTTGTGCACATTAATTTTACTAACAGAAAAGAAATAGAAATAATATATATTTTTCATTTGATTTTACATAATATAAAAATTTATACAGTGGAGTACATATATAACAACCTCGACCGCATTACAAATAATAAATAGTTACTTAATCTATAATAATAAATAGCTAAAAGTTAATAACACAGGAAAAGTGGAAAAAACCTGCACAAAAACAGAAAATTCCAATATTTTCGAACTCTATCTTGTAAAAATAACATAAAATATCTAGATATGCATCTGAACACATAATTAAATCGGTTAATTTATGTTAATAAAAAATAGAACAACTAAACTTGAAAATAATCTTGCAGATGAATTGGCTTCTCGGAAAACACAGAGTATTCTTTCGCCGAATAATAAGCTATTAGTATATAATCAAATACCGAAATAGACATGGAATTACAGTTGTCAGCTACGGGTTTGTCACTAAATTAATTAACAGAAAGAAGTTCACACGTTCCAAAACAAAGTTTTTAGAATTATCATTAATGTCAGACAATACGAAAGAAACATGGATATCCATCGAGATCTATATGCACCAGAAATATCATTGCTGATAAAGGAACTAGCAGGAAAGCACGAGACTACAGAATCATATAAATTCAGAGGCAAAACAGCTTTCAATCGGGTAGGACGCAAGACGGTCGCAAAAACTAAACCTTCTGAATTGAACAAATAATAATAAATATAAAGAAGAATACAGGAATATTCTATTAGGAAAGTCTGAAATAACTAATATAATTACTTTAGAGTATTACTGACTGTTCAAATATTGAACAGCAATAAAAAACCACTTAGGTGTTTTTTTTATATATAACAAAGAAATATATATATATACACATACACATACATATATATATATATATATATATATATATATATATATATATATATATATATATATATATATATATATATATGATACATACGTGTTGATTTCAATAGAAAATATGCTACATCGTACATGAACTAGAAGTGGGCGTTGTTTTTAGGAATCAAGTCAAAACCTTCTCGTTCAGTGAATGGTTTTCTAATAATTCATCCCTACTATAAATTCGGTTCATATAACAGCTACGAATAAATGCTTTATTTTTTTTTTTAAGCGTCTAAAAATCTAGCTGTATTTTATTGTTAGCTCGGCAGCTAACTATTATTAAATGTAGTAATGCACGCGAGAATATTAACAAACGTAGTTTGGCAAAGTTGAAGCCGACGTTTTGAACGAAGATATTTAGAAATAAAAAAAAAAAACCCTAGAAATTAATACACGTACTCAGAAAAAACGAACGAGAACATTTTTAATAAGAGTAGAAATTAAGAAAAGTTATTAAATAATATTATTTGTCCGTGATGTTCCCGAGATAAGCGTCGAATGTCGGACGAGTACGGTGTAAGGTGGCTGAAATGAACTGAAATGCCAATGATTTAGACACGTATACCATGATTTTGGTCCCGTACTAAAGCAATTCAGGCTGTAAAGTAAATATTCGATTACGTTAGAAGTAAAAATCGCTAATTGTAAACTATTTCTAACGAAACTTTTCGGAAGTTATTCTAGAGTTATAATCTAATTAATTATAATATAACAAAAGAAACATGAATAATATACAACAAAAAACCGTTATAAATAAAAGATCAGACATTCTAATACAGCAGTTATTCGACCGTGAGTGTTTATACGCAACCGATACAGCTAAAAGACGTCGGAAAAATTGAAATATTTGGAAAGAAAGAAAAGAACGATTATAAGCAAAGTTATCCATCCGAGAAAAGAAGAGGATACGAGAAAGTAGAAAAGCTAGCCGATACTATGAGGAAAAGAAAATTCTGTCATTTTATTCGGAGAATCAGTAATAATAGATAAACAAAACGATGCAGTTTGATTAGTTGAAAAATAGTCTCCGAGAGGTGGTTCTTGAACACGAAAATACGAAATGCAAATGGAGATAATGTTAATAGAATAGAATTTAGAAGTAAAATTAAACAATTCGACGGACGTAATGGAAGCAAAATTAATCGGATGGATTTGGAAGAAAATGAAAATAAATAGAAATGGAAGATTTGCTATTATTAATATTTTATTTTATCTACTTATTTAAACTATTTGGTTATTAACGACACTTTTATATACATCGTTTCATATTAATCAGTTTAGATCGTTTTAAAAATTAAAATTCTATTATCTTATTTGAGTTAGTTTTTTTTTTTTTTTTTATATCCTTTTTGTTCGGTAATTTATAATCATATTGGTACATACTTCTTGAAGTTTTTTTTTTTTTTTTTTTTTAACACGAATAATAAAACGTGTAAATATATATACATAAATATACGTACAGATACACATACGATAATATATATATATATATATATATATATATATATATATATATATATATATATATATATAAAATAAAATGGAAAAATAAAGGTACACACTTATTTAAAAATAAATAATGACAATAACAATAAAATGTAATAAAACATAAATAGATAGTTTAACTTAAAGCAGGTCATAACGAAGTTTAATTAAGTTGAATCAAATATGTTTAAGTTGAACAATTAATAATAATATTATTATTATTATTATTGTTTGCTAAATCTGACATTACTAAATTTATTACTTTATCTGTATAGTAATTTTTGATTTCTTCTATTAAATTGCCTTTAATTTTATTAAATAACTTAACATTTTTATGTCAGTTATTTATTTCAATTGAACATAATTCTGCTTTATGTTTTATGATTTATGGAATTTTATTACTATTTTTAATAATAACTTTAGCATAATTTGGTATAATATTGTAACTTAAAAACCAAATCTTAGTTCTAGTTTATTTAATTTTAACGCACGTTTTTAAATATTTAAATATTTTATTATTGTCATTTTGTAAAATTATATTTATTAACTGAAATATTATAAATCTCCACACCTGGTTCAGATTTCAGGTTCCATTAATGTTGATGTATTGGTTTATGAGTTAATAAAACAAAATACAAATTTAATCGCTATAAAAATATTTTTAACGCAAAGCTTTTCGGCAATTACGTCCTTATCAAGCATATACACAATAAATATTACATATAAATTAACGGTAACGTATATATAATATTAACTTACATATTTTATATACGTTTAACTAGCTAGATGTAATTTACTACAAAAACTTATTTTTACAGTAACATTCATTATTAAATTGATTTTAAAAATAATTCTTCCTCGAAATTAATTTATAATTTGTATTTTTTAGATTTTTTTCTTTTTTTTTTAAATTATGTACTATGTGCAAAATTTGTATATTATCGTTTTATATGTTATTTTAATGTTTACCATAGAGTGAGCCATTTTCGTTTTCATATGAAGAAAAGTGTTCTCCGAAGGTATTATATATTTTCACCTAGCGTCGTGACCGATCAATCAATTCTTCACCGTCGCGTCCTATCGATTGCGACCCTCATCAGTTCTTTAACCGTTAGACTGGTCCTACACTTTACTTCATCTATATATCGGTTTGGACACCGTCCGTCGCATCCTATCCATTGCAACCCTCATCAGTTCTTTAACCGTTAGACTGGTCCTACACTTTACTTCGTCTATATATCGGTTTGGACACCGTCCGTCGCGTCCTATCCATTGCGACCCTCATCAGTTCTTTAACCGTTAGACTGGTCCTACACTTTACTTTGTCTATATATCGGTTTGGACACCGTCCTTTTCGTCGTTTTCCATTTATCTTTCCTTTTGAATAATCAATTTTTCTATTCCATCAGATCGTAATATGTGACCGAAAAATTTCAACATATATATCCGTGATTAACGAAAGGCTAGAAAGGCTAGCCTTTCGTTATCATTGACATTTAGTTCTGTTATGATTGATGAATTGGTTCTTCTTGAAGTTTACGATTATTATATGGATTATTCTTAGGGATTGCTTCATACGTCTAATAGAAAATCGAAAGTTAACGTTCAATTCGGAATCTATACGATTTGTTCGCGCGTCCCTTTTCGATATACAGTAGAATCCGCTTAATGTGAAGCCGGATATTGTTATCATTCGGTTAATGTTATCAAAATGCTTCGGTCCCGATTTCTTGTCCTTTTTACACACAAATTTCCCCCTTTTATGTGATCAAGACGTCGTTTATTGTTATCGCAATCAGAGCAGGTTTTTCAATAAATCTCGTTTCTTATCTTCTTTCATTGAATGTGTACCTACAATTATGCATATAACGAAGTTGATAACAAATCGTCTTCGTATACAGTTGTTTCATCGCTTTCCTTATGATAATGTCGTCGAAACCAAAACGTCGCGATTGCAGTGTTTCGGAAAAAGTAAACATTTTACGAAAGTATGACGCGCTTGTACCCATATCTCAACGTGAAGCAGCATCAAAATTAGGAATTTCGCAACCGCTATTATGTAAAATTTTGAAGTCGAGAGAAGAATTGGAAACTGCGACGATATGCAACGGGAACACTTCGCGTAAAAGAAAACGATTCGGTAAAGATGAACAAGTTGAAACAGCTTTGGTTGGATGGTTCGATCAGGTACGTGACAAGAACGCGTCAGTTAACGGTCCGATTTTACGTGCAAAAGCGGAAAGTTTAGCGAAACAGTTAGGCAAAGAAGATTTCGTTGCTACAGAAGGCTGGTTTCGTAGATTTACGAATCGGCACAACTTAGTTTATAGAAAGCCGTGCGGCGAACAAGCTGACGCTGATGTTTCTGCGGCTGAGTCGTGGATCAAAGATGTTTGGCCTACCTTAATTGATCAGTATTCTCCTGATGACATATTTAACGCTGATGAAACCGGGATTTACTACCGAGCACTGCCTGAAACCACGTACGTGTTCAAAAGTGAAGCGTTGAAGGGGTTTAAAGTAGCCAAAGATAGAATTACAGTGCTATGCTGCTGCAGTATGTCCGGTGAAAAAGAAGAACTGCTGGTTATCGGTAAGAGTAAAAATCCAAGATGCTTCAAGAACGTAAAAAACCTACCAGTTTCATATTCGGCTAATAAGAATGCCTGGATGACGTTGGAAATTTTTAAAGAATGGTTGGTGCAATGGGACCGACGCTTAAATCGAAACATTCTTTTGCTGGTGGACAACTGTACAGCTCATAATGTCGACCTAACTTTACGCCACATTAAAATTGTTTTTATGCCGCCGAATACCACCTCATTAATTCAGCCGTTAGATCAAGGCGTAATTAGGACCCTAAAGGCGTACTATCGCAACGAAATGAGACAACGAGTTTTGGAACAGATCGAAGGCAACATGCAAGGCTTATCGGCGGCCGAATTAAGTACGAAAACTGATCTTCTATCAGCTCTCCATCTCTTGAAGCATGGCTGGGATTCAGTTACTAAATTAACAATTTCTAACTGCTTCAAAAAAGGAGGATTCGTTCCAAAATCAGAACAGGTCGAAGTGCTTTGTGAACTCCCTTTTCCCGATGACTTGTTGCAAGTCGAATTTGAAGAATGGCTCGATATTGATTCCAATTTGACTACTGCTGCTCCTGTGACTGAAAAAGATGTATGCGACAACATTTTAAATCACGACGACGAAGAGCTTTCATCATCAGAGGAGGAAATGGAAAATGAAAATAGTGTACCCTCTCACAAAGAAGTTATAGATGCCCTCGCAACCATTCGACGATTTGTGCAGTGCAGAGGCACTGTTGATAATTTCAATGATACTTATGCGTCAGAAAAACTTGTTAAAAATTTACTCGTTCAGAATTTGAAACAAAGTTCTTTGACACGTTACCTTCCGAAGGGTAAGTAATGCCTAATCATATTAACCTACGTATCTATTTTATCAAACGCACTTTGTGGTATGTACTTCAAAGCTAGAATCAAGTATGTGATATATGTACGTGCAATAAAAAAAATTTTTTCAACTCGATTTTTTTTTCGCTTAATGTTATCAGCCGCTTAATGTTATCGATATCCCCTCGGACATTTGCGATCACATTAAGCGGATTTTACTGTAATTAGTCGCCTTGTGTCGATTACGCCATCGTTGTTTATAATATATTTTCATTTTTATTTTATTATCGTCGATTAATTTAAGTTACTTTGTAAGATGGCGGTAATTGTCGAAAAACGTCGTTAGAAATAATTTATAACTAGCGATTTTTACTCGTACATTTATTGCTTTTTTTTTTAAACAAATTTCTGAAATAAAAACAAACCCCATCGTATTACCGACGTTAATGTTTAAAGTTGTACGTGACTATGTCGAATATCGAATATATCGGAGAGTAGTGATTTTATAATACTTACGTTGTGTTAAGGATAGGCGGATACAAAATCATTATATAGTATATTTCTTCTTCGACCAGTCACGAAAATTCTTTTATCGGCCTTGTTCTTTTTCGCTCGTCTAAATTTTGCATCGTCGAATATATTTGAAATTTATTTATTTTATAACGCGGAAAAAATTATTTTCTTCGCGTTTTATAGGACGATAACAACACTACCGATAGCGAATTAACGCCCGAAAATTTATCGTTGAAAAAGAATTATCCGGCAGATCGTATCGAATCGCCTTCTCCACCATCGGCGATAGTCAGCCCGCCTTCGACGGCATCGGTATCGGCATCGTCGTCGTCGATTGCCGATCGGGATCATTTTTATCCGCTCAGTCAGTCGCTGCATCTAAATAGTCATCATCAACTGCATCTTCAATCGTCGCAATTACAATCGCCTCCGCATTTTAATCCGTTTCTTTCTTCGACCGACATCGCGCAACAACAGATTGCCGCTTTCACGTCGACGCAATCGCGTCATTTCGAGAACCAACATCATCCGAATAAATCGCCGGTAGACGTGTTACGAAGAGTATTTCCGGCTAGAAAACGCGCAGAAATCGAAATGGCGTTGCAGCGTAGTAAAGGAGACGTCTTGCAAGCTATCGAACTAATGGTAAGCGAACATCCGTCTATAATGATCGATTTAAAATACATTAGGTTTTCGAAATATCCGATAATTCGACCAGTTCCAATTGTACTGTTCGGAAATGAGATGTTAGAAAATAATACCGCGCAAGAAACGTGACAGAGCTCTGTAATAAAAATTTTAATTCCGGTCGAAGGGAATAATTCACTCATATAAATTTCGGTATAATAATTACTTTTCTAATAAATAAATAAATATATATATATATATGTATGTATATATGTGTATGTCGGGGTAGCAAGTTGCTAGAGTGCTCGACTGTATACTCGATGGTGTGTTCGAAATCAGCTCCTGACATAAAAATTTATAAAATTTTTCATCATTATGCAATGCTTAATTATCACAGAGAAGGGGCACCCCATTACGTATAATATTATATGCTCACGCATCTGCTTTGTATATAATTAGTACCTCGAATGCTAACTCATTTTGTATGTAAAAATAAACGTACAATGGACTGGTCAGGACACTCGGCAACGAACAGTACGACAATGACGTACTTATGTATTATTGCTGCGCTGTTTGTTGCCGAACATTGTCACGAGCCTATTGAACGTTATTTTTGTGTATAAAATAGGCTAGCGTTATAAATGTTTTTTTTTAAATTTTTTTTTAAATTTTTTTTTACAATCTGACCCCCTAGGTCATTTAGCAAAATTTTTGACCATGTAATAACGTGACGGAGAAGCACCCAGTGGTGCCTCACCCAGCAGCTGCTACCTTAAACAAGGTCCAGAGGTTTATTAGGCTTCAACCTGCTGGTGTCACTGGAGGTGTTCAGCAATCTTTGAGCCAAGGTATTAGGATGACCTTCCCGTCTAAGTACATGTATTTGAGCGTACTGCTTTATAACATCGGACACATATGGAATATTCAAGTCTCTATGTAGGACCAGGGTGCACCTGTCATTGTTCTTAATATTTTATTTTGAAACGTTTGTAGCACCTTTATATTGTTTTTGTTTTTTTTGCACAACCCCATAGCTCTATTCCGTAGGTCCAGACTGGCTTTATAACTGCTGTATATACCAAACGCTTATTGGTCAATGAGAGAACACTATTCCTGCCTAAGAGCCAATTCATTTTTCTAACCCCCCCCCGTATGTTAAGTTCCTTCTTTTTTTTGTCTATATGGTGCCGCCATACCAATCGACTGTCCAGGTGCATACCTAGATATCTAACACTCGGCTGAATAGACATTGTTAGGTTATTGATTCTAACAGGTGAAACTATAACCTTCCTATTTGTGAACTGAACGTCAACAGACTTGCTCTCATTAACACCTATCTTCCATTTTTTAAACCATTGTTCCGCTCTGTTTAATGCTTCCTGTAGGTTATTACTGGCAATGTTCGGATCTGTGTTACGTGAGAGTAAGGCAGTGTCATCTGCAAAAGTAGCCGCGTGTACATCCGTAGTAATTGGGAAGTCGGCGGTGTAAAGCAAATACAGTGTAGGCCCCAGGACCGAACCCTGCGGTACACCTGCTAGAACAGGATGAATCTCAGAGAGCGCGTGTTCATAACGTACCTGGAAGTACCGATCTTGCATATAAGAAGTAATCAGAAGATATAAATTTGGTGGAAGTAATGATTTCAGCTTTAACAATAAGCCTTCATGCCACACCTTGTCAAAAGCCTGAGCAACATCGATAAACACCGCCGTACAAACCTGTCTCGTTTCTAGACGGTTTTCAATTATATTTACTATCCTGTGCAATTGATCCACTGTGGAATGTTGTCTCATAAAACCAAATTGATGATTCGGTATTACCTTATTAAAATCTAAATAGGGGCGTAGCCTGTTTAATAGTTATAAATGGTGTGTCTAGTTAATCATTTATACCTTGATTAGATCAAAGTGTGACTACAATCTATTACCCATCTGATATAACAACAACAGTGAAACGGTTGAACTCTGCCCGTCACGCAGCCTTACGCATTGCCCTTGGTGCCCTGAGGTCAACACCAATAAACTACTTGTTTTAAGATTTTGAAGAGCTTTCTTCTTCATTATTCTTACCCCATTTTAATCCATATACACTAAATCACATTTGCTGACCTTCCACATTATATAATGTTTTACCACAACTACTAATCTATTCTTTATTGAAATTTCTACTTTGATAACAAGATTATGACTGTAACCTTGACTATTAAACTGCCTCCTCTCAGAAAAATCAACATACTGTCTTTTCCCTTTTCCAGATCAGGCACTTCTTATCTAAACCTTCGATCATCGCCCCAATCTGTTATTCAGGATTCATTTCAGAATTTTCTAAACAATTATAAGGATCATAAAATAATGTACACGAATGGAACAAAAATTGTGTCGTATATAAATATGGTACAATTCGGTGTCCATTTCCACCTACATTCTCCATGCTGTCGGCAGAGCTGTATGTAATATCTTGCGCAATTAATATAGCAGAATCAGAATTCAATGGTGCTATATTAATTTGCACAGACTCCCTTAGTTCCATCGGATGTTTATAAAATAGACGTAAACATCGTTTCATCACAAAAACCGTAGTGGAAAAAGCGTTTATTTATTCGCGTCAAATTATACTCGCATGGATACCTCGGCACTGTAACGTAGGAGACAATAACGAGGCTGACGTAGCGGCAGTGATATCGTGTAATATAACACGTTCATACCAACGCCAAGTAAAGATAAGTTCCTGTTCACAAAAGCTTGCAAGTAATACACCGCTTATCATCGCCTACATTCTAACTTCCTGCTCAACTTATACTTTCCAACATCAGCTCGCACACCTTCCTAATAATCTTCCTAGCATACTTCTACGTACTTCCCCTGAAGCTAAGTTATTCCTCTTTTTAATATTTCATCGCATTTATTCGGATGTTGCGTATTTTATCCGTCAAATTTATTTGGACTATTCTAATTAAAATTTAAAGTCAGCTACTTTTCGCCCTATTGGTTTCTTTGTGCAATTACACGTCTTTTCAGGCCAGTGCAACAATATCAAGAATATATAGTAAGTTATTATTTTTATTTTTAGACCCAATTTCGATTACTTATTTTGTACTACATAATTATATATATATATATATATATATATATATATATATATATATATATATATATATATTTATATATATATATATATATTCATGTAAACATATATAGGATTTTCCAATAACCATGGGCGGCCTGTCGATTTTAAAATTGAATAAAACAAGTTGTGTACGAGGTATTAACATTTTTTTTTTGTTTAATTTGGAAGTCCGATCTATGCCACTATGTACGGAATATAATATCGTTTAAATATCCATCGCGGTATTTTATGGTGGTACGGATCTGAGTGGTTCAATTTTCAATGACTCTATACATGTGGCGGCATTTGAGCAATGCATTGATAATGTTAACTTGGTCGATTCCGGATTATTGCCATAGACCTGCGACATCAGGAAAGACCGTAACAAAAAAAGTCTAGCGCGGTCAAATTGCACCATCTTGGTGACTAATTCACGTATAATCTGTATAAGATACCACTACCCACAGCGCCATTAAGTTTGACACTGTGTTTGTGGCAATAATAAACAACAGGTTTAACACACACCGCGGAAACAACATGACCACTACAGTCTGCCAACATTGAATCACCCCTATTTCAAAACCCTATATACGTATATGTACATATTTAAATATATATATATGTGTGTGTGTGTATATATGTGTGCGTACAAATAGGAGTAGTATAGTATGGACGTTTAAATAATAGTTAGCGTTCCAGTTTTGACGGTTAATTTTCAGTCGTTCCAAGTTAAAATGAACTCATATTTTTTCTGTTTTAATCGTTGTCTCAGATAAATTTGCCTAGCCTAGAAGAAAGTCTGCAAATTCAGTCGGCATTTTCGCCTTTATCTATGGCGTGCATTCCGTTTCCGCGAAATCTTTCTTCGCCGCAACAACATCATCTAAATCGAAAATTCTTATCAGCTCCTTATACCGGTACCGGTTATTTACCAACGATAATCCGTCCGTCTCACGTCGGTTTTCCATCGGCGGTAACCACGCTAGCTATGCATCATCATTCCTCTTTAATGACCGGCGCTGCCTCTACACTCGCCGCAACCACTAACAATCTATCGGAAGATCATATTATGTTCCCTAACGAACAATCGACAACTTCAACTCGCGTTCATCGCCATCCGAATAAGTCAATTTCGCCCGAGTCGACATCTGGCGGATCGGAAAAAAATTATTCGGATTGATATCCGGGAGGACGTAATCTCATTCTCGTTAGTAATAATAAGCTTAAATAGACATAGAGATAAAGTACGCATTATATAACGTATACTCGTTCATTCAGCGCACACATACACACACAACACCACAGACCATATAAATTTATCGTTGTTATTAATTGTTGTAGCGGTTATGTGTAATTTTGTTTCATGATATTTAACGAATTGAATTAGTTGTATCTTCCGACGGAATTCGCTACTACTACTTGTTATATAATGTAATTTAAATAAATAATTTGGAAAAATTACCACTTGTATGCGCCTACATTCACGATTAAATTGTAATTATTATTTTACACAAACTAACGCAAGTAAGTATTCATATATAAATAGGGGAATACTTGTACCAACGTACACGCACACATATATATAAATTACTATATTGTGTTACATGTACATATGTCTAATATATGATACCTACATAAACATGCATACATGCATATAAATATACAGATAATATTTGTAATGTTATGTATAGATAATTCTATCACCAGAAATAGTCACTTATACACATGCAATCAACGTTCGTTAATAAAAAATTTTAAAGAATCTCAGTCGACGGGCACTACATATTTTAATATTTAGAATTTTTACCACCGTAGAATTTTAAATTATTTTTTATTTAACGAATTTGGAATTAAAAAAATAAAGAGCCTTATACGAAATTTACTTTCGTGACTAGTTGAAGAAAAATTCACATTTTTTTAAAAGTTTATTTATAAAAAAATTTTACGTTACTCGCTTTATACTTACATTTTTATAAGTACAGTCCACCGGGTTCTCGTTAGTTACGGTATCATTAATGAAAATTTAAATTACTATTTTCAGTTTATAGTTATCTTCAACGTGTGTATCACAGACGAAGCACTTAAGATATACTCGCTGATAATTTAAAAACGATATTTATGACTTAAATTTCACATTATGAAATATACGTCTTACAATTTTCTATTTCATTTTTATGTTAACCATATAATTCTATTTCAACTAGATTACTTAAACGTAACGCGCTTCTTTTAGCTAACTTAACTATGATGATGATTTTATAAGTAACTTTTCATTAATAAATTCCATTTATTATTATTATTATTATTTTTAATTTATTATACTAAATTATTATTTATTTTTTAAGAAGCAGCTTGTAAAAACATGTTTAAGTATTTTTTATTCAGTAAGCCATAAAAAGCGTACGAATTTTGTTAGTTACCTGTATACTGTATATATAAACATAAATATATAAATATATAAATATAAATATATAAATATATAAATATATATATATATATATATATATATATATATATATCATTCATTAAGTAACGTCTTTTAAACAATCGCTACTTTCCGTTTGCAATCGCGTAAAAATATTGAGATTAAACGAATTCTGTTGAAACTTCACAGCGTGTACCTGTTAATTTGGATTAAAATAAAATATTTTATTTACAAATTTAAACGCCTGAAACTACTTAACATTATAGAACTATTAGCATTAGTCACACTTGGATATAAAAACAAAAGTTAAATTAATACTGCAATGTGATTTATATATATATATATATATTTGATCGAGAGTTGCCAGGCCTGTATGAACTTTTAAACGGTCCGGTCTTCTAATATAGGTGTAACTATATAAAATCTATCGTATGAAGCGAAAAAAACGCGAAAAAAAATTTCAAACCGAACCCGAAAATTTCAAACCGAACCCGAAAATTTCAAACCGAACCCGAAAATTTCAAACCGAACCCGAAAATTTCAAACCGAACCCGAAAATTTCAAAAGGGGACACACTTTCAATTTTTTTCAAATTATACCGACTACTATCGCTCACGGACTGGTAGCGGCAGCAATTATAAATATATATATATATATATATATATATATATATATATTTCGCCAGCAGGTTAGTAGCTATATATATATATATTCGTATTATCGTGTTTAGTAGTCCACTTAACGAAACAGCAGCTGCATACGTACTTTTGGAGGGTAGGACATATAAACTATATATACGTATATATCAGCTGTAGGTATTATACATACATACATACCTCATGAATATATATTTTCTATGTATGCGTTTGAGATTATTAATTTTTTAATTTATATATATATATATATATATATATATATACATATATAAATAATAACACGTGCGTATAAAAATAACCTTTTATAGCGGCGGTCGTGTCTTAAGTTCAACAGCAACTGCAGTATGACGTCAGTTTGACGAATTTGTTTTTTTCTGATGGCAAGATGTATAGCAAAAATTATTCTCATTAAAATATTAACGTTTGATCGATCTTTTTCTTCAGTAAACATAAATATATATACATAACATATATATATACACATAAAAACGATCTTTTTTCTATATATATATATATATATATATATATATATATATATATATATATATATATATATATAAAAATTATTGATCTTTTTGTTTTATGTAGACTTGCCACTTGCGGAGGCTATTGAAAGAGCGGGTTTACATTCCAACTGCCACGCGCCTGCAAAGTTTTAATTATGCTTTCTCCCCAAAACTTTCCTAAATAATGATCGCAAGTTATTGCATATAAGGATGGATATTCGTGGATAACTCGGCGAGTTTTAGTCGGATTTAGGCAAACCTTTTTTTGTTTTACTCCTATTGAAATTCCCCATTAATAACCCTCCTAGTTTTAATACCGAATAATTTGTTGATATAAATTACTGAAGTGGGAATGTAGTATATTCATGCTAACTAATATTATTATCACAGATAAATTAAAAGTTAAAACAATTACTAACTTTAGATTTTTTTTTATCTCTCATGGTAAGTACTAACATTAATTATATATTGTTCGGCTGGAGTTTAGTGCGGGTATATATATCTATATCTATATCTATATATATATATATATATATATAAACAAGTTCATGAAACAAATGAACACAGCAATTTGGAATAAATGAACAATAAAATATTTGTTATGACGATTATGACGATTGAGAATTCAGCTATTACACTATATTTTTTTAAAAACAAGATAAGAAGTGTAAAATTTTCGCATATTATTTCTAATGGGTAGTAAAAAATTTGGATACACACACACACAAACACATATATATATATAAGAAGATAATACGAAACTTGTTATTGACAAAAAATATAGATATTCTACTTGGCGGAAAATGTGAGTGTGATTCATAATATAAATTACCAGGAAAATTCGCACAAATAAATAATTTAAATTTTAATTAGATTCTATATGTCTTTATTTCAAATAATTCGGATTGGCTGGAAAATATTACAAATTGGACTAACATATCTTCGTTACGAAAATTAATGGCCGATGCGAGAGCACGTAAAATCTGATTGGCATATTGGTGAACGCGTACGCTCTATTACGAGTATGGCACATAGGAGAAGAAGAATTGATAGATATTTTACATTATATATTTCTTTCGTTAAATAAAACGCCGCTTTCATTCGATTAATGCTTCCTTTACGCATTCTGCACTATTCATTCTCCCAAATACTTAAAATTTGTTGACTTTTTGAATGTTGCCAAAATCCGTTTTAATTTTGCTAGGTTCCGTTTTAATATTTGTTATAAATTTAAATCTGTAATTCCGCTACAACTGTCTGCTCTTTCAACAACTTTGTCTGCCTTTTTGATGTCTCCAGAGATTCCGATATTATTGCCAGATCTTCTGCAAAAGCTAAAACATTCTACGGATACATTATCTTTCTTGTATACTAGTGTAATTTTCCCGGTAATATTTTCATCATTGGTTGTTTTTCTCCATTCTTTCATAACTTTTTCCAGTATGTACACGTAATAGGTGTAGATATATAGATATACGGATAAGTAAGTCTTTATTTCAGCATTTCTAATAGACAAATATACTATCGTTTTCTTCCTAGTAACTTATACAAGACGATGGAACGACTATACAAATAACTTATCATACATTTAACTGTTATCTAACAATATTGGGGTAATCCATCTCGCTTTACACCCGTTTTAATATCGAAAGCTTCGGTAATTCGATCCGTAAATTTTATCCGAGCTTTAATTTTCGAATAAATTTTATTTTTATTCGTTTACTTTCGTTTTATAATAATAATAATAACAACAACAACAACAATAATAATAATAATAATAATAATAATAATAATAATAATAATAATAATAATAATAATAATAATAATAATAATAGAAATATTAGAAATTTACATCTTCAATCAGTACGTTCAAAAATTAACTAGTAAATGACTAGCCGAAAGGGGGCGTACGGAGATTGAAAGAAAAAATTATTACGCCCAGAAAAAATTATATTCAGATGAATGAGTCAGTTACATGTATATAAACCGTTGTACCGACTGAATGAATGGAGCGGGTAAAAAAGAAAAACGGTGTACAACAAACAAAGGGGCGTGGTATTGAATTTTTGAATAATGAAGAAGCTATTTTATGTATATATATATATATATATATATATATATATATATATATATATATATATATATAATGTTGTTATTCTCTGAAATATATTCAACTTTGAATATTTAAGTAGCTTTTTAATGGCACTGTCAATACAGTCTCAATTTCTTCAACGAGCGTCATTACGCCCTAGCGTCTAAACTGCGCTTTATTTTTTATTACTATTTATTCTTTTTAAGCGTATTTATTTTGCTTCTGTATACCAGTGTACACACGAATATGTGCGCGTCGATAGTGTACCTCGTTTTAAGTATTTTGCTCTTGTTACGATACGCCAACACTAAAATTCTCAATATCGTAATAATATTAATAAAGGACACAGTTACCGTAGTACCTATACACGACATAGTTCAGCGAGGATATATATATATATATATATATATATATATATAAGATTCGTTGTAGACGAAGGTGAATGCAAATTAAGCGCGCGTTACATGTAGTAAAAGAAAAACGCACACTTAAAGTTGAAATAATATTTGTTTTAATAAATTAAATTTCCAATAAGTACGGTATTTACTTACTACTTCAAGCGGCCGAACGTTCAGCTTACCTAACCGATGGATAATTCCATTTATAAGATATTAACTTGTTGCCAGACTGCGACTTTCGAGTCGTATAGTAACCGTCTATTACGTCGTCAGTCGTTTCTATTTTCTAAGATAAGTACGAGTCTCGACGACGGAGTTTGGCAACGATCTGACATCGCGGTCCGTGTTGAATATTCCGATTGATATAACATTAATTACCGGTTGCACACGCGTACGCGGAATCGTGAAAAGAATATAATTTAGTAAAATCCCGAGAAAAATATAGAGACATCGCTAATTGCCAACTTCTTCTTTATCTTTTTTTCCGATCGGTATAAATAAATTAAATAAACATCGAAAAACATGTCGCGAACCAATATGATGCTGCTCTATCCGCAAGCAATATTCCCGGGTTTTCAGGTTTGTTAACCAATTCTGTGCAGCAGACGCGACATTCCAATCTTATTCCATCCTTCCACCAAAACCTCTTTGGCGTATTCTGTTAAGACATTTTTCTTAGTAATCGAACAATCGATCTTCTCGAATTCCCATTTGATCATGTATTCACACATTCTAAACCTATATAGGACAATTCATGCTTTTCTATTCACGTGCTTTGAAAATATCTAACACTAATGTACGATTCTAATAATAGATAAAGATCTGCGGATAGTAGTAGTTTCAATTTATACAACAACATGCCAATGCCCGTTGAACATCAAGCAAGACTGCTGTACAAATCTTTTTAGTTTCGAGTGAATTTTCAATTATGCTAACATTCGCGCTGCTAGGGGGTGAAAGTTGTAATAAATAATTATCAAGAGTTTTGTTTTTTTAATATCAATAAGTACTCTTTTTTTAATGCTTTAGTTTTATTATTGATCATGGTTTTATCTATCGGATACCTAGTACGAAACCATCTCTGTCTGAGTGTTCTTTTAACAAGTTTTTTAACTTTAAAATGATAATATTTATCATCTTTAGTTCGTCCGATTATTGGAGTACTAAGTATTGCCGCAGTTTGAATTTCTCGCGTTAGATACTGTACATCATTGTCGATTTGGCCGGGGTTTTTTAGCGGAATAGAAAGATTTAGCTTGGTGTCAAGATATTCACTGAACTATTCCCAGTCTGTTTTATGATTATACGGTTCCATCGTCAAAAATGAGAATAAGTGCGGAATGATCGGAGAAAAGATCGAACCAGGATTTTATATTAGTATAGTAAGACGAAATTCCTTTAGAAACAAAGAAGTATAAAAGATCGGGCAATTTATTACTATCAGTTGGCCAGTATGTTGGTTCAGCAGTTGATATATACTTAGCATTATTACGCTTCAGTTCTTCCTTGAGCACACGCCCCCTGGCTGTAGTGACCTTAGATCCGTTCTTAGAGTTCCAGTCTCTGTACGTGAGAGAAATCTGCTGCCTAAAAACTGAATGTAATTACTAAAAAGTTCTGTTGTTACTTTATGTCGTGGTGGACAATAGACAGCTGATATTACAAGCTCTGTATGCTAATATTAGTCTCCTGTAGATATTTCTCTCTGAAATGTGTGAGTTTGTGATGTTGGATATTTAGCCGTAACCAGTAAAGCTAAACCACGCTGGGCTCTACCAGATGGATGTATGCACGAGTACGTAATCTTTATTTTCAAATCGCTGTTTATTCAGATCTGCGTATACAATAATCAGTAAATACTTTTAATAATCGTGATTCTATTTTGTTTTTTTAATTTCGTTTAAATAGTCATCATGATCTGTTATGAAGTTCAAAATTTGCTGGGTCACTTATGCTAAATTATAGTTTCTAAAATCAAAAAAACTACTTATATTGTTATTTTTTATAAGTGACTTATGTAAGCATATTTTAAAAACCCACTCAAATTTATCACTCTTCGCTACTGATATATTTTATATATATATATATATATATATATATATATATATATATATATATATATATATGATTTCTCATTTAGCGATTATTAAATTTTAAATCGAACTTCGTAAGAAGAATAATCTTAATTAACGCATTTTCATATTCGATTGGAATCGTCGAAAAAATTAAAAATACAATTTTGAAAAGTGGCGAGAAAAAACTTCTAAATAAAAGGAATTTCATTAATTTATTCCGAAGTTCGTGAACGGAATATCGCGAAAATGATACTACACGAGCTAAATGATTGTAAAAGTTATTTAACCATTGATGCGGTTTTCCGGAACACAGTTGATCCCTACTATACCACACTCACTCGTGTTCTTCGACAACAACAAAAATGTTTTCAGCATTCGTCCGCGGATTAGTTCCACGCCAAGATGGTAGCTCACGCTAGTTGTCGTCTACACACTACACGCCCGCGATTATTCCAAAACGGTATTTTGGAATCGGGTAGTAATAGTAGTAGTATAAATAACAAGAGTATCGAATATATGTGCACGCGTGTTGGTGCGTGTCGCTTAGAA
Organism: Coronaproctus castanopsis; assembly: GCA_032883995.1. NCBI lineage: Eukaryota > Metazoa > Arthropoda > Insecta > Hemiptera > Monophlebidae > Coronaproctus > Coronaproctus castanopsis. The sequence continues at coordinate 93,867,159 of CM065053.1, forward strand.
AAGGGTAAGAAATGAATAAACGAAGAAGTCGACTATGTGGCATGGAAACATCTTATTTTCGAAATTTAATTAAAAAAGCCATTCCGCCGTTTAATTTTAGAAGGTTCTCGATTTAATACCGAACCAGAAGTCTCGATATTACGACTTTTCGATTTCCGGTAATCGACACACTTTTTTTTTTTTCTATTTCTATTTTAATTATTATTATTATTATTACTGGATGTTCTTCTCATCGTAACGAACGTTGACAATTTCGCGATGATCGATCGCATCGCTAAAATGAGCGGATATTATTTTCTCGAAAATTTCCTTTACGTAAATTTTATTCGAGAGGGAAAAAACTACCTGTTTATTTTTTTGGGGAATTTTTAAATTATTCTGCCGTGTCGCCAGTTCAGATGTAGGGTGATTTTGGGGTGTAGACTTCAATTAATTAATAAATTATCACTCTTGTATATACTGTTATAGCACAGCAAACATTACTCACGAAATTGTTTTTAAAATATTTCGATATTACGTGCAATAATTAAAAAAGAGACGCTATCACGAAAGAATTGGTACAAACATATTGACTGGGGAATAGTTAAAATTAGATTATGCGACCAATATTACTAAAAATAATAGGGTTGCGATCGCGAAAAAAAAAAACGGAAAAAAGGAAAAAGTTTGTCATTGTTGGAGACTTTGGTCTGCCAAAACGCGTTATATATTATCTCGATGAAAAGTTTGAAAACTTATTTTGATCAATTCAAAAAGTTTCTTATGAAACCCGGTATGAAATATATTGTAGGAGGAGATTTTAACGCTAAAAATATATACTATGGATCCAGACTGACAACTACCGGAGGTAGAAAGTTGTACAGAGCAGTTCAAGAACAGAAGTGTGTCTTCATGTCCAACTTACTGGCCACCAGATATCAACCGTACACCAGATTTACTAGACCTGTTCATTGTTAAAGGTATATCACAACAAATTGCATTAGAGTTCGTTCAAGTTTTGATAACATTTTTAGCGATCATACACCAATAATAGCTAGAATATTAACAAAAATAACAATGAAAGAACAACAGAAAATATTGCACAGTAGAAGTACAGACTGGGACTGGTATAGAACTCTTCTCGAGGAAAACATTTTCCCGCCATACAATGTTATATGACATACTATTATTATTTCAATTGTATGACGTAAGAATTTTATTTCATAAATGGAGAGGAACATCATTTCCGGCACATTTATTATACGGTTATTGATATTTGTAAATTTTCTTTCTTTCGAGAAAAACATAAATTTATCAATTCCATTAAAAACAGAGCAACAAATTGAAAAAAAGTGTTCGTACTTTTACTGAGCAGATGCAGGTGGCAGTATGGAACTCGACCACACCAGAAAAAGAATATGTACTCCAAAATGACTGTCCAAAACATATAATGGAAGTAATACTTGAAAAAAGACGTTTACGCAGATCATTGCAAAAATATAGACTACCCTCAATTAAAAGCCACCTAAATATGGTAACAAAAAAAACTAAAAACATTATTAAATAATTTAAAGAATGAAAGCTTTAAATCATACGTAGATATCTTGTCTCCCACGCAAGAAAAAGAATACAATCTGTGGGAAGCCGCTAAACGAATAAAGAGACCAATAATATGTAATCCTCCATTAAGACAAGACGATGGGACTGGGGCAAGAAGTGGCAAACAAAAAGCTAACGCATTTGCGAGATATCTAAGCGATACATTCAATATAACAACAGTATCCAATGATTTAGAACGTAGTAGTAAGCAGAGCTTACACCCAAATAGTATAAAAATGTTCTCTCCAGCAGAGGCTAAAAAACATGCGAAACTTCTAAATATTAGAAAATCTCCCGGGTTCGATATGATAACAGCAAAAATGTTAAAAGAACTACCTAGGAGAGGAATTATGATGATTACATATATATTTAATGCTGTACTGCGAACACCGTACTTCCCAAAGCAGTGGAAAATATCGCAAATATTAATGATTCTAAAACCGGGCAAAGATGGTACAAACCTAGAATCATACAGGCCGATCTTGCTACTACCTATGATAGCCAAATTATTTGAAAAGTTAATTATTGTACGACTAAATGAAATAGTTAACTATCAGTCGGCTATCCCTCAGCATCAATTTGGTTTCAGGAACAAGCACTCTACTGAGCAGCAAATACACGGAGTAGTAAAAATTATTGAAGGCGGGCTGGAGGCTAAAAAATACAATGAAGCAGTATTCATTGATATTAATAAGGCATTTGATAAAATTTGGCACGATGGTCTACTACATAAAATCAAGCCAATGTTACCTATACAATACTACTTACTAGTTAAATCATACCTGAGTAATAGACTATTTCAGATCTAGTACGATTCCGATCGATCCGAAGTATGTCCTATTACGGCTGGCGTTCCACAAGGAAGCGTTTTAGGACCTCTACTGTATACATTATACATAGCAGATCTGCCGACAGATGATGCAGTACACACAGCAACGTTTGCAGATGATACCTTACTGATTGCATCGGATTAAAATCCTGAAGGTGCTGTCACCGCTCTACATAACAGCCTAGACAAACTGTATCAGTGGACCCAAAAGTGGAAACTGCATATAAATCCGGAAAAATCCACACATGTATCATTCACTAATAAAAAAGATCACGATAAAAAAGTCTCAATAGGAAATAGCGTGATTCAAAAAAAAAAAATGAAGTTAAGTACCTAGGGATACACCTAGACAAAAAGCTAACGTGGAGGAGTCATATACAGAAAAAAAGAAAAGAATTGGACCTAAAACTAAAAAAGTTATACTGGCTCATAGGCTACAACTCCGAATTGTGCCTGCAAAATCGGTTACTAGTATACAAAGTTGTATTAAAACCAGTCTGGATAGCGCACAAATTTGGGGGTGTGCAAAGAAATCGAATAAATTGGTGATCCAGCGCTTCCAGAACAAGGCGTTACGATTGGTTTATCGAATGCCTTGGTCCAGCGAAATTATACATCGAGATTTAAACGTAGATGCCGTTGAAGAAACTATCCGCAAACAAGCTCAGAAGCATTTTAATCGGCTAAGTATTCACCCAAATCAGTTAGCAGCATCACTCGTCCACACGGATGCGACATCTACGCGGCTAAAAAGGACAAAGATAAATAATCTAGTATCATAATTTTAGTTTGTAGGTTAAGCATCGTTGGATGCACCTACCACTCTAGATTGTTAATAGATACAGTTTATTGGATCGTCAAATTCTAATTAGGCATTTTAAGTTCCCGGAGAAAAGGAAGAAAAAATAAGAAAAGATTAAATATTCACTAAAGGAAAAATACAGCTGAAGGAAATCAAGTTGGAGATGATGGTGTAACTAGCTTGAACGAGAAATGTATGACAGAAATAATTTGAACTAGTTAGAAAAAAGGGAATATAATGTTGATGTACTCCGTATTCTGAAGAGAAAAAGCTGTGTGATGATGAGTGGAAATCGTTTTGAAACTACGTTCATTCATGTCCTTCGGATTAGTTCACTGTTTATGTCACAAGAACGTCGTCAACGTAAACGATAAACTAAAATGACAACCAAATTTTAAAGCTTTTCACACGTTCATTATCCGGCATTGAGACAAAGATTTTATTTCGAAATAGAGCGAATGATATTTATAAAATAACGAACACGATTAAAAAAAAAATATGGAATGCTGGGTCAGTGAATACTAAATATACATCTTCTTCATCGTATCGGGAAAATTAATCATAGTACATCATGTCCAAAAAGTTCATTATTTTTCCATCCAATTTGAGGACATCGTTAAAGGTACAGTTGTGCGGACAAGCTTTACATTCGAAGAGGTGTTCCATTGTTTGGGATTCACCGCAGTCGCATGTGGAGCTTTTACTAATGTTCCATTTCTTCATATTGTTTCTTGTACGCCTAACCAGTGTACTTAATCTATTGAGAGATTTCAATTTTTGGTAATCCAGTGGAAGGTTTTCTGCTGGTTCAATCCAGCGGCGTATAATTTTATTGTGTTCCTCTTTCCAAGCGTTAAGCGTACCTACTCAGGCTTGGCGACGAGTGGATTTGTTACGACCATGAAACTTCTCCGTGATTTCAATCTCCGCCGCTACTGGATGTATAATAAGTGACGACTATCTGCTTCTTGCGTACTTTTCTCTGCACTAGCTGCTACTTGGAGTCTAATTGCGAGACCTCTGACTTTGTGTACCGGTGTCCGACAACTTTCATTTAGGGCGACTTCGACAAGCTTTGTATATGCTGAGTTATATCACACTAGGCAGGCGAATTCCGCGACTGAATTGCACAGTGCCAGAGCTGACACCCGGAGAGTATGTGGTGTAGCTCCCTATGAACTATTGGTTAGCTTTCGTGTGATATTATTCCTGGCTGCGATCTTCATTTTAGTATTTATGCAATGTTTTTTTTTTGAATGAAAGAGTTCTATCAAGTGTGACACCTAGATATTTTGTATAATCGGTAAACTCTAACTTCATCCAGTGCCACTGTATATTTAAGCTTCTTTTCGCGTCCTTGTTTCTGATGTGGAAAGCTGCTATCTGTGTCTTATTTGTGTTTGGTCTCAGTTGGTTCTGCACATACTATTCCCAAGTGCTGTAGTAAGTTGTTTTTCTATATCTTCAAATTTGTTGTTTTGATATGAAATGGCAAGGTCATCCGCATATAGGAAATGGCACGTGTTTTCAAAAACCGGCTGATCATTTGTGTATATATTGAAATGAGCCAGAAACACTCCCTTGAGGGATTCCACTTAGCTGTTTCCTCCAACGGCTATTTTTACCATCTAATGTTACGTAGAACCGCGTATTTTCCGGTAGTCTTCTAATAATTGTTGTTAAATATGCATGATGCGTAAATCATTAAACGCACCTAACATTACATACACGTATAAATACGAAACGACATTCGTTTTTCCCTGATGTCAGCGTTTCTATTGGTTCGAAACTGGAAACCAATGTTTTAGTTATCTATATATTTGCAAACGGTGTTGTACACTTTTGCAGCTTTCGAATGATATATTAAGTTTTTCTCAATATGTGCAAAATTCCGCGAATTAATTTTATTCGAAATTCGCGCCATACATTTGACCAGGTTTTAGGATTGATTTATGTTACGTTATGGTGGAAACAATGTAACGTTCTTTAACGAATATTTAATAAAACATGCGTAATAATCGGTGGTTTTTAAAAGTAAAAATTAAAAACATATTTGTCCAAATCTATCTCAATCAGACGGACCCCAAAAGAAAGATGGCTTTTTTCAAAACTTTACGTTTCTAAATTTTCAACGATTAGTCCGAAGGCAATTCCTGTATATAGTTTAACTCACTAAGTGTGACGTAACTCTGTATACATTACAAAGCAAAAAAAAAAACTAAAATTCTGGTGCGGTTGAAAAAAAAGTTACGACGGTCGTTAGTGATTCCGAAATATTCAAATCGACGAGAAGTATCCACTTACACGAAATCGTCCGGGTGGAAACTCCTTACTTATTATTATTTTTTATAAAGACGGTTTCTCACATCTTCGATCCGCTGATAATCGAAATCCAATTACCCCAGTCTGTGTTTCCTTTTGCAATTCGACTCCGCACTCGGAATACGCTTTCACTTCGAACTTCAAACCTAATCGATATTTGTTTACACACACTTTCAATTCAAATTTAAAGAAGTACAATAATAACAGTAACATATATTTGCATAAAGTTATACAGATAAATGATAGCATAACACAGGTAACATTGTGTACCGGGAACATCTTACCGCAATGTGAAAGTAAAAATATAAAGAGTAAAAGTAAACAAAAGATTCAGCATTGCAAGAGAAAAAATGTAAATAAAAACCTGCTGCTACAAAAATAAACAAGTTCCCTTAATAACGATTACTAACGATATTTGTCAATATTATAACTTACATTTAAACTGCCAAAAATATACTGTTTTTACGTTTACAAATCGTCTGTGTTTATATTTGGAATACATGAAACGAAGTTATCTGTTAAGTGGTAAAGACGAGCTGGTTGTTTTGATACGCGCACTTATTGAAAAAGTCAGTCGATAGTTTTAGAACAAAATTCCTAAAGTAGGGCAGGTCAGTTGCGCGCTGTCAATTCTTGCATAGCGAGGTGCATTGAGAATGTATCTGTGGCACCTAATTTGAATGACTTGTCATTTATTAAAGGATGCATTTGATATCAAGCTCCGGACAGGACAAGCGTAAGAAATTACTGAACGGATTAAATGCACGTCATACGAGTCAAAATTAAGAATCAGCCTAAAATTAGACAAACGAAAAAGAAAATTAAAATGTCGTATATTTTAGGAAATCCCGTTTAAATGATTCTGCTTTAGATTCTTATCCAATTATTGATTTCCACGTAAACGTTCAACCGGCGTGTGTGTGTGTAGCGTTCGTGTATTTACGCATGCTATAATATACATACTTTCGAGCGCCTATATCAGGGGTGGTGTATAAATAGAGAAAAATATAATTGAAAACCTGAAATGCGTTTAAGTATCTAGAAATTCGAGGGATATGATACGATGCCTCGGTGTTAGCGAAATTTAATTTAAGTTTCGTCTATTTGTCTATAAGAAGAACGAACTGGATAAAAAATACGTAGCACTTCAGATGACATGTTTCTTTGTAGAAATTAGCTCGATCGTAATGTAAAGTGCAAAAGAAGTCTTCGTCGTCATTGTGATTGGCAGTTTTCAACATTACATACGTACTATTTGACTTTGAGAGTGGTGTATATTTGTGCTAGAACACACGTAAACACACATTATATATATATATATATATATATATATATATATGTATATATATGTTGTGTATATATCTGTATTTATGCATCCGTGTGAGAGATATAAACGTATAGTACCTATGTTTTGTAAAGTTGATATGTTTTCGAGTATTGAAGTACCGATAGACAACAATAAATTAAACGTGGCAGATAAGAGAAGAAAGAATTCATCCCTCACTCGATCGGACGTGCATTCGTTAGCGGGTCTTCAACAGATGCTACACTGCCCTCAATATTGACGACCCCTCTAAATACTAAATTATACAACGACAAGAACTGCACTTGAAGAAACCGGTGAAAAGAATACGGAAATTAAATGTGTCATTCTGTAACGTTCGTGGCCATTATTATATATCGTTATATATTCGTTCGTCAATTTGAATTTTTCAGTTATGAGAAAACGTTACTTTTTTATATATACATTTTATTATACACACACACACACACACACACACGTGCACAGTTGTTTGACAATATCGGTTCAATTTACTACCAATCTCGTAGTAAGTAATAGAATGAACTAAATTAATAAAGTGAAAATTGTTAAACCTAAACGCGATGTAACACATGTTTCGCCAACACCTCTGAAACCGAAAAAATGCGAACAAAAAAGTATCCAGTTCTCTTACGGTTGGTATGATAAATTCCATGTAACGTAATTGTGTTAATAACTAATATTTATAATGCAGTTCTCAGATTAAATCATTTCCCACTCCTGCGGAAAATTTCACAGATAGTAATGGTTCAAAAACGTGGAAAAACATCATACAGACCAATATCTATTTTGCCTGTATTATCAAAAGCACTCGAGAAAATAACATTATCTAAGATGAGACCAATAAATCGAGAAAAAAAATTAATTCTAGCTATCAGTTTGGTTTCATTCCTGAGCATGCAACACTGGAGCTGGTTCATAGAGTTGTCAAGCTAATTGAGAATAACATGGAGGGGAAAAGGATATGTTGTGTCTTCCTCGATGTTCAACAGGCGTTTGACAGGGTTTATTTCCTTGGTCTACTGTATGAGATTAAATCTGTGCTATCTCATGCTATTTACAGTTTGTTAAAATCGTATACCGAGGACCGATACTTTCAGGTTAAATATGAAAATACATTATCCGATGTTTATTCAGTGAGGACGGAAGTGCCACAGCGTAATGTTCTAGGTCCCACGTTGTATTTGTTCTATACTGCGGATTTTCCTTCGACCGCTGAAGTGGAAGTTGCGATGTATTAATGCTGCTATTTAAACATCACATCGTGATGAGACTATAGTATCAAACAGGTTACAGCATGCGCTAAATATTGTCGGAAAGTGGTGTAACGAGTGGCGTATAAAAATAAATAAAGATAAAACTGATCGTATGATCTTTACAAATAGATTCGTATCCTGCCCCCTCATTAACCTTTGGTGTAGGAAACTCTCGCTCAAAGCGAGGTAGTCAAATATTTGGACACGCATTTGGATAAGCGATTGACTTGCTGTAAACACTTAATAACCGAACAAAATGAGCTTCGATTAAAAGTGGGAGAATTATATCGGTTAACTAGTAGAAAGTCTAAACTTAGCCTATATAATAAATTGTTGGTATATAACGTAGTTTTAAAGCATGTATGGACACGTACGGTATTCAGCTTTGGGGATGTGCGAAACCTAGAAACGTAGATATAATACAAAGATTTCAGAATAATATCAGCATCCTGGTATGTCTCAAACGTTTCGATACACCGTGACTTACATGTAAGTACTGTTCCCGAGTAGGTCGAGAAAAGTGCCTAATGCTATAATAAGGTTGGAAAATCATCAAAATCCTTCGGCCACAAACTTGTTCGATAACTCGGAAGAGTTGTTTAGATCGTGTTAAACCAACTGATCTTTTAACTGTTGAGGGGGAAATAAAGAGTGGAACTACCGAGTCTCATCCCTTCCCATGTCATCTATCAAATATCAACTGCTTGATAGCCTCCAGGTTGGATAGTTGTAGTGTAAATTAAAAAAAAAAACATTTCCAAATATTCGCACAAATACCGGGTATACTCTAATACAAATATATTCCTAAATGTTGCCGCGATATAATAATGACATTAATTTTTTAAATAATTTCCAACCATCAGCGGAATATATTAGAAATGTGTATAATTTCACGTTAGATAAATATAATCAAAAAGGAAAATTATTTATTGATACAAATATCTCGTATATAAATTCATCCTACAGCGAGTAAGTGTATTCCTCGTAATACATATATCCTTATTGAATCACATCGTCGGACACCACGAAGTAAAACCAACAAATATACAAGTGAGACATATCCACACTAATAAACAGTATTCAAACACTAACACATGCCAAATCTTAATAACTATTACTATTACTCCTAATCAAATCAAACTTCATTTGGAAAACAGCACATGTTGAATACCGCTACTTCTCAAATTCGGTTAAAAACTGCGCGAGCACCGGGTTCACCATATATAAGTGTACTTCTAAATTCGTACATATTTAATAAGAAATTTAAATTATTACAAATTCGGAACATCTGAGGATAAATGTAATCAATGTTTTACAGCATAAAAATAATTAAAATAAAATTACAACCCCGATGCAAATAATTCTATATATATATATATATATATATATATATATATATATATATATATATATATATATATATATATATATATATATATATGAAATCGTACAACAAGGAACAATTGTATCTCCCATATAGACAGACTTCATCAATAAATCGTGTCATACCAATATACACACACAATAAAAGATATAGAAGTAAAACAACGCAATAAACCACTAGTAAATTCACAGACTCTAATTCGGATATAATTTCTCCTTTTGCACGCCACACATAAAACAAAATTATACATAATAAAGGTTAGTTTCAAGTATGTTACAAAAGTTTATAAAAATATTATATATCGTGAACTCGTTTAATTACATTTATCGCTACGAAATATTTTTAATGTTCCCTATCATCATAAGTGTAACTTGTCCTATAAACACGTCGTAGTTTAATGCGTGTAGGGAATTTACGTCTCTTATAATTAAACAGTAAGTTATTTTTTTTTAACGAGTAGTTATTGCCTATAAGGCTATTACTCGGAATGTGAATTAATTAGAGATGATTACACAGTTTAGAATTTATTATGAAGTTGGTAAGGAGGAGGTTGTTTACATCCGGTACATTGTTCTTCAGCTGATTGCACCGATATTGAGCAAATTTCTGGCAGATAACCACGATATGGTAGACTGTTAATGGAGAACAGCACAATTTTGGTGGTGGTTGGGCACTCAGTAGATAGGAGTGCGTACTCAGCGTGTGACCAATATACACTCTGTTGACAGCTGTGTTTCCAACCTCCGTGAACAATTTTTACCAATTTTTGATGGTCAGGTTGTTAAATCCTTCTTTATATTTCCGAGTACACTTGGCCGAAAATGCAAGGACCGATTCCACGCGTCTAAAATTTTCTGGCAATAATATTGTCCTCTCCCAGTACTGTCGGCAGGTAAACTTGGGTAGGCACTTAGTAACTTCCGGCAGCTCCTGCAATAAACTATTTTTGATTTCTTAAATGAGTTTTGTTGTAACGTGGCACAAATGCAACAATCTTATTAGCCATTCTAGTTCTACGATGTTCATGAATAATTTGAAATGTATCCGATTTCAATACACTAAGCAACTTGTTTCTATGAACGAATTAATTTCTGAATAAGTTTATCAACGATCATCTTTGTAAAAATATGATTAAGTTCGTATAACATGTTACATCTCCTACCTAGTGTACAATCCCATAGAACAGTACCGAGTGGTACAATGCTAGGTATAATCTACTTAATTGTTGTGCAGAGAATAATAATAATAATAATATACCATTTCTTCGCTTAATCATCTCTTTCGTCCGCACAAATCCAAAAGATTCTTTTCGAAAATCTACTCCGATCGATAGAAAATAAATTAGTATAACGAATATTCCGATTTAGCTAATATTCATTACGTCACGACTTTGTTCTAAAAGGAACATCATCCTTATTTCAACGTGGACGATTGTGTACATTTTCTCGAAGTTTTATCTGGTTAAGCCGTAAATATTTACAACCGGGTTATTATTTATTCTTTTATATATATGTATACATTATACATATGTACGTGTGTGTGTGTTCGTGGTGCGATAGTAAACAATAGGATTATGTTTTCTACGAAGAATCAACCGTCCGGAAAGAATTAAAATTCTATTGCGGCTTTGTTGGCGCGGCAAACCCTTGAATGGAAATCGTTATAATAGGTACTAACTAATAATAACGATCGGGACGTAGCCAGTCAACCAGCCAGTCAGCCAACAGCGTATTAGAAAGGGTTAAACTCGAAAAAAAGTCCTAACCAACGCCCGAGTCTTCTCGTTTAACCGTAAAATAGAGAGTAGCAGCTTCTCTTTTGTTGACAAAATGTTTAGACCCGTTGTCCTATTATATTCGCCAGATCGATGGTGATTATAAACTGTTTCTCAACTTATACAATGACATATGAATACGTATCATTTTATATATATATATATATATATATATATATATATATATATATATATATATATATATTTACCCGTTAAAAGATCACACACATTCAATATTGTTTCCTGGTCTCGACATTAAGACCGTATATCTCCTAAATCCGATTTTAATCTCCGAACTCGTGTTAATCCATATATATATATATATATATATATATATATATATATATATATATATATATATATATAATATACGCATACTTTCTATCCTCTTGAATAGATGTGCCAATAACAGAAGAATTTTTGATGAATTTTATCGGCTCACTGTAACAAATTAACAGTGACGATCGTCTTAAGTGACGTAATAACGAAACGATAAGAAATTATTAATTCAGTGAACGCAATTGTGATTTTCTAGCCTTTCAATTATTCTTAATTTGTAATAACAAACAAGAAGAGATGATGTTGTACTTGCTCGTCTGCGCCTAAGTCATACTAATATCTCACACAGCTATATCCTACAAAATCTTCCTCTTCCTCTTTGTTCAACCTGTAATGTGCTCATTACCGTCGAACACATTGAATGTGTGCAATTCACTGATTGTAATCGCTTTGTTGTCACGACTATAATGCAGTCCCGCGTGTTTTTTAAACTGTATTCGAGCATATGGTAGGACCTCGCAAATTATTAGTCAGTAGGTAAATAAATTCACGGCATCAATCCTTTCAGGGTTGCCCAAGGTATTTCGGAAGTATTAAGAAAGACACCTTTACTAGAAACGACAATTCTCGTCGATCAAACGTCCGACTACGCTTCCACGAGACGCTAATATGGTTGCGATGTAGTTTGCATTACCTTTCACGACTTACCTTTATTACTGAAATCTGTTTTTTACGTCTAAAAAAAATTGTAATGTTACCGCTATTCTACACGGTAAGGGCTTTTTTCATGAATCTTCGATATTAATTTTTATGCTCCTTACATCAGTACGTTGTCCTCGTGGCGTTGCGGGCAGTAACTTTTACGATCGCGTACGACTTGGGAACAAGAATTTTTCACGACAAATTGATCTGCTTTAGCGTTAAATCAGCTGTGCGTCCAATTGAACGGTGTACATATCTACTAGTTTGCTGGCGATTAAAGCAAAAAGTCAATGGTAAATCAAGGAAGTGTTAGCCCCGGTTCATTATCGATATACGGATTAATAATGAAAATTCACTTTATACCACGTTTCCTACGTAACCTTCGAGTAGTTTAATTATTTCGTATAATAAGGAGCCGGCACTTAATGATGATGAGCCTATAAATTAAAAAGATGTCTATAACAACTGACGCCTATTAAAGGGTTACATTTTCTTATTATTGATGTTTTTTTTTTTCCCTTAATCCGCATTTTAATTAAAATGTAGAAAAGAGAGAGATAATCAATTCTTTGTATCTACAACGTTACGTTTCATAATTACACATGACACGTGGTCGCGATACATATGTCTTGCGCATTTAATCCGGTTATAAATTTTTATGACTACTTATATATATATATATATATATATATATTTTTTTTTTAGTACACAAAAATTGTAAATGAACGCTACAACTGAATTCCTCGTAATATCCAGACTACGTGCACTTTTAAAACATCCAACGACTAGAAGGTATTAGAAATTTACCTCCATTTCTTCTATTCGAATAAGGGTTAGATTTGTAATTTTTTATTTTTATTTCTTCGTAATTCCTTACAGAAGATGCTCGATAAACCGCACTCGATACGATATGCAAATAAAACCAGACGGTTCTTATTTGATTATTGAACATATTAAATTTATGCTACGGGGGCTGTGTTTTTTCGTGGTTCATATATGAAAGTTTAATCGCGTGGAAATCATCGAAGCTTATTATTATTAATGTTATTATTATTATTATTATTATATATATTATTGCGCATCGCGTTTAAAAGATGCCGCCGTATATTCAATAAGAGATAAAATAATTTTCTTTCAAAATGGTTTGTAAAGATAAAAAATATTCTTCGAACGAGTGTTTTACTTTTACTTATATCTGATTATTATTGTTACGGTTCGTCTTACAGAATAGAAAGAAAATAAAAAGATATCACCGGTAAATGATATTGGCAAGCTTGAAAGGATTCGAATTTACATCTTTGTAAATTTGTTCTGTTCACACGATAAACTTGTGGATGAGGAACAATTGAAAAGATGTATGTAGAACGAAATGCTAATTCATCGTCCGTTTAATCTGATACGGGGGATTAATCTAGACGATAGAGTAACCCGTTTCTGAACGTGTAATGATAAAATAATTGTAAAACATATATCAGAAAACAGTAATACTTAGATTCGACTATAACGACCTACTTCTATATAAGACATTCTACAATACTTTCTACTACGTGCGAATCGAATAGAATCTATTCGTTTTACAAAATTCACCTATTCAGCAACTTTTCACTTAATCAGCGACTATTTCATATATATATATATATATATATATATATATATATATAATAGTATACGCGTGTAGCTTATTTAGTTCAGTTATGAAAGCCGAAATACGAAGGAAGCTATTAATATACACTCGAGAAATTGAACGAATAACGCGATAAAGAAGCGGTATTCTGAGATCTGCAGAAGGTAAAGTAACCAAGCAATTTGCTATTATCCACCATAGGCAAAACAACCTATATTATATACATATATATATATATATAAATCTCATTCTCGTATAATATAGTCTAGTTTCAAACCCTTCTATTCGCCGACTACATCTTCCCCCAAAAAGTGTGTAGATGCGTTTACAATTTACGTTAGATACAGAGGATGCGAATCGTCAGAGCAGAAGTGTGCGAATTTAGCTGTTGGCAACAACGTCTGTAACTGACACTTTCTCGCCTTAGTGTATATATATATATACATTATATATATATATATATATATATATATATATATATATATATATATATGTATATGTATACGTACGTATATATCGAAACAGAATGTACCTGTCCGTATAAACACTACTGATGTGAGAAATGAGGAAAAACTCAAAATTGAATACTCTTATTTGCTCATCGTCGCGATTACATCCCCGTTTCATTTTAATAACGCTTTCAAAATTTTCTTCTTGCGCGCGATTGTTGAAATTTCCGTTGCGATCGCGGTAATTTAATTTCTCCAGACTCCCAATTATATTACTAGCCCGATACTTAAGACTACTACAATTATTATTACGGCGCGCTTATTTCAAAAACTAATTTAGCAGTCACGCGAAATATTATTTGAAAATTAATCTCTATTTCACCCGGGTGTATAATTCAAATTTTAAGAATAATTTTCTCTAAATTTCGATCTTTTTTAAATAGTCGACATATTCTTTATTTTATAATGAATATTACGAATAATTCAAATATAATGAATGCGAAATATGGCTATGGTCAGCATGAGCGAACGCCAAACAATCCTTGAATCTCATAAATACATATAATTACATGAAAATTAAAAGTACACGCAAGTCCTTAGAAATACATACATACGTATATATATATATATATATATATATATATATATATATATATATATATATATATATATGCATTTTGAAATTAAAGATCACTTTTCAATAGAACGTAAAGAACATAACAAAGTTAATCAAATCAATTTGACAACGAGAAATACAACGGTAAATCATTATACGTAGAAGTTCGCCAGCTCATAACGAGCAAACATGCCCCTCCATAAGTTAGGCTTTTCGCAAATATGAAGGACATGAAATTATTTACACAGATGGTGCCAAACTTGAATAAAATGTCGTATATTATCCCCTCCCACAGATGTTTAACGCATTGACTAGTAAATTATACGCAATTCTATACGCTATTGAAATAACTTAAATGTAAGATCCTCATCTGCACCGATTCGCTCAGCTCTATTCGCTGTCAAATTCAAACTTCAGCATCTTTCAGTTGAAAAAATTCTTACCCAGGCAGAATCTTATAAAGAAGAAATAACTGTAATGTGGATATCATAAGGAAGTCGGACTGAACACCATGGTCGATAAAGCAGCTAAAGAATCCGTCATCCTAGCACCAGCTCTAAACCTACCAATTCCAGTAAAAGACTTCATGGATCGAGTACGCAGTCAACTGCAGTGTCAAACAGTGGCAAGATTCTCATGTCTACCGCAGTTCACTACGCATCGGAAGAAGGCAACCTGGTCGGAACATTCCAATATAAAATATGAAGTCGCACGCTGCGGACACACACTTCTTACACACAACCGTTTCTTTCTAGGCCCATAGTGCACCGTTATGCTCGTCATGTAGTAACATACCGCTTACTGTTCCTCACATTCTCCTATCATTCCTTTGTACTCAGCTCACCGTCTTACTGTCGGATTTGCGTCCTCTCTTACTGAAATCCTACAGTATTCACCATCTGCTGAATCTAAATTTATAACTTTCCTTACTTTATTCTCCCCTTAATCTAACTATCCTTCCGTGCCTTTGGCCTTAGAAGCAGTATAAGGCACGTTTAAAAAAAAAAAGAAAATTAATAAAATACGATCTACAAAAACTAAATACAATATAATAAAATATAGGAGTTAGATTTGCATTAGCAGCAAACAATCATCATGGCGGAAAGCCAATAAAAGTTATTCGTATATAAAAATAAGTATAATAACAACGAAGAAGAAAATAATAATTATAATAAAAGTAATAATACTAATAATAACAAATGCCGATATTTATTTATCGAAGTAATTTATGTCTGTATTATAATTTTATTTTTTCGCGTGTAAATAAATACGTTGCTATTTGAATATTAATAATTTTACCCGTTGAACACTTCGTACTTTATGTTAGTACAAAAATGTAACGACGCGAATTTTTAATCTCAACATTTATAATCTATACACGTTTTAATGCGATTATGATGAATTTGTTAATCTTAATAATTGCTCGTGTACACCTATATCGTTTCATGTACACGTTTTACGACGTTATGCTTTCGCACCTGTGAATCCTTGGTAAACTACACCCTATTAACTCTAGTAAGAGTCATTTAATCGGAACATTCGCATTGACGAAAATCGTTTAAGCTGCCCCCTATCAACTATTTACCCTTGCTTTTATATATATATATATATATATATATATATATATATATATATATAAATAAAAGCATATGTGTCAAAAATGGAATATTTCTAATTAATCTAAATATCTTTCTTTCTATAGGTGGTTTAATTATTTCACGCCCGAGCAGTTCTTCTAACAACCTCATTTGGATAATCTATTCATATTTTTATTCTCAAATGCTCAAATAGATGAACGGTCTAATTATAAAATGATCTACTGTATATATACTGTTCGTTTCTGATGATGAGTGGTGTAAGTCCATTCGAAACGTTAAATTTTTTGAATAATCAGGACGTGGTTTTCACCGAAAATAATTCTAGACGAATGGAAAACAATCCACGAAAGTTTTAATAAATATATATATATTTGTGTGAACTTAACGCTTAAGTTGTGTATATGTGTATCATACATGAATAATTCCCACATTTTTATGCATCTATTACACTTAAATTATAGTTTAAATGCCTTATATAAGAAGTTACAAGTCCATGCATAGATACTTTTGATGACTGGAAATTGGCACACAGTCCGCGTAAATGTGTGTGTAAAAGTGGTTACTTATTATTATATACTATAGCGTTATTGTAAACCGGAGTTAAGCCTAAACTAGCGGTGTAGCGTATTGCACCTCTGTAAATGAAACAAAATGTTAAAAACTAATTTTTGAATAATAAAACATTAGACCTACCTTATTGTACTGCGTCGTATGTATCTGTTTAACCGCGTTCTCCGCAGAGTACTATCTATCAATCTATTAACGAAAAACAAACTGCCTAAAGTACATAATAAACATTACAAAGATGGCTACTCGGCATTGGATGGTCTCCACTTTGATGATACAGCTATAAAATATCTTAAAGTGTACAATATAAAATGGAAAATGCACTTAAAAAAAGTTTTAAAACAAAGACACACCTATCTTTTTTTTTTTTAATGTGGCGGAAAATTCATTACGGATACCAAAGGGGCTGGTTACGTTAGACCGCCTACTGACTAAAAACCTCCATGGTGCTCATGCCATCGACAGTATTTTCAGCATTACTTCAGCGGTACAGACCTAGTCAAGGCAGCATTAAATGTGTGCATCAAGTCTTTAGACGCCGGATGCTCTAGGAGTGACTGGAGAGCTGCCTTGTTTGACGTTGTCTATAAACTTATTCTTTGAGAACCGCCTTTTTTGGCGCTGTTTTTCAATCTGCGGAATCTCGTCTGACTACTTGATTTTAACTGGATTTTTATGTAATAAATATCTCGTTCGGATGAACATTAAATCATACGACGGCTGTGACTTTTGTCAACGAGGAAGATGTCCTTCATGTTCGTCACGGTGTTCCTGTCGATGTCCAATTTAAGGCTTCAGAAACCTTATATAACCAGATACTGGTTAAAACATCTCTCTCTCTCTCTACGTTTATGATCAGTTAAATATATGAAGTCGTACAAATAAGTCGTTCTATTTTTACACTTTAAGGATAAGTATGTAGCTTACGGTAACTATTTAAAAGATAAACGCGTATAAATTGGTCGAGACTAGATCGCGTAAGTTAGTTTATCGCCGATTAAATTTCGTTCGTTTTATTTATTTAAATTAGTTTATATCTATACAGTTTTGTTTTTTTTAAATAAATAAATAAAAAGTGTATTTTTACATTTGCAATAAGAAACAACAATTATCATATCTACACGTGCCGAAATAAAACGAGATTCTTCCCATGTATATATGAATATTAGAAAAAAGCTTAAGAGTCAAAATAAATTGCAGCAAAAACCAACAAGACCTGCACACGAAACAATTATAACTAAGGGAAATGTAACAAAATTAAATATAAGATAACGCAGGTTTTGACGTAATAAAATAACACGTCAAAAATAATGATATAAATACAAATAAACTTAAATTTAAAAAGTATCAGGAATGCCGGCGATGCATCGTAGTAATGTTTAATTCTTTTACGTTTATATCTCATATCTTTCAATTGGAGCCTAGTACGTGTGTAGTCTATTTATAATACTACTTAATCACCGAAAAATGTATTTATTTATTGATGTATTACTTAATGTACATATGGTAATTTTAATATAGTTATTAACCTAAGCATAAGATGGCTATAAATGTTTCCTCATTTTTATATATATATATATATATGAATTTTTGACCAAGTTAAAGTTAACTACGTATTTATAAAATGCCGTATGTCCACTTTTTAATCAATATCCTCCAGGGTAAACGATCCCTACTGTATTGGAGTTGTGTTTGCACAAAACCTTAATAGAACTCCCATCTAGTACCACAATATATATATATATATATATATATATATATATATATATATATATACCTAATGCTATTGTTCAAAATAACAATCATTTCGTTTGTTAAGTACATATTTCACATACACACATATATATGCATTCACAAAACATATAATACATATAAACAACATACTTATGACATCGACTGGGATGTTGGGCCGTTGCTGTACCAAGATATCGGAGTAGATTATTGTTATTAAGTAGCCGTAAGTTGATTTTGAGATTCGGGCCCGATAATTTAAAATTAATCGGTTCGAGGTTTGTGATTTTTATTTGCAATCGCTTTAAAATGAAAATATTAAAATATGCTTCCGGTTCAATGATCGCTGTGTGAATTATTTCGGGCACAGCGAGCAGATATATTTTTAAAAGTTTAATTCGACTTTATTTATACCGAATTTTTGCGCACGATTAAATTAAACAAATTTTTAAATCGCTCATACAAATTTCCGATAAGCACACTTTCGCCTATTTGTTTTCGTCATTATCATAATTACACGTGTACTGTAATTCGCATTTTCTCTTGTTGCACTCGTTTATCGATGTCGTTCTCTTTGAATTCTGGCGCACACTAATCGACAACTTCACTCCGGTTTTCCGTACGATATTATTCCATCGTCTTATACTCGTCCTATAAAGATCGTCTTCCTTTTCATCTTCCCTTTTAGAAATATTAAACCCGCTCCATGAAATTTTTTCGCTGTATAACGTGTCTAAAAAAAAGTTTAATAATCTTAACTGTTTCAGTTATACATTATAAAATGTCGACACAAACCGATAAATTTTATACAGTTGTTTATTATACGATACTCCCTTTTTATTAGGTACAGATAATTTTCGATATATTTATATATAGATATTTTTAAAATTAAGACATTTCACGTCAATTAGAAAATAAAACATTCGGTTCGAATTGAAATTTAACGTACCATGTAGGTGGACATAAGGACTGAAAGGGTTATAGTAGTATGTCCCATTTGGGGACAATATGATCGAAAGGGTCAACTAAGATCACCCGATTGATCAATCTTGTCGTAATCTGAAACCTATTTAAGATTGACGCATTCGTATGTTTAGCTATCCTCAGCATCCCTTACCGCAGTTTTTATCAGCAGCTTTTAACGTCTAGGATTCGCATAAATACGAATACATGAAACATTGTGTAAACCTCGAAATTTTGTCTACATTTGCAACGGACGACTCGCATTTTATTTAGACTATTTACAGCATTTCGTGCTGTTTATCTCATTTTTGACTACTTATCAGTGATCCTAAATCCGTAAATTTCTTTGCCAACCGTCAATTTTATACGCGCTATAACGTACTTTCCGTAATTTCATCTGGTCGATTGTGAAACCTCGATCCAATATTGCATCTAAATATTTAATATTGCGTTTTTCGAGCTAATACGTTGTTCACTATGACACGGTAACGAATTCGGTATTCGTTCGAAAATATAGAATAGATCGGGTTTTATCGGAATTTATTGAAATAAGAATTTAATTTAATAAAAACCCGAGTTAATCTTTTTCGTATAGCGTCATTTCGGTAGTCAACTGCACGCGTCCATAAATACTAAAGATCTATACAAAACGTATAGCAGATGGTTTTGACGCAGTTGCATCCTGGAAAAAAGAATGGTCCATAAGAACCCAGACCGACACGGTACGCACATCGAATTGCAAGCCACCAGGTTTTTAACTAGACCGGAAATGCTGGGTACGTTTAAATCGTGTCAGAACAGGCCATGGACGCTGTGGTCGTATGCTCGTAAAAGATGATCCATCCTGCGACTGTCAATTAGGAGATCAGACGATGGATCACATCCTCAACGTATGCTCACGTAGTGTCGTTATGGGCGGTTAGAAGGATATTCGAATAGTATCAGACGCGGCGATACAACGACTACGAAACCTGGATGTGGACATCTAAGCTATCCGACCATATACGATATCATCATCATCATCATCAAAGATCTATAGTTTCTATAATCCGAAAAATTTATTTCAAGTAACAATTCGGAAACTATATATTTTCGGTAAATAACCAAAAAAAAAACCCTGTGTATATAAGAAAACAATTTATTTCTTTCACATTTTACTTCGGCGATTGAGAGCTGTTTTATAAATTTAATAAACGTAAAATTGAGAAATTTGGACTACAAAGGTGAAATATTTTTAGAAAGTTGTTCCGGGAACAGTCTCTTAAGTTATACTTTCGAATTAGTCGTAAAATTTTAAAACGGTCGTTATTAAAAAAAAACCAACAAAAAAAAACCCGTAATAATAAAATTAATTGCCCTTATATACAAAGACTGTCTCTCTCCTTTTCGAGAATAGTAGAAAATTCACGGTAAATCAGCTTAATAACTAATTGAATGAATGGGCAGACAAACGAGAGACAGACGAAAGAAAAGTAGAAGTATAAATGATTGTTTATTATTATTGCTATCTTCATCGTATTTTTTTTTTGTTCCTGAAAAAATTATTTATTACTAGTACTTGTATTAGAGGGGTTTCAAAAGATTTTAAAAATATAATCCCCACAGTAATAAAAACTACCCTAATTGGTTTATAAAGAGTAGCCGCATACATATATATATATACGAGCAGACTCACCACTCAAATACACATACACACACACGCTACATATATGTATCCCACAAATCCACCAACACGTATATCGAATAATTTTTTTCGAGGTCTAGGTAATTATAACCATTTTAATTTTATTTACGTTCACAATATTTATGTCATCTGCAAAAAATATTATAAAATGTGCGTAAAGGAAAAAAAAAATTACTTAAAAAAAATATAATAACCGAGAATTTTTTACATACGCATACATACATATATATATAATACAAACAAATAAACGTTTGTACCCATTACAAGAGGGCTGAATTCCCGTTTTGGGGGTCGTTCCGAATGTTAAATAATTCTTATTTTTACGAGTTATTTTTAAACTAGAAACTTTTCGTCTTCTTTGAAAAAGCTTCTTTTTTCTTTTCCTATTTTAAATGAAAAATGGGGGTTATACTCATTTAACAATTCGGAAAGAGAATGATAAAATGTTTAACTGCGATTATATATTACCATCATTTGTTAGGTATATATATAATATATATATAGATAAAGAAATTTAAAAAACAGGAAACAGGACGATAAGATCCCTATTTAGCTTGCGACCCCATTGTTAGTTAATAAAGACATTTAAACGCAATTATGAATACTACCCTATTTCATTTCTTTGTATCCTTATCTTTACGTCTTAAAAAAAAAATATATGTGCTAGCCATGGAAAATTACGTAAAATTTGGGACAAAATGCTGTAATGCTGGATAATAAAATATAGCCGTTGTTTACTAGCCTAATATTCGCGGTATTCCTATATAGAGTCGAAACATGCACTTAATGCAAGTGGAACATACAAAGAATTGACGTATTTCAAATTTGGACACAAAGCAGAATGATGAGAACATCATCGGACTCAGAATGGATTTAATTCTGGAAGGCTTGAAAATCGAAAAGCGTCTATCTACCTAATTTTTTTTTTTTTAATTTTTTTTTACAATCTGACCCCCTAGGTCATTTAGCAAAATTTTTGATCATGTAATAACGTGACGGAGAAGCACCCAGTGGTGCTCACCGAGCAGCTGCTACCTTAAACAAGGTCCAGAGGTTTATTACGCTTCAACCTCCTGGTGTCACTGGAGGTGTTCAGCAATCTTTGAGCTAAGGTATTAGGATGACCTTCCAGTCTAAGTACATGTCTTTGAGCGTACTGCTTTATAACATCGGACACATATGGAATATTCAAGTCTCTATGCCAACGTCAAACATTAACCCTTTCGATCGTACGTTATAAAATATAAATACGGTAAAACTTGTTTTAACCGTCACTTTCTGTTATACTCCACTGTAACAGCAGCAGCTCGTCGGCACAAAAGAAGTTTCATTGAAAGTTTGCTGTCATCTGACTGTACAACAACAATTAGAGATTTTTGTTAAAATTACAACATTAAGGACGCAATTTTTAGCGTTGCCAGTACATAGGTCGCGACCTTACAATGTTATACACACAGAATAGGATGCCCAGAACCTGCACTATCCACTAGCGAAACAAATGGAACGATTACTGTTGACGAAATCGTTAAGCTTTTCTGCTCAACAATGACATACTAACAACTGAAGAAGTAGCACATTGATTAGAGTGTGATAAACAAGATGAAGGTTTTGAAATTTTGACTGATGAAGATATTGTATCTAACGTTCAGCAGCGATGAAGAATCAAAATGCAGCCAAAACTCAGCAGTTATTCGGAAGATGAAATAATATTAATAAAGCGCATCGATTGGTCTGAAAGACACGAGGAGGCAAACTTTACACAGATCATACTTAAAAATACGGAATATTGCCGTAAGGAAAGCTCAAGTTGGAAAGAAACGGAAGAAACTCTTTTAGGATCAATTTTATATAGAGACAGTTTTTCTAGGTAATTCTATTACACTATGTTATATACTAAATTTCTAAATAAAAATACACTATTTTAAATGTTATCCAATTAAACATATGTTTCTTTAAATTTCTTTCCTAAATGATTTACAAATTTGCAATTTCCGTTATCCTTCTATTCAATTATCTTTTTTATAGGCCCCCCAAGGAGACGGATAAAAGAAGTTATAGCGTACTTTTAAAATTCAAACATTTCGCGTCAATCGGGACAATAAAAAAAAATTCGTTAGCATCAAAATACCATATAGTGGACATGGCGGCTGAAAGGGTTTATAAATTACGGTCGTACCATGTGGAAATTTGCTGATCATCTCGTGAATAACTGGACAAATAAATGGGAAAAGAAACAAGAAAGAACCATCCAGATGACGGATAGACACCATCGAAACGAAATAATAGATTAAAATTGTCGATAAAATAGAAAAAAAAATTAAACGCGTAGTAAGCGGAAACATTGTCTTTAATGAAAAATGAATTTTAAAGTTAAACCAGTAAACCGGGTTAAAGAAAAAGATTCATATTAATTTTTCAACATCTATATTTAGAAATTAATACGGGTCGGTCGTCGTAAAATGAATTTCGTATATGTAAGAATTCGTGTTTCTTTTATTGAAAATGACGGTAGATCGTTACTAAAGTATCTATTGAAGAAATTTAACACCGTTTCTATATTAAATTAATTAGTAGCTCCGAAGATATTTATTAAAATGCGTTAAAAATAAAGATATATATTATCGGAAATATAATATAAATTAATATTTAACGTATTGTCACTTTTCGGAAAACGATATCGTAATAAATTATATATATATATATATATAAATTGTAATCTGGCTGATGTAGTCAATAAGCAACTGGGATATGGGTGGTGACAGGATGAGAGATATCATTCAACAATGATCATTCCGAACTACCTCTCCAATCATTCAAGCCGGTGGGGTGTGCAATAGTTTAATCTGCGAAATTCATTGACATTATCTAATAAATCAACCGCCAGCTAGTTAGGATGATCCTCTAGCCTGTGCAAATAACCTTTACTACTATCCCGAACTACTTCGCGCACATTTGCAACCTTTAGGTCTCGATGAAAATTATCGTTTCGTATATACCAAGGTCTATTATCCTCAGTATTTTTGATTGGGATCTCTGCATCATTTTGATATACGATATTGTTTGCTGTTCCCCAGAATGGTATTCCATATGTCTACATCGGCTTAATAACTGCCCCGTATAGTAATAAATTCGATTAGACAGATAACTCGGAAGTTTTGCTCAGAGCCAGTACATGTTCTGTAGTTTGAGTTTGATTTTTTAATTTTGATCCTGATTTGTTCCTTCCAAGTCAAGCGGAGATCAAGCCACATACCCACGTATCGGATTTATGGATTTATTTTCCTCTGGAATCGGACCATTAAGATCAACAGGTGGACATGTATTCCGCTTAGTTATAAATGTAACATGTATTGACTAACCCTCTATTGTCGTACCCAGATCTCCAAGTCGTTCAAACCGCATTGTAATTTTTATGGCGCCGCTACCGGATCATTATATCTCGCAAATAATGCTGTATCATCGACAAATTTCGCCACGTTCGTATTTGCATTTATCCGAAAGTCGAACGTGTATATTCGAAAAAGTAGTGATCCCAAAGCTGAACCCCATGGAACCCCAGACAGGATCACTACCAAATTTTATTTGAAAAAATCTATGTGACAGGTTCGAGTACAGTAGTGTAGTAAGAATTTGGCGGAACACGTTTCGAAAGTAAGCCTTCATGTCTTACGCTATCGAATGTCCGATTGACATCTAGAAAGGCTGCAGAACAATATTGCTGCTTTTCAAAACAATTACCGATGTAATGTTGTACTCTATCAACTTGTTCTATTATGCCCAGGACGAAACCGAAATTTATAATTTGTAATCGTACCCTGTAGCTGTTTTGTTAGTTCAGGCAGCAGTGATTTTTCGAATACTGTTGATACTATCGACAAAAATAGGTCGATATGACGAAGCATCACTACTACGTTTGTCTGTATTCAGAGTTACCTGAGTCATTTTCTATTGTGATGGGCAATAGGCCAACCGGATAATCACGTTGAATATTGTTGTTGTCAATAGTATTATACATTTTCTAGGTAGAAATATCTTTCTAGTAAGGGTATGCCTGGAGAGCTTTGTTCATTGATGAATTACCCATAATCATCCTCTTAATCTGTGATGGAGAAGATGGTTTTATCGGAAGGGACATGTTGAAGGGGGCAGTTAGATCGAACTGAACTTGATTATAGAAAGACTCCGAGCCGTTATCGGGTGGATATGGTTTAAACACATATTTAAATTTTTTGCTTTTTCAAGATCGTTACGTGCCCATTTATCATTATGTTTTCGTGACCTTACACGCTGAATAAAATGTATACGCCTACAAGAACTAGTTAATCTGTGTCCCTCGATAAATAAATTTCGACTTAACAATAAAGGAAGAAAATTTTTCAAATAATAAATAAATATGTCGTTCTTTTTTATATAATAGAATCTGATATAATATAAAAATTTCCTTCGCGTTATTTTCTTATAACGTACATATAGGAAAAATTTAGGTACCTCGAAATACTTAATATAATTTTGCAGTTTTCATACAGCACCGAGCAGGGGATAGCGTGTAAGAGTGTTGGTACGAAGAAAATGGTTTTGTGTAAATTTGTCGAAGAGCGTTCACGTTACTGTAAAATGTAGAAAAGGAGGTAAATATACTTTCGGAAGTTTTATAAGTAGACCAGATTTATACGTTTCGAACGTGTTAATCTTTTATTTAACTAAACGAATAAATCTCCACCAGACGCCATTCGATAATTTCTTTATTAAAGTAGTGACCGACATATAAATTAAGATTTAAAATTGTATTAATTTTGATTCTCGTCTTCTTGGAAAATTAAAAATATGAAATCTTCAAAGGAGGAATGTAGACGACTTTGAGAAGTAAGACAACATAGTTCCAGGAGAGAGGTATCGACGGATATAGGACGAGACCGGCGGTATTGGGAAAAGGGTGTTGCTGTAGAAGGTAGGTAATTAGGCGCATAGTTTATAGGATGGATTTGACTTTGTAATAGAGCATGGATTTTAAGTACGATCGAGTAAGATCAGATGGCAGAGAAGTAAGGGCATGGGGAGGTTAGGGGTTGTATAAATATGAGTGTGGAATTTTATGAGTAAGTAGGTTTGGTGTAGGTCTGGAGGATACTCTTGTGCTTCATAAAACAGATTGTTCGCTTAAAACTAGCCTTAGAGCTGAGTGGTGAATTGGATTTAATAATGTTAGTACTGATTAGCTGATGAATAAGCCGGGAAATCGTAATTGCGTTTAGATTTTATTAGCGAGCGATATATTCTCAAAAGTGATGCTTTGTCTGCGTCATATGTTGTGCGAGATAGCTTCCTGAGAAGGTTTAATCGTCGAGAACATTCGGTTTTCAAGTGGTTGATGTGCATTCTCCAATTTAATTTTTCGTCAAATATCATACCTAAATATTAATATTTTATTGCTTTGGTTTCTTGAAAAGGATAATCCATTTTCTTTTGATCAGTTTTGTTTTATTTGTCTAGTTAACTGTTTGCATTTTTCGCCCACACCACATTCGGACTGCTTCTGATTGTTTTTGCCTGCTGCATTTGTTTAAAATCCATGTTTCCGGAACATACAAAAGCACGCTCCAAACGTATAAACCCCTAAATTTTCCGTATTTCTGTATTTACATTTTTAGATGTTACGCATACATACTAGTAAATATGCTTCACTACATAGTTGAATTCGGAAAATATAGATATTTTTTATTTATTTTTTTCTTCATATAAATAAATTACAATCAACTAATCTCAAAAATGCACAATAATCCTCCATAAAATATTGAAGCTAAGTCTCGGGGATTTATTTAGAACAAATGATAACGATATCATCCACCGGCGACGTTTAAATATATTATGATAATAATAATCATCACGATAAAAAAGACAAAAAAAAAAAAAAAAAAGCCAGTAGGAAAATAAATCAGAAGACACAATTTTGCGAAATGGAAATAAACTGAAAAAGGGCGGATCTGAAAGCTATTAAGTGCAGCCTTCGGTCTAATAGTTATTACGATCTGCACGTACGATATAATATTAACTATTCGTCATATTGTTTATACTTCGTTGTTCTTATTATTATTGTTCGTTAATCTTCATATCGTAGTAGGCGATTGTTGTCGGATTTTTATTACTGGAAGATTCCCTTAGCTGGAAAAGTCGTAAAGGAAACAATTACGAATAATATCGAAGCAGCGACATTCAGTTCGGTAGGTTACACGTGGAATAGGATGTAGAATTTTTTCTTTATCCTTTAAAAGTTAAAGAAAATAAAAAAATAGTATAAGTTAAATGGAGTGTTGAAGATCAACGTTTTGTTATAGATAATAAAAGACAAAGTTTTGATGTGATTTATACACACACAACGTGCGCGATGTATGTATATACTTATATACGAATTAAATAAAAATAAACAGTCTACTATTAAGGTTTTATATATATATATATATAAATAAAACAATCTACTAGTTTCACTGGTTACAGCATCATCAGAACTAAATGAAAAAAAAAGGTTAAAAATATAACAAGTAACAAAGTCAACTTCAACCGACGGCAATCAAAAGAACCGGTATAGATTTCGGAATTTGTTTATTAACCACCTGCGCAAGGAGGAATTTGAAAAGACTTATGTTATTTCTAAAATTTCGAGGGAATCAATGACATGATTGTTTGTGGAGACATGTAAGATTTGAAAATTAGAAGGATCGAAGGAGTCTATACTATGCGAAGGTCAGAGAAATTGGAAGGATAAGTTTTTTTTGTTTTTTCATAATGCATTATGTTCTTCAATCCAACATTAAAATTCACAGTAGTTTTTCCTCTCTCTCTCTCTCTCTCTCTCTCTCTCTATATATATATATATATATATATATATATATATATATATATATATATATATAATGTATATATATATAAATTACAATCTTTACAAATAAGTTTATACGTACCGCTCTTAAGTAAACTATTAGATTAATTACTTGAGTTGAAAAACGCTTTATTGTAATTATACTTTTAAAGAATATTGCTAATTTTATTAAAGAATAATATTAATTTTATGACCAATATTACCGAAAAAAAAATCTAATTTTACGCTTTTGGTTTTTATAAAGATAATCTGGAAATAGCCTTCTGAAACAACTGGTTATTTTTCTTGGATGTATAGGATGTATAAAGTCATGAATTAAATTTGTGATATAGCCGTTGACAGCTGCGATGCGCTTTATAAGATTCACTTCTTGTAGAATAATTTTCTGTCCCGAGACGGACCGATTGTGAATGATAAGTTAGGGAGCACCAGGCTTCCAATTGTTTGTGAAATTAGATAAAGAGAATCTGAAGTAATGATCGAGTCTGTGTAAGTACACTTACGAAAACAGTGAAAACTATGATAATCATTGGTTAAACTAATAGATAAATTAAGAAAATTAAGCGTCATCAACGGAGTGTCCTATGGAAAATTCGATATTGATACTATTCGGAGCATTGACTGGAACCTTTCCAACAACAAATGATATCATCAATTATAGTAGTAACATACGAAAAGTGTTACGAATTCAAGGCTTGATTGAAACAATTCAAAATCATTCCTATAGATTTCAACTAAAATAGTCTATAAAGAAACTATTGAAAGATCACTGGTCTATTTATAAAATTTATCATTTAAAGGGAAATACTATAAATAATCTAAACAAACTGATAAAACATTAAGAAGTTCATCGGATATATTGGTATTCAGTTCTTTCATTTTTCAATTCCTTCTTGTAGGTGGTTAACAAACAAATTCGGAAATCCAGACCGGTTCTTTTGTTTACCTTCGGTTGAGTTTATTACTTGTTAGAACCTTTTTTTTTTTTTTTTTTTTTTTATTCAGTCTCGATGATGCTGTAACCAGTAAAAATAGTGGCCAAAAATAAATATATACATTTCATATATATATATAATCATTAAGTGTCATTTCCGTATCGGAGGTAGGCGACTACTTACTATACAATATTTTGTTGTACAGTCTAAGTAGCGTACAAGGCGATTGCGCTGGCGTAGATAGACACACACACCCGGGATAACTGATTGTATTCGCTTTGTTGTCACGATACGATGCAGCCCCGCGTGTTATTGTAGTGTACTATATTTATTATGCGTGGTGTTTTGCTATTGCCTTCCACGCGATAATACTATTAGGATTATTTATTTTCTGATGATAATTTTTGCGTCGTCAATCGTATTCGAACTCGGTACCTTTCGTATAGAAGTCCGTGTTCTTAGCCAGTCGACTATTCCGACGACATAACATTAACATCAAGCTTTTTCCAGACGGTCACCATCCAAGTACTTGGTCCGACGTTGCTTAACTTCGGTGATCTGACGAGAACCGGTACATTCAACGTTCATAACAAGTATTATATATATAATAATACGATATAAAATTATTTTGTTTTTATTTAATTTTAAAATTAAATTAAGAATATATATCACCCCTGAAAGCATTACATAAATACTTTCTGATATTTATACGTATGTATGCATATATATGTGTGTGTGTGTACATGTGTATAATAGTTAACGTTACCGGGACCAATTATACTTTATTCGGTGTATATAATAACCGACGTTTCTAGTATCTTAGCTAAGTAGCGGCGGATGATAATTCTTATTTCTCTCGCTAGCGCGTTCATTCGAGCGATTTTTCCCGTCGGAAGAAAATGGATGATATAAAGGCTGTCAACGACAGATACTTTCTCTTAACATTTGCGTTACTTTTTAATTTGATATAATAATGATAAAGAAGAAAATAATAATAACCAATAATAATAATAATAACTATAATAATAATAATAATATGGTTAGCGTCATTTTGCTCGCGGCTATTTGTAAAGTTTTGTATTGTATTTACGAGCTGTCTCCGTCTTTCGAACTATTTCTATCTATCGAACCTGCTCTCTTATTCGCTCTATCTTTAGCGACTAAGGATATTATCATGTCCGGGTGAATTCCTTCTTTTCACGGAGATCTTTTGTTATGCAAAATTGGTAAAGACATTTTATCGGGAAACGAATTTACCATTATTAACGAAAAACTTTCAAATTGGTGCGCATTCGTAAACGAGATGATATGACGACACTAGACGTTGGTTGGTGCGGTGAGGTAATTACTTTTTTTTTTACTTTTATTGGAAATTGTTTTTAACGTAAAAGAAAAATAACTAGTTTCAATGGAAAACGTCCTAACTTATAGTTTCATTATTTCTATAAAGTTAAAAAAAATATATAAAATAAAAACTTGCTTATGTAATAATATATGATTTCGAGAAATTGCATTATTATCAAGATGGTTCTCTTCTTATACGTTCAGTCGGGTGCAATTAAATTCTTCTTTTCCTTTTAGTGGGGCATCTTCTTAACAAGAGTCAAGAGTTTGCCTACATCACGAATTAATATATTCTAGCTTCGAAGCAACTGAAGAAAAGTGCAGAAATGTGGTTCCGAAGGAAAATGTTAAAATTAAGGATGGAAAAGATTAGAAACGAAGACTTTTGAAAAAAGGTAGCGGAAACTCGTAGTTTATTGAATACCGCCAAGAAAAAAAAAAGCTGTAACGATGGGACATATAATAAGGAATGTCGAAATGATAACGAAAATCATAGAAGGGAAAATACCAGATACCGAGGAAGACCGAGGAACTGTTTTATACATGCACAAAATACAGAAGCTAACGTATAAAATACAATATCTAAACTAATAAAAACAATACCGGAAGATAAGCCGAACAAAGTTGAAAATCTTTTACAGTATCTTACAGTTAATAAATAGTTTATAACCGACTTTAAAATGATCAATCGAGGCGTCTATAAATAAAATGGTTTAAAAATAAAAATAAAAAAAAGAATCATTGGCTGGCTCAACGTTTCTTATAAGTCCGTTCATTTTTCCTAGAACAACTATCCTACCCAAATTAGGGTAGGTTCGAAACGTTTTACAAAACTCAACGATCTTGCCATTGTCTAATAATTCCTCGTACGCTTATTTACATCACCTGAAGAAGTTTTATCTAGCATCAAATCACTTAAGCCCAATTTATCTACTGGCTCCGATAAAATATGTACCGAAATCCATAAAACAACTTTTCCAAAAAGCGATTGCTGCTCTAACAACATGAATGAATACATCTTTGCGTATCGGACATTACCCTCATGGAAAATGTCTATATACCAATCCCAAAACCTGGTAAAGACTCATCTCGAGTTAAAAATATAATAAGTCTTCTTAACAATTTAAACAAAGTCTATGAAAAAATAATCTTTTCTAGACTAAGAATACACTCTGAAAAAAAAACAACAATATTTTCTTTCCGAACCAATTTGATTTTAGACCCAAATACTCCGCTACTAGCAAACTGGCTAGAGTTTGTGATATTATAATGGACAATCTAACAGCAATACCTTACCCTTTGCAGGCGCGGCATTCTACATACCTCAACTGGCAATCACCAAATCATATCGTTTACCGAATTTTTCCACTGTGTTTATAACAGAAGGATATGCAATTCTTAAAGCTTTTTTGCACGAGTCAATATTACACATTTAAATGTACTTATTTTATCTGATTCCTTAAGTGTGCTTAACACCATCCAAAATTCAAATCGTACATTTAAAACTAATAGAGTTATTTTGACAATAATAGAAAATGTAATGTATCTACAATAAAAGAATGTCCATGTGAAATTTACATGGATCCCAGCTCATATCGGGATCAAAGATAATGAAATTTGTGATCAGGCAGCTAAAATGGGGACCTCCAGAGGCCTACTGATCCCTGCGATTCCCTCCACATGTTTAGCTGCGTCTGCGAAGGCGGATTTGTGTCATCGCTGGAGCTCCGTGTTTTGTGCTACTCCGAATAATTTCTATAAATAAATTCAAACAAGTTTACCGAAACAATCTCTCTTTCTAATTAAGCCTCCTCATTCAATACCAATCCGTAAATTTTTCTCTCTTCTAATTCGTATTAGGGGTCAGGACATAATCTGCTGCCTAGTCATCTCCACCGGATAGGGTTGGTTAGTTCCAGTACTTGCCAGTCCTGTGGTTTGACGGCAGATATTAATCATATCATTTTTTCATGTAATCTACATAGTGCACACGGAGAAACCCTAATCAAGATATTATTACAGTTAGGTATCTTCCCTCCGTACTCTATTGCATACCTCCTATCCTTAAATAATCCTTCTGTGTTAATATGGCCTCTTATATATATATATAAATCTAATATTATTTTCTAACCTTTACATCCTCGTATAGTGTATTTTCCTTATAGGTCTTAGTTTAGTTATTTATCTTTCTATTTTATAACTCATTTGTTAGCGTTAGCGTTTAGTTTATATAAATTTATATGTACAATGAGTAGTAATGGTTTTATAACCTAAACTCGATTAAAAATAAAGGTAAAAAAAATTTTAATAAAAAAAAAAACACTGCGGTTTCGTCTCTCTCCATTTAGAAAAGTCTTTTGATACCACATGGGTTATCATCTATAAATTGATACATTATAAGTTTCCCCTTTTTATTTAATTTTATTCTTGAGATCTTACCTTGTTAAAATTTTGTGCTAAAGTTATTAAATCAGGTATTAAGTCTGCTGTAGCGGGGGTTCCCCAAGGTAGTATTCTGGGTCTCTACCTCTTCTTAATATATTTTAATGATTTACCAGTCGTTAAAAATGTCCATATATCTCTGTTTGCAGATGATACAGCTCTATTAATAAACTCTTGTATCTGCAATAGATTATCAGTAGTACTAAGTAAATTAAAGAAGTATTTTAACAAGTGGAAAATCAAAGTAAACGAAACCGAAACAGAGGTTCTTTTTTTAACTAGGCGTAGACCTTTTAAAAATAAATGTATAATAACCGGTTGTAATCGTACAATTGAATCGAAAGAACATATTAAATATTTAGGCACGATGTTAGATAATAAGTTAAAAATTTTTCAACCCATATTAATTTCATAAGCAACAAAGCTATACAGAGAACTTGTGCCCTTTTTCCAATCTTCAATAGAAAATCATAATATATAAATCTGTTATTCTACCTAGATTGTTGTATGCTGCTCCTGTATAAGACAAATATACTGAAACTAAATACAAAATCACTGTGTAAGAATAATACTAAATAAACCGAGATATACTCGAATATCATTAATGCATGCTATCTTAAACCTTCCTTACATTCAAGAAGAGATTTTAACTAAACAATTTTACGAAACGTGTAAATTATCTGAAATACTAATCCTAAATAACATAGGCGATTATGATTATGAGTCACTAAGGCTTAGGTATAAAAAATACAAACACCGGCGACTAAATACTCATCATTTGATGAATCTATCATTTATGATCAGATGCTACTAAGTACTTATGCGTTTTCATGTTAAATATGTGAATACACGTGTATGCATATATATATAGTTATATGTGTTTTATAGTATGTGTATTTTTATATACATGTTATTTCCATAATAAAATATATTGCATAGTTTTTTGTTGTGATTTTTTCCCTGTATTAAATATTATTTTTCCTTCTGTTATATAATTTATTTTATGTTCTCGTAATTTTATTTTAAGCACTAACACATTAAGGACGCTTTACGCACTTTCCGGAACATTCACACTGTTATATACATATGTATATATATATATTTACCATAAATATGTTTATTATTTACGAATAAACTTCTTCTTCTTCTAGGTATTTTATATAAATATATCTCACCCGCTATCCTGATAACAAATTGCTGTCGAGCAGAATAGGATTTTTCCGGAAAGGCTAAGAGTGAACACGAATAGAAAATCCACTAGAGGCCAATAGGAAACCACCAAAGTATTTATTCTAAGAAAACCGTCGGTGTTCATAAGCCTCAAATTTTTCTCACGTCCCGAATTACATCGGCGCTTTGGGTGTAAAATATGCCAGCGTATCATTCAACAAAATATTATTATTATTCTTTCATAATTTCGTGTGATTTTTTATTTACAATAAATAAATATTAAATATTATATATATATATATATATATATACGCGTGTGTATGTGTGTGTGTGTATGTAGCAGTGTAAAGGGAATGACGATAATACTCTTGTAATTTGAAAAAAAACGTTTACTCAAACATTATAGCGGTCAAGGTCAAGCACTTAGTATCGCCGTTATATATATATATATATATATATATATATATATATATATATATATACATATACGCATATATATATACATACACGCACACACCATATATGTAAAATTATTAATCTATTTAAATTCAATTAGTAATTTTATTTCGTTAATCGTAACAGTTTTTAGCACTGAAAATACAAAGAAGTATCAAGCGTACTGAATTTATATCAAGAAATATATAAAGCTGATCTATTTTCCTTTCTTTCTAAAATTAATTTGAACTAGAAGTATGCCTATTTTTCACGATTCAAAAGTATCGGGTTTATTAAAATTTTATTTAATAAATACTAATAGTATCCTGTAAACGACAATCTCCGCCCTTTACTCTATTAATAAGAACGCTATTAGCACGTAGAAAAATTGACATATTTCAATAAATCGATTCAACGCCTACTAAGAATGTGATTTTTTTTTATTAGTTTTATGTTACAGTCGAACTGTTATCGCGAATCTATAGAACGAGTAACGAATTTTCCGCTACACGAAGTTAACAAAAATTACTTCGAGATAAAGTATTAAATAACTTCAATTATTTAGAATTGGAAGTATAAACGTTGCGGTTTTTGTGCGTTTTCAATAGTCGAAGGAAAATATTATCCAATATATATATATATATATATATATATATATATATATATATATATATATATATATATATATATCATACACAATGTTTTTCAAGACCTTTGCACATTAAGTATGTAATTGAGATGTTATGCTTTATACTGTATGATGGTTTAAACATCTTCCTATATTACATACTTGTAATTGAGATGTTATCCTTATTATATTTCTTTCGGTCGGTCGGTCTATTTCATAGTACGAACGTTGAAAAACAGGAGTACAAACGATATTCACGTACTGGACGAAGAGGTAGGGAGCCGGAATAAAAAAGAAATGCGCATCAACCACCAAGAGAGAAGCGTCATTTTGAACTGGGTATACACGATACGATTGAATTGAAGAGACACTTTTGAAGGGAATATATATATATATATATAAAGAAAAAAAATCGTTTCTTAACTGACGATTCGGTTTCATATCCATTCCAAGATCGGAACAAACGTTCGTAGTAATGAATATTACATATAATAAAATGTAATTCGTACGTTAAATACATAAATAATACCAAAACTATGAGAAAGAATTGCGGTTTTAAATGGCCGCCAGGTCGTGATATCCTGCCGTTTGTAAAAACAGGAAGCAATATTCAAAAGAAAAAGGGAACTGTATTGAAAAGATGGAAATGTTATGAATAAAATCATTTAAAAGCGGGAGTCATCGAGTATTTAATAATAGTTATCCTTACAATAGTAATAATAATCATAATAATACCACCTACTGTTCTATTCCGAGAGTTTAATTACATTAAACGTGTAGTTACGAGGAGACGATAGAAAACGATTTAAAAAATATATATATTATTTTCAAAATGAAGCTAAGCTTCATTCCTGTTACATATTATGTATATACATATATATATATATATATATATATATATATATATATATATATATATATATATATAAACGATTACGTCCACTCCAATCACAGCTAGTCCTCAAATGGATTACCCCAATTGTAAAAGGCGTGGTCGCCATAAAGAAACGTTTAAATCGTTCGCGGATTTTCTGTGGCTTTTTATATTCATCGAATTTCCTCCCTCATTTGTTTTATTTTATTTCATTTTTTTTTGCCTTTGACAAATCTTTGAAAAAAGGTTTGCCTTTATTCTTTCCATTTTGATGCTAAGCGATACAATCAATTTTAGACGAAGAAACAAAGAATCCTTATAACGTAATATAATAGGCTGATATTTTCCAGTTACGTAAAAATATTAATAAAAGAGAATAATACATATATATATATATGTATATATATTCACGAATATCACATACACACGCGCACACGCACGTACATGAATTTATTAATACAAACCACTAATTGTTAATAATTAAAAATTAATAACGAAACTTTCGGCAGTTACATGCTATTTTCAATTGACCCGAACGAGGATGCCTGAAAGTTGGAGTAGTCTTGTATCAAAAATGGATTCACACGCACTTCGTTAAGAAGAAAGAAGAAAGAAATTTATTTATTGACATAAATTCATTAAAAGTACAAAAGTACAAAATAATAAGAATTACGCGTACCGGAATTATAATATCCTTACCGCTAATAAACAAAATTCTTTATACGTAATACATCTTATAGTATATTTACTAGATTACAGATATAAATATATAAAACGCGCGGAAAAATTTGAAAAAAAACCCACTCCTAAAACGCTTTGTATCACATTAAGCATACAAAAAGGAATATTATTCGATATAATAACAATTATAAAGATATATAATATAATACACATATACTTACCTATATATATATATATACATACATACACACACATGAATATACACATATACACAGATACATTAAATATTAGTCATTTAAAGTAAATTATGTTTAAGGCGTCTATGTTTATACTTTGTGTACATAAACTGTAGCTGCCTGGAATCGTAATTTCCAATCATTGAGATGTACTGATTTTCATGCAATACACAATTATCGCAGAACTTACGAGTTATAGTAAGAATATAATCCCGTATAAAGGGTATATTTAATATCTCACGCATGTCCACTATTCTGGCATACCTTGGGGCACTTAATACGCATCTTAAACACCTATTTTGTACTAATTGCAATTTATTAAAGCTCGCCTTCGAGATAGAAAGCCAGGCGGGACAAGCATAAGTCGTCACAGGACGAATAAGCGCTTTATAAATGATGAGCTTATTATTAACGTTAAGGTATTACGATTAAATAATACACTGTACTTACTGCTTTATTTGTTTTTAGAGCTGCGTAATTTACATGTGGCCGAGAAGGTTAATCGTTTATCTAATAAAACTCCCAAATAACGTATACTATCCGACCAATTTATAACTTTATCATCTACTAGAAGTTCAGATGGCAAAATTAGTCGACGACGAGTGAAAAATATGGCCTCAGTTTTTAATGCGTTTATTTCGATTTGCGATAATACTTTAAAACGCGACGTACACCGTTTTCTAATTGATTTTTAATAGCAGTTGGTTTGTAAGAGCTGCAAAATATTGCTGTATCATCAGCGTATAAAGCAACTTGCAAATTTGTCAATTTTGGGAAATCATAGAGAAACAATGTGAATAAAAACGGACCTAAAATACTACCTTGTGGAACACCTGCGGCACAAGTTTTCATAGTCGATTTCGAATCATCTACCATTACATAAAATGTTCTATTGCTTAAATAACTATGAATTAAAAATACCAAATAAGTAGGAAATTTACACTGTATCATTTTATACGTTTACACCAAGTTGTGTCGAATGCTTTAGCAACATCGAGCAAAACTAAACCAGTATGTTTATTACAATTAAAATTATGGCTGACAAATTCTATTATTCTAGATATTTGTTGCGTAGTAGAATATCTTGGACGAAACCCAAACTGAATGTCAATAGTTTGTATTGTTCAGAGTGATAATGTAATCTGGACAAAATAATTTTTTCTGCGATTTTCCTCAAATTACTTAATAAGCTTATAGGGCGAATGTTGCTAGTTATGGAAGCATCTTTACCAGGTTTAGGGAGAGTGACAATTTTTGCTACTTTCCATTTGGAAGGATAATGCCCACATTTAAACATTGCGTTTAATAAATTCGAAAATTTGACTACTGCTTTCAGTGGAAGATTTTTTATGACGATAGTGGAGATATTGTCAATGCCAGCAGAATTTTTAGATTTGATGGCTTTTATAGCGGCAGAGACTTCCTTAGGACTGACATAATCGACAATACGAGTATTTTTATTTTCTTTCAGATATTTTTTGACAGCCATATGAACTTTGTTTGACATATTGCTATTACGTGTATGAGCTTTGCAGTATTCAGAAGCAAGAAGTTCAGCTTTCCCTACATTACTATACACATAACTATTTAAGTGTGAGTCATGAAGAGGTGGGAGAAATGTATATTGCCTTGTATATTGTTTGCATCCACAAACTGTTGTCTTTTGGTGAAAGCGTTGAGAGAAGTGAATTAAATTTATCATTTTTATTTTTGTTTAACAGGTAACGTACTAGTTTATTAAGAAAAGTTAACATTCTTTTAATAACTGGCGATGAGTTTAAGTATCTATTTTTCACGTATAATCTTCGAACTCGATTTTTAAGTTTAACAATACCTACAACATAAGAAGGAATAACATTGTGTGGAAAGTTATCGACAGGTTTTTTGAGTATAAAACGTTCGGCGGAAACACTAATCAAATTTGTGTATGCAGACACAAATGTCTTTCAATGTCTAGAGAACTCGTTATCGACTCATTTAAATTAATATTTTGTGATATGAATTTTCTGAATTCTACCCAATTTGCATTTTGATAATCAAAAATTAATTTCTCATTTACCCGCTTTTTATCTCCTAAAATGACAGTAAATATCGGATTATGATCGGACGAAAGTTGACTAATTGAAACCGGCTGTGACATAGACACATTTTTTACAACAGCAAAATCGATGACACTATTTCTAAAGGCTGACCCTGAGAAAAATAAGTAGGTCCCCTCGGAGCAAGGATACGATAGTTAGTTCTTGTAGACATTTGATATAAAATATTACCGGCTGCATTATTACTAAAACAATTCCACATCTTATTTCTAGCATTGAAATCGCCTATTAGAATTACACGACCGTTAACTTTCATCAGAGAATAGATATCATTCGCGAAATACTTTGTACTTTTAGGGGATTTGTACACTGCAAAAATAGCAATAGTACTACTGGCAACATTACAACCGCTACTCTGATTATTAACACTACTTACATATAAGTCAATACCTATTGCTTGTATACATTTTAATTTAGGAACCGACATTAATTCGAATTTTAACCTTTTACTAACGAGCAATGCAACTCCGCCACTTCTACGACACGAGTCGTTCCTATAAATAATATATCCTGGAAAATGTAGCTTATACGTACTGTACAACCTTGTTTCACATAGAGCAATAATGTCTAATTTGTTTATGCAGGCAAAAACTCGTTACATTTGTAAAATAAGGAATTACAGTTCCAGGCAACTAATCGAATATCACATAAAGGGACCAATAAACTAGATTAATTCCGCTATTGTTTCTAAAATTACTTGTATCATAGTGAACACATCCTTATTATTAACAGATTTTAACCTATTTGTAACCGTTTTTACAATGTTAAAGATATATGTTAAATTAAATTCACGTAACAATGAAATAAATTCCGTGATGGAAAAATTATTATCGATAACACCTGTACTCGATTCCGCTGTATTTCTCGCTGTGGCTGTACGATGATTTATTACTATACTGCACGCTTGTTGTTTTATTTATTTGCGTTTTACGAGTATTATTATTACCATAATTTTTAATATTATCAGGATTAATTTATGTTTAATCTATTTTGAACTATTTTTAAATAAATAGGACACTCTTTCGAATTAGCATGGTGTTCACCATTGCAGTTTATAATATTTTATTGTTGCTCTGACAATTTTTGGTTTGATGTTGTTCACCACATTTCATACATTTTTCTAGCATGTTGCAGTTATATTCCGGTGATTAAAACCTTGACACCGATAACATTGCATTACTGGATCCTCCTTGACATACTTCTCCCATCTTATTAAACAGTAGCATAATTCTTTTATTTTAATGATATCCTTAATAACAACATTTGTCGAAAAAGTGACAAGAAAAATGGGCTACTTTTTAACCTGATTGGTTTTTTGACGAGTTTCTGTTTTACTTCGTCGATTTTTATTTTATTTTTAAGTTCATCAAATATTTCTTCCTTTGTTATTCTATTCCTTTTAATACCAATTTTATTTTACCACGACTTTTTGGCGTGTACGTATAAAAGCGTACCTTATTTATAATTAAATATTCTTTTAATTTATCGAAATCCTGCAAGGAATAATCTGTATAAAAAAATGTTTTACCTTTTTGTATTTTAATTTTAATATTTGAGGTTACGTTTTTTTTTAATTTCGTCGATGTTTTTAGTTGGATGCAGCAAGTAGCCAGACATAAGTATCGGTGGAATTTTTTCGGTTTTCGAATTAATAAAATATTGACTCGTACTAGGACTTATATTACCGTGTATTACCGAATGGATTATATCATCGTCGATATTTAATGGAGAATAACGATTGTTCGTGTCGATTTGAATATTTTCAACACGAGCTCTTTTAACTGAACTTTTACCCTTCCGATTGCTTTGCGATTGCCATTGTTGCCTATCTTCAGTACAATCGTCGTTATCAAAATTACTATTATCATTATTATCGTTATTAATATTAACGATATTACCTGCATTTATTCCTAGACCGGTTTTATTATTATTATCGATATTTTCTCCTTTGATAGAGTATCCATAATCTCAACATCACTAACAGAAACATTTCTCGTATCTCTGTGTTGAGACGTTGTGCGTGCGTTTGCGCGCGTGCGTGGTGGCAAAACCATCCCCGAAACGCGTTGAATAGCCGAAAACACAAGTCGACTATATGCGAGACGAAACGAAACGAAACGAAATGAAACGATGTATCGTAACACGACAAAAGAGGACAGAACACGACACGGTATCAGAAAGAATACGATTTTTATGGTAGAATTAAAAGTTACGACTGAAAATAATTAACGTCTATAAGTCACCGATCACAGCGAATAATAGAAATCACGAACAAACCAATGATAATTACA
This sequence comes from Coronaproctus castanopsis, assembly GCA_032883995.1. Lineage (NCBI taxonomy): Eukaryota > Metazoa > Arthropoda > Insecta > Hemiptera > Monophlebidae > Coronaproctus > Coronaproctus castanopsis. Next base: position 93,908,647 of record CM065053.1, read on the forward strand.
AGTGACTTTAATAGGCAACATATTATAATGTATAGATTACAAGCAAACAAAACAAATCGAAATTAGATAATGTGTTGGAGTACATAATTTACGGGTAATTTTTTTCTTTTATTATATATATCACTGCAAGCCGACCAAGAAGGTGATTTAGCAGTATTTGTGAGTTCAGAGCATAACAGGAAGGGTATAGTATTCATTGGTACACACCCAGCAATCACGAACTCAGATGAGGTTCAGGGGATTAAGCGTACTATATTTCCGACAGTCAGTCCTAATGTAACGGTATGTGGATGATTTTCCAGCCTCACATGAACTCGCACACATAAGGAATGTTCAAATCAGGACAGTGAGGCACATTTTATTTACCTACATGAAAGCAAGACACAAATCCTGACTTATGTTTTATTACAATGTGAAGACGTTAGAAATGTTACAATTTCCAAAAAGTTATTATGAAATCAAAATAGATTATGCTTCATACTATCATTAATAACTTGTATACATATACCGGGTTGTAACATTAGGGAAACAGATTCAAAAATCTCCAAAACCATTCATTTTGGATATGGTGCGGCTATTTATGTTAATAAAATGATACTTGATCTATAAAAATCAGAGGCAATTTTTACTTCGAGCGACTTCTTTATACCGGACTACTCCAACTTCTGCAGCTTGTTGATTTATTTCCATACGTCTCCCACTGGCGAGCACAGACTTAGGAGGAGCGTATTACGGATATGAAACATTCTAACCGGCTTAAGTATATTTCGGTACAGCCTATGTTTAAAAAACACATCACTTGTTTATCGGTTTCGAAGTGGCAGTGCAGATGGGATGATGCTGTAACAGACAGAAGATGCCTTTCTGCAGAGAGATCTATCGGTTAAAAATGCTAAGACTTGATGTCAACTTCTACAATGAACAGGTGTTGACTGGTCATGACAGGTTTGGAGGTTTCGACTTGCTAGTGGTCTCCTGTTGTACCGCAGGTGAGCTTGATGATGTTCAACACACTGTGTTTGTTTGCCCAGCATTCACTGCCCTGCGTCGCAAGTTTGGTTTTGACTGCACAGATGTATTTCCTCTTGGTAGGCATGTTAAGGATTTTCTTTTGCTGACAGGTCATGCGATTAAAATTTAAATTTCGTAAATTTAGTTAACGCTCAAATCAACCGTGGCCCCAAAACCGGCGCAGTTTTCGTAGCATGGTCAACTGATCTTATTTATTTTAATATTTAATTTACAATTATTTTAACTAATTAATTTCTTTATCTTTTTTTATATTGTTTTTATTTTGGTATGACAATATCTGTTCCTTTTTTTTTGTTACTTTGGTATGATGTACTATCCGAGCGTTTTTATTTTTAAGTTTTCGGAATGTTTATTTTTTTAAGTTTTGTATTGAGAAATTTTTCGGATATAAGATAATATCCGTGTTATTAGTTCCTTAATTTATTTAAATTTAAATTTTCATCGTTCAAAGTATTTTTGATGTTATTAAGAAGTTGTGGATTATTTTTAAGTTTGTTACATGATATTTTATTTTGCCTTCTTTTTCTTTAGTTAAGCATAAACTCATTACTCTATTAGATGGAGGAAGGGACTATGTAGCATTTATCCCTTTCTTCCATCGCATGAAGTTACTTTTTAAGTGTGGTCTGCAATTGTGCAGGGGCGCCTTTATCTTTATACGAGTTCGATTTAAGAGGGTAAGAGCGTTTTTAGTTGGTAAAGATCTCACACACTGATTTTGGTTCCCTGAAGTGTATGTTTATACAACAAAAATTAAATTATTATTTTTTTAATCATTAATGTCTCTGGAAGATCCCGCCCCCGCATTGAAAAAAAAATATATACACCAAAAAATCAATAAACTTTGCTATAAATGATCGGAGGGATAAATGAACTGAACTGATGGAAAACGTGTGAACTACGAAAAAAATAGCAGATAAGGTTGAACCTACTACGAAAATAGTAAACAACCGCAGTGCTATAGATACACTCTGGAACAATTTATAAGAAATAAAAAAGTCGCACTGCTCAAAATACAAAAAAAAAAATGCCGCAGTAGGCCTAACTATTTGAAGAAATTGACTTAACAAAATTGTAGCATTTCGTAATGGACGATATAAATATTTTATTTTTGAATACACGTGGACAAGCATTTTCCAAACGGTGGTTTCCTTCAAGTTGTTTCTGTTCACGCGTAATTATGATCGTTAAATGATTTTCTACTATACGTTTTTTCGTTGAATATCGAAAAATGACGGTGACAGTAATAATAAATTAAAATTTATCGATTTTTCGTCAACGTAGACGGAGATAACCGTTTTATTTTTGATTACAATTCAATTTTTTATTTTTAGAGCTACGTTTAAAATTTTCGCTGGTTAAAGCTCGGTTAATATTTTTATACTCTATTTCTCTTTTAATGTCGTACACTATGCAGTACGTTTCTGATGATTTCTCTCCCTTGAGTCTGCCAATATCATTAATATTTACTCAATTTTTCGATGATGACTTCCTTCTTCTACCAACTGATTTTTTACCATCAATTCTTCCTAGCATTCGAAAAACTAGTTTTCTCCTCTGAAAACCCCATGACCCAGATAGCTCATTTTTCTTTTTTAAAAATATTTTTTAGGAGGTTTTTTTTTCAATGCATCGTTATTTTCGAAACTTCTTCGATCGGTGAAACTCTAAAGTCTTCTCAGAAGCCACATTTCTATTCGTGTTTCCACTTCATATAAAAGTACCAGCGGCTAATCATTAGCGAGCATAACGTTTTTTATTTTTCGAAAAGTTTTCTTTGCCTTATTTCAACCTCATTGTCTAATTTCTCATTTTTTCATTTATTATTATGAAAATAATTTTTTTCGATTGATTTTTTTTTATATAGTTCGCGGATACATCAAGGAAACCATTACGGGGGCCGGCTATATAAATTAAAACTGTGTTTTAATCTATAATGTACAGAGACGTAGGGTGAAACGGTTGTATAGTAGAATACTATAACTAGACTAAGAGAAAAATAAAACGTACAAGAAGAAAAAGTAATTTGCGACCTTTACTACGAAGATAGTTTCTTGAAAAGCTGAAAAGAAATACTCTAGAAATTAGTTTTCCGTTTAAACCGAAGAAAGTCGGTTAGTCGGAGAAGAATGCGGCCCGTCAACGGTACAAGAGAGGCGTCAGAAGAATTGGAAGTGTGACTCCGTGAAAAGGATATCGTGAAGGAAAACCGAATAGACTAACATAACAATGGCGAGCAGTAAGCAATAAAACCGTGTTAGGAATGGCGAAAACTTTTCAGTACATATATATATATATTATATATATGTGTGCGAGAGAACGGTATTTGGGACTGAATGAAGAATTAAGTTGTACCGAATGGATAAGACCAAGGTTAACAACAGCTGACGACAAGAAACGACTTCGGTAGTTTAAATATATACGCGAGATATTACTGAGCCGGAAGGTCGGAGGTGTGTGGTATATCAATGCGGTACTTTCGAGTTATGCTAGCAATTCGAACGCGAGAGGATATATAGCTTTTATTCTTTCGCAGTTAAGATTAAACGAAAATGGAAATGTAGGATTGTAATCCCGTATTATTGGAATAACTTTAAACCGCACAAACACGCACACACACACACATCAACACATATGCGTATATATTATATATTTCAAACTTAAGTTTCAGTTCACGGATATGAAAAGAACTTTCGATTTGAAAAATGTTTTACTCTAAATAAAACCCTTAAATAAGAATATTTGTTTAACGTGTTTCCCTGTTATACACAGAATGATCGTGTGAAGTTGTATTTTTTCGGGCATTAATTACGTCAGATGGTTCAAAAGATGATCTTATACATTATTCGAGGAATATATATATATATATACTATTTCGTTGTTTTATAACAAAACTTAATTTTTTTTTTCTTTATTACACCTACACGAATTCGATCATTTTCAACAAAACAGGAAACTACAAAAAATGCTATTATACTACGACATCTATCGAAAGGTAACGATGTAGAAAATAAATAAAACAACGTAATCGAACAGAAACCATTAGGATTATTAATAGCGCACCAACGCGCGGTATTGCAATTTCACTAGTGAATTAGTCTGCTCCGATGGATGAGCTTTAGATCGAGATTAGTCATGGTACTGAAGAAGAAGGATGAACAGGTCACCACTACTGAGTAGGTATGAGGATAATTTTAGTTCGAATCCGAAATATTATCAAACGGATTAGTGGTAATTATTTCAATTTTTAGAACGTTGCTTCTTTAATAGGTAAATGGCTCGACATTTAATATAAAAATTGAGTTACGTTCTACACGAGATAAAATAGTATTAACGATGATAGTCGTGTTTAAAACATCGAAATGGGTTTCGTTCAATTGCTAAGTGCTTTCGCATGAACGTTTATACGTATATACGAGAATATATATATATATATATATATATATATACTTATAAAATATCTGATTTAACGAATAATAATCTCGAATCAAAATCATGCCCTTTATAACTATTAGATCAATTTTAATCATCGTATTATGTCATTTGAAGTACCCGGTTCTCAAAGAATGTTGAAATATGATTTTTGAAGAATTTCGAATGATCCAGGAAAATAAGAAGAGAGATTCTTTTATAACTTTAAAACTATTTCTTTAACAATAACTACTCGAGACACCCGTCAACAATCGATGGTAATATACTTTGGATATATTTATATGTAAGTCTTCTACAGGAACAAGTCTACAGTACTTGTACGCGTAATATCAGACACAACGTGATTTTATGACGTTCTTGATCGACTATATTGTATTTTGTTTTTTTGTTAGAATAAGTACTATATATTATATTATATATAAAACCTAAAATAGTGATAGAGAGTTTTCCAGATGTTTGTAGCATTTATGAAGAATACACATGGAAATGATTTATACCCCTTCGAAACGGAATCTTAATTCGAAAAACTTACCCGGTAGAAAGTGTACTAATGAAAATTGGCAATATTTTACGATTGTTATATAGAAAGAACGTTCTTCACAATTTTTCCATTTATAACCGAATGTTTTCTATTTGAACTTTTTTTAATGTACCCCGGATTGTATTGCACTTAAAAGCTTCCACCTCTAAAACACTTTTTGATAAATGCAGAATGTTAAACTGCATCATTGGCAGTTTAAAAGTGCAGCGAAATAAAATCCCAATTTTTATAATATTAATAGATTTTGGTGGTTATGGTCGGGTTAATAATAGCAGAATTTTCAATGGATCGATCGAATATTGAAAAGTGTTTTTTTGAAAAAGAAAATTAAATACACCCCAAGATCAAAATATAGCATAGACTGATATTCTTTTTATTTTATAGCCGACGAAGCGTTTCCATTACAAATTAACTTAATGAGGCCTTTCCAGCGCAGACAACAGGATGATTCAAAGTATCTGTTTAATTATCGCTTATTCACAGCTAGACGCAAAGTTAAATGTGCTTTCAGAAAATTTGGTTTGCTTCAGATGTGACATTAGCTGAAGCAACAATAAAAAGTACAAGTGTACTACATTAAACAAAGACAAATTGTATCAAAACCTAGAAACACAGTTTTTACAAGAGGCAAATAAACTACAAGTTACATAATGCCGTCTACACATCATAGAGCAAGTAGAGAAGTAATAAGAAACCGAGAAAAATTATTAAATTATTTTACAACACTATGAGAATTTTATAAATTATGTTTATAGATATTATTTTACTTATGTATATATATATATTTTCATATTTTACATGTTAAAAATAATGATGTACTATTATTATGTTTATATAAAATCTATAAAAGAGAGCCCGGCTCAGAATAGGACATACTCAACTTACGCATGCATATATTTTCGAACACGACGAACCTCCAGAGTGCGAACTCTGTGATGAACCTGTAAGCGTACACCACCTGTTATTGAAGTGCAACAAATATGTAAATTGCAGAGCACTGAATAACATATCCACAGATGACATGAAGGATGTTCTCCAGGACAATGTATATACAACACGTAAACTGTACGAGTATCTTATTTGTACGAATTTAATGCCTTACATTTAATTAATTTAAATTAAGATGCGTAATCTTATTTGTACGAATTTAATGTTTTATATATAATTAATGTAAATTAAGTGGTCATAAAGGTAATAAGTACTGCTATTAAACAAATAAATAAAAAAAAAGATATAAAACTTTTGAATATAATAAATATACATGTTCTATTCAAAATTAGGCGGGACTTATTGTCAATATTTAACTTATTTGCAATATATTTCCATACTTTACTAATATAGTCGCGATTACGATGAGTACGATTTTGTAGATCATAAATTTCGGAATAATTATGAACTACAATTATAAAACGATCAATATCCATTTATAGAAACAATTAAAATAAGGCTTTTAAATTTAACTTAGTAAGTCCTTAACTCAACTGACAGTTGACCCTAGTGTGTTGAATCGTATGGAGTCAGATTTGATTCGACTCGACTAGCTTGGTATGAAACCAGCCTCACAGTCACTGTCACTAAATAACAAATAACAAAAGTAAAGTAGACGTTTCCAGTACAACGCGAAATCAGGTATTATCAGTCGGTACTAGTTATTTCGCAGTAAAAAAAAATGTAACAGCGACAAATTTAATATCCAATGTAACACGTTACTCCGGTAACCGTGACACGGTTGTTACCTGTTACTTTTCACTGCGACGTTACTCCGGGCGTATTTTTTTCGGAGCCTATTATTTTTTTCGCACGTCTACGCTAATTTTATCGTCTAATGCGAATTTATTTTTCTTTTTACGTCTGTTATATAATCATCCGTTATTACATATAGAAGATGATAAAATGTATAACAGTGTGTTTAAAAATCAATTTATAAAATTATTAAAAATCGTATTAAATCAAAACTATTTTAAATTTAACGATAAATACTACAAAAACACGCAGAATTAATGATGGGTTCACCTTTATCACCTATTTTAACAGAAATATATATGAATAAACTAGAAAACATAGTATCCGAAGAAAATAATATATTTAAAAACAATATTACATTTCGGGGAAGATATGTAGTATATTAATTATTCGGAATAACAAGTTGAAAACTTATGAATTAAATAAATTTGTAATAGAATCAAATAACTTTAATAAAAAATATTCAATTTAAAGTAGAAATGGGTGATAAAAATATAAATTTCTTAGATTTAAATATTAATATGAACAATAATATATTAGATCTATACACCGAAAACAAACACTAACAGATGTAATAATTCCAAACGATTCTTTTCATGCGAAATTACATAAAGTAGCTAGCTCAAGAAATTATTGTAATACAGCCTAAACTAAGTTATTTTAAGTTTTAACAAAAACAAACTCAATAAAAAAAAGAATATCATTAAGCAAATTACAATAGCAAATAAATACAATCCGAATTTAGTAGATCAATTATGGAACAAACCGAGAAATAACAGTCCTCAACAAAATAAAAGATAAAAAGATAATTTTATTTAGGATCGATTAATTATGTAGGAAAATACACGTATAAAAATCGTTAAAAAGTACAATATAACGATATCAATAAATAATAATGAAACATTATTTAAATTAATTTGCAACAATGAAATAGAAGAAAAATCTGAAGTATACAGAATAAATTTCACAAAATGTAATAAATTTTATATAGGTGAAACAGGACGACGAATAAATAATAGACTAAGAGAACACTTTAATTCGTATAAAAATGAAAATGATGGATAAGTCGCTTTATGGAAAACACTGTAGAGAATAAAAACATATTGTAGAAAACATTACAGACAATATAAAACTTTTACACATAGAATATAAATTTTTAAAAATAAAATTATTAGAAAAACTACAAATTATAAAATACATAGAAGTAGAAATAATTTATTAAATGATATGATCAATTCCGATGAAGAATTAAAAAATCGGTTTTATATATGCTTGAAAATGACTTTTAATGTCGAAAAGCTTTGTATTAATAAAGTAAGTTTTATAGTAATTAACTTTGTTTTTATTTTGTTTTGTTAAAATAATTGTACAAAATTATCTTTAAATCAGTATGGTCGTACGATATTTAATTACGGGGTATGGCATCCAATTCAAATATTTCAAAGTTAGAAAGGTTCCAATTAAAATCTATATGTATCATAAAGCAATTGTTATATTAGAAATGATGACACATATATATGGAGAGCTAAAAATAGAAACTGCGAAAGATGTAATAAGAATATACAGTGAAACATATACGTCTAAGATCGCACTCAAATCCGCTAGCAACAGGCTTAATTAATGATAACCTTTAACAGACACGTAGATTAAAAAGGAAAATACCGTTATACATAATGATTAAGGTTGAGTCTCATTGGAGAACATCTTACTACTGAATGAATACATATATATATATATATATATACGCTGTCATACATGATTTTTAATGCTAACTTTAGTCGATTACCTAAATATATATGTATACATTAAATGTCTTTTTTTAGAAAAACGTCTTTAAGTTTCACTTCTCCACTGCGCCTTGAGGCACAGATTGTCAAATCCCCCGTTTGATGAATTATCAATAGGCATTACAAATTTTACGAATCTGGATGTACCTAATCGAAGCTGTCAGGTTTTTTGGTAAATTACTTATTTATCGTCATCGTTTGTCTGTGCTAATGTTTTTCGCGTTTATGATTGAATTTTTCCGTACTTTCATACACGCTATTTTAGTCGATAATTGTTCCTAATATTTTTCCTTATCGTATTGGTTAGGTTAGGTGCTTTTTTTTTCATGTATCGTATTTTTTAAACAATAAAATTCTGGAATCACCTAATATCGATGACGTACGAGTGCATACTAACGTTTATACGTAAGTGTGAAAATTTTCTTTACATAGTCTAGAATAATAATGTTAATAATAAATTGTATTATATTAAATATTCGAACAGTAATAATAGGTCATAATAATAATAATAATCGTTAACAGTAATAGAGATTAATAAGAATTGTTATTAGACACAGCTAACAACACAGAGACGGACGAATACTGGGCAAAATAATTGTTAAACGCTCGTACTACTCCCACCCGCAGTATTTCCTCTTCAAACTAAGTCGCTAACAACGGTCCATTGTTAACCCTCTGACGGTAATTGCGCTTTTAACGAGAGTGATTTAAGTCCTTCTGTCTTTTAACCGATCCTATTTTATTTTTCTCGTTCCGTCATTTTTTATTATTTTTTACTTCTCTCGATTTTTTAAATATAGCCTGTTAGTTCGCCATCGTGATATACAATAGGCGTACTTGTGTAAGTAATTCACAACACGACATAAATCTGTGAGGGGCGTTCGACAAACAACTTTTATTGTTATACTTTTTAGTTCTTTGTTAAATCTAGTTAAAAAAAAAATCATAATAACAATAATTTTATCGTACTGATTTCAATCCATTTGTCTAAAATAAAACATTTAGAAACTGAAATATCATAATGTTTGGAACGTGAACAGAAATCACGTTTTATTACAAGTTTTTCGAGGGAGGAATGATTTGATTTTTATTCTCGCGCATTAAAGGAAAATGTTTTGAAATTGAAATAGTTGGAAAGATTTTTAGATCACAGTATATCGAACGACAATAAGTGCATTTTATACGGTCAGGTATAGTACCCACTGGTACACACCCGGCACCGCGCCCTCAGATTATGTTCAGGGATTTTTTACGTTTAAAGCGTCTGATATCGCCGACTATATCTAACAGTCCTAATGCAATTTGGATGATTTTCCAGCCTCACAGCATGACTATGTGCATATAGCTTAATGACCTCGCACACATAAGGAAAGTTCAAATCATAGTGAACTGCTTTGCTATATACCAAGGCGCATTTGTTATCAGCCGAAGGATTTTAATCTTGGCAGTCTGTATAGTTCTTATGTTTGTCGGCTTTGCGCAAACCCATAGCTGCACCCTGTATATCCAGACAGGCCTTAAAATCGTAGTATAAATAAGACGTTTGTTGTTAATAGACAGCACACTATTCCGGCGCATTAACCGAAATGTTTTTTTGATACGTACATCTAGTTCTTTCCTCTTCATTTGGATATAATTTCGATATGTTAGTTGACTATCCAAGTGTAAGCCCAAATCTTTTACGCTTGCTTTGATTGGTATTTCTACGTTAAGACTTGGGGGAGATTTAGGTTTTCTGCTATTAGTAAACTGTACATTTACAGATTTGTTCTTATTTATTTTTATATTTCATTTGTTAAACCAGTTTTGAGCTCTAATGTGAGTTCTGTTTGAAGATTACTACTGACTGTATTTGGATCAGTGTCAGAAGAAAGAAGTGCCATGTCATCGGCAAGTGTGGTTACCTGAACACTACCGGTCATAAGAAAATCGGCTGTGTAAACTAAATACAACGTGGGTCCAAGCACTGAGCCTTGAGGCACACCCGCACAGACGGGATACAGCTCAGAGGACGCGTGATCATAGCGTGCATAAAAATGTCTATCACTAATGTACGATTCTGATAATAGAGAACGATCTGAGGGTAGTAGTAGTTTCAATTTATACAACAAGCCAACATACCAGTATCAAATGCCCGTTAAAACAGCGAGCAAGACTGCTGTACAGATCTTTTTAGTTTCTAGTGAATTTTCTATTATGCTAACTTCCCTATGCGGTTGATCAATTGTGGTTGTTGCAAAAACCTAATATTATTCGAACGGATATATGGGGGTAACCTGCTCAAAATTAACTTCTCCATAACCTTCGACAAAATTGGCAACAGAGAAATTAGGCGATACGAGGTGACAGAGTGCGGATCTTTACCTGGTTCCAGAACCATAATAATTTCCGCAAACTTCCTCTGTTTCGGAATAACGGTTAGCAACACTATAGCTTTCTCGGAAGTTTAAATAGTAATTTGGCGGCTAATAAATCAAAACCGGAGCTCTTTTTTCTTTTTAGCGTTTTCAGTACGCATTTAATCTCTTGTGGAGAGGTTGACTTGATCCAGCGAAAATGCTGAACAGGGATCTTTAAGAAATTATTTATTTCGCTATTAGTAATTGTCTTTGACTTGAATACTGTTGCTAAATAATTAGCGAATAAATTTGTCTTCTCTTTAGGATCTCGCGCCCATGAACCATTGCGCCAAATCTTATCGGAGGTATCCGTTTACACGAATGTTTAATTTTTTTTTTTATACACTTTCGCAATGAACGATCATTCGCTGCTAAGGGTGAAAGTTGTGATAAATAGTTATTAAGAGTTTTGTTTTTAATATAAATAAGTGCTATTTTTAATTCTTTAGTTTTGTTATTGATCATGGTTTTATCTACCGGATACCTGAAACCATCTCCCGTCTGAGTGTTCTTTTTTCTTTAACAAGTTTTTTAACTTTAGTTATCATCTTTAGTTCGTCTGATTATTGGAGTACTAAGTGTTGCCGCAGTTTGTGAATTTCTCGCATTAGATACTGTACATCACTGTCAATATCGCTAGGTTTTTTTTTTTTTAGCGGAATAGAAAGATTTAGCTTGGTGTCAAGATATTCACTGAACGATTCCCAAGTCTGTTTTATGATCATACGGTTCCTCACTATATATCACAGAATCGAATGAGAATAATTGCGGAATGATCGGAGAAAAGATCGAACCAGGATTTTATATCAGTATAGTAAGACGAAATTCCTTTAGAAACAAAGAAGTATAAAAGATCGGGCAATTTATTACTATCAGTTGGCCAGTGTGTTGGTTCAGTAGTTTGTATATAATTAGCATTATTACGTTCCAGTGCTTCCTTGAGTACACGCCCTCTGGCTGTAGTGACCCTAGATCTCCACGTTGTATTCTTAGAGTTCCAGTCTGCACGTGAGAGAAATTTGCTACCTAAAGATTGAATGTAATTACTAAAAAGTTTTGTTTTTACTTTATGTCGTGGTGGACAATAGACAGCTGACACTACAAGCTGACCGCATGTTGTCTTTATGGTAATATTAGTCCCCTGCAGGTATTCCTCCCTGACATGTGTGTGATGTTGGATATTATAACCAGTATAGCTGAACTATCCTGTGCTATACAAGATGGATGTGTGCACGAGTACGTGATGTAATCTTTAATTCTAAAGTAATCGTTGTCAGTGAGGTGAGTTTCGTATGGAATTTGAATTTAAAAATAGTTCAATCTCGACTTTATGGTTCTTCAAGCAATTAGCATTCCACAGAGCTGTCCTTAAATAGCAGGGTATTATTTCACCAGCATTTGAATTAACCTGGTGAGCATAGACAAAACCATGCTGTTTTTTTAGATTAACTTGCGGAATATTAATTGTTCAGATGAAGAGTTGGCTGTTTATTTGTTTCAGGTTTTTTTCGGGGAAACATTAACCTCAAAAATTTGCTCTTCGCCTATGATACGGTTGTAATTTTTATCCATATTAATTTGTTCACCATTAATTAATCCGGATTTCTTTACCAGCGTTCTTCACTATTAAGGAGTGGTTCAGTATTGGGGCGTGATTATAAGTATATTGACATTATTGATAATTCCTCAGTATTTTTAGCAATCCTCACTATTTCTTGACTTTGTTAATACAGTGATTGTTTCGTGTTTAAGAATAAATAATATTTTGTTTAATTTTTTCATAACATTTAATATATATCTGACATTAAAAAATATAAATCGTCTGCGAATGAAATAATATTTAGCAATTTTTAGAACTTTTAAAATTAAGGCAAAATTAATTTCAAATGACGGTACTAGTAGTAACAAGGAAAATTTCTGTTTCGACGAGTATGTTCTTCATATTACACTAAATAAAGAACCTTTATATTAATGTTATATAAATTCTATATCGAGGAAAATAATAGCAAAACGTACATGTAAAATAATACAAATACAGTATGCGAAATAAATAAAGTACAGTTTAAAAACATTAAATTAAGCAAAACATGTATAATAATACATTTTTGATGTTGTACAAACTCTATTTCAAGGAAAGTGAAACGGTAATAATAAACGAATATATAAAATAATTAAAGTAAATGCAGTAAATATGAAACAGTTTAAAAAACCCGAATTAAACAAAAAAAAAAATGTATAAAAATAAGTTTATATGAGCGATTAAAATATACCTATGCAAGCTTTTCTTTTATTTTTCATATTTTCACTTACTTTTAAAGGATATCTCTATGAAGAAAAGACTGTTTCGATGATCAAAAACAGACAAATTACAGATGGTGTAAGAATAAGTAAATACTGATGAAGTTTAATCAGTATTACTGGCAGTGGTGTACTGTCATTATTATTGATTGTGTAAGGTGTGCCTAATAAGACACTTCAGCGAAATAATGAATAACTGAGAAGATGAGATCACCGTTGAGCAGGTGAATTTCTAAACAGTATCTGACACGATCTAAAAAGTGTCTTTTTATTTTAAGAGGCAGCCTTAATATTTAACTGTAAGTTTCAGTTTGCAAAATTTGCGATTGATCGAAATTAGCTGGTATTTTTTTCTATTATAATTTTAACATAATTTCTCGTGTTGTATAATATCGTCCTACTGACACATTTTGTAAAATTATATGATAACTTGTAAAAACCAACTCGAAAGTCATAATTTTTTGTCAATCTTTAATCTGGAATTGTTATTATAACAATAGATAGTCTTCCTTTGTCCAGGCTTAACATTCTTGCACACCATATACACTAACATATTATCCGATTTCCAGCGCTGTCAAAACTTAGCATTGCAGATTTTGTTATCGTTAAAAATGTTTATTCTACTTCAAGACCTATTTCTTTAAGTAAGCTTTGTTCAGACCACAATCCTGTTCTCTTCCAATTAGCAAGGAATGTTGTCATTATTAACGATGAATCGTCGTACAACTTTAATAACCGGAAATATTATGAACTTTTGGTCGTCGGCAATTAACTTATATCCTATTGGTAATATATCAGTCATTGACAAGGCCATCGAAAATTTACAATATGTATTATAATACGCTGCTTCTAAATCACTCTAATAACGGATACAAGCATTACGTTCGACGTAGCATTAGGCAACTAATCCGGATTAAAAATTCTTGTCGATGGCTGTTCCAGAAAAACAGGAACGCCACAAACTGTTGGATCGATAAATCGTTTTATTTAATAAATAAAAATAAAATAAATTAACTACCCGTAAGTAAATTTAAATATTAAACAGACTCGTTATTATAACTTAAGTCCAGTTTAAGTAGACTTTTTTTTTTTTTTTTTTTTTTTTTATCGTGGTAAAATGTTTATAATATTTTCTTCGTCTTCTTCCTCGTTGTCAGGCCGTGTACTGCCGCCTAGAACAGAGGAACGGGAATATAGGAATTAAATGTATCGAAATAAGTTGGTAATTTTGAGGAAATGAAGGAGACGTTCAATTTTAATATGATGATCAGACAGGATTTCAGAGAGGGTGGACGAAGGCATTATAAATTGGACAGCTAACGAGTAAATTAAACGAAAACAAATGTACTCAAGTCACTTTTACGCTGCGTAAAGTAAATACTGTATCAGTTAAAATAAATAATAAAATAATTCCGCAGCATGATGAAGTTAAATATTTGGGAATGTATTTGGATAAAAAATTAACATGGAACAAACATGTAACGCAAAAGAGAAAACAGTTAGATCTGAAACTGAGGCAGTTAAATTGGCTCGTTGGTCCGGCCTCTCGCTTGAAAACAAACTATTGATATATAAAATCATCTTAAAACCTATCTGGACGTATGGCCTGGCTTTATCGGGTTGTGCCAAGGACACACATATAAACAGAGTAGTGCAGAGGTTTCAAAACAAAGCTATTAGACTTATCGTTTCTCCGTCTTGGTACGTGTCCAACCACATTTTACATCGAGATTTTAATATACCGTACGTTAGAGACGAAATAAAACGTTATGCAAAACAGCATTTCATACGACTAGAGAACCATACGAACAACTTGGTTACTAACTTACTCGACAACAGTCTCGAATTACGACGATTGAAACGTACCATGTCCCTAGATTTGAGATAAATTTGTTTTCATTGGGGTACGCTGATGAGCGTTAACCTCTAATACGTTACTTCGCATTCTAGACCAATTGCTAGATGGCCCATAAGTTAGTTGTAATTAAAAAAAACAAAACGAAAAAAACCCGAGTAAATGTTGAATTTATAATATTCGATTGTTCAACTTGTTAAATGGTTATTACGATGAAATGTTTTCGAATTATTAAATTATTCCCTTAATGTTTAGCAAAATTTATTTTACGTTGAAATTGATCACATTTATTTGATATGGAATTACTATAAATTGTATTGCGATTAAAGTAAATTTACTTTGAGTTCAATTTGACTTTACATTATTTAGTTACGCTCAAACGACAATTAGAATACGACACTACGGATAATAGCTCAATGGCGCTCTAGAAAGAAACTTCAATGTCAAATAGGCCAATCAAAATTGTAAAATAATCTTGAAGACGGTTGAGCAATGAAAAATAAGCGGCTATTTTGGTTATCAAAAGCGAGTACGTAATTATAAATTTCTACAGCTTATCTTACTAGGAAAGAATTGAAGGAAACCGTGGTAGAAGAAGGGACGAAAAGCAGATGACAGTGGAAGGGTTTTAGTTTAGAAACACAATCGCAGAAATACAGACAGCCGGCGAACGTGAATTGTTCTGTCGTTAATAGAGTGACGGATAGCAGAGAGCGACGAATAAAAGAGTGCCCGGTTAAAAGAAGTTTTACTGTACCTAGACTAATAAAACATATTTTACTTTGTAGTAAATACTGAAATAATATATAAATATTTTAATACTATTTTTCTTTTTACATATTCGAATGTTTATTTATTTATTCGTTAATTAATTTTTTAACGTCTACAGTGTAGGGTTTTTTTTTACAGAATTTTTCCTACGAATACCAAACATTACCACTTAAATTACACGCAGCTATCAATTAAGATTATTGATTGAGAAATACATTGTTTTAGGATAAACACGACTTTTTATGTAAATCTCCATGTTTGTAACTACCATTAGTTATTACAGCATAAGGAGAGACATGCGTTTAGTTTATAAATGTATGCTAAGAGTCCGCTCTGTCTGGCAAAAGTCAGAATTCTACCTATTGATTGAGGGTTGTTTGAGAGTATTTTGTGTATCGAATTTTGTATTTTAACCTGTGTGGTGTGAGTGTTTGGCAGTTGTAGATTAAGTGTGTGTGACTGTTGATTTTGTTAAATGTCCGCATAGGGGGGGCAGTTTGCTGACAGATGGCTTTTTATATACAGATAATTGTGTGATACGGCTGTATGACCCACACGTAGACGGTTTACGGTACCATATTCTTTTCTGTTTGTGTCATCTGGAGGCCATCAATGTTCTATGGTTGATTTTATGCTCCTCAGGAAGATTGCTTGCGAGCTCCAGTCGGTGGTCCATTCCTGTGTACCGTTGTTCATGAGTACGTGTGCTGAATATTTATATCTTCTTTTATTCTTTAAAATTTTCAAACACTTTAAAGTAAATGCACGTCCGACGACAAAGCTCTCATGTAAATCAACAAAATCGTCGTGAAATTCACCAATCCACGCGATATTTTACCATTTGCTCTCGATTAATTACTTCGAATTAATTATGAAAATGATAAAGATTAATATAAAAAATCTCGCAATCGCTTAATGACATTCCTATAATCTTAATCACGCGACAATATTTCTTCGTATGATTTCAAACCAGCAAATTTTTAAAATTCTAGTTCGTCTGCGTCCCGGACATTTGTTCCGTTCAACGTTAGCTTGTACTATGCTCATGCTCCGTAATACGAAGTATTTATTAAAATAGGTTACATTCCATGTTTTTCTAAACGTCGTACATACCTGTACGGTTCCACAGCTACTTCTATCTATATATCTACCGGATACGGCGACACAGTAGTAGCATTCCGAAGGCTACAATTTCAGCTGTTTACTTTATAAAATATTTAAAATAATATCCAGAATACATAAACATTCGTTGTTCTTCATAGTGCATACTTTACATGGTGGTTTTTTAAATTTTTTCACGAGTTTTACAATATTATTCGACTACTTACTACATCTGTTAAATTTCTAGAAGGATTAGAAATTTGGAAATTCACAATTTTTTTAGGCGTGAACCTTTTCAATTTTATTTTTATTCGAAAACACTTGTAATTTTTACTATCAAACTGACAACGATTAGAGACGTATATTTTGTAGAAGAACGCAAATGTACAAGTTTAGAAATAAGCCCTACTGCGCATAAATCTTCATCGTTACGATCAGGGGCGGATTTACGTAAGGGCACTTGGGGCACTGGTCCAGGCCCCTACAACAAAATTTAACTATTGACAAATTTTTTTAATATTTTTTTTCTGTGGCCGTAAGCGTAAATTTCAATTTATTTCATTAAATGAAGATTATAATTCAATGTATTTTTATTTTATAAAAAAAAAAATGAAAATAAATTCCTAAATTTTTGAAATAATTTCGTTTAAATTAATAAATTTTTTAAACGTATTTTTATATGTATAATTTCGTAGACGTAATAATTTTCAAATTCCTAATTTTTTCTGCCTTATAATGGGACCCCCACGCTGTTTGTGCCCATGGGCATAGAATCATTTAATACGGCACTACGATTACGCGGACAACCGACATGATTATTTATTCATCAAGTCGTAAGTTGTTTTTATTTTTATTTTGTTTTTTCTTCTCCAGACAATAATCAGTGGCCAAGTTGAATTTCCACGGTCTTTGTTAATATTTGAACATTTTAAAATTTCAATTGCTTCGCGTACAATTTTGGAGCTATATTTATTTTGGACAAAATTTGGTTGCTCGGTGGATTTGTTGTTAACAATTCCAGTCGCCTTCTTCCTTTTGTGGGGTTATCTTCTTTGTATCGCTAGCGCGAAAATGATTTTACGCGCTATATATTTCGTTTTCTTGAATATCGTCTAATGCTTTTCTGATTTTCTCCTTATTTTCATGAATAATTTATTTCATCGTTTATAATTTCCTACGCAACGGACGATAATACTCTTAAGATTTTAACTGCCGATTTTTGGCTTGAAGATAAGAGAAATAATAAAACTATTTAAGCTAGAAGTAACAGAAATAAAACATAGAACAAGAACGTGTTACATCGTTATCCATAGATGTAACATTGGACGTAATTCTCGGCTGGATTCGGAACTATTCAAATATTACCTGAAAAAGCGAAATGACGATGCAGCGAAAAGCAATAACTATTCCAGTTACTCTCATTCCTCGTGAGCGGATGCTGTCAATTTCAAATGCGCGAAAGCGTTTACGGATATATACCTCGATCGCCGATAAGTATAAAATTGGTCGTAATGCCGGTGGGAAGATGTCGATACAATCGTCGCGCAACAAGGAAATAATTACAGCTCTTACAAAGAAACGCTAGATTGAAGGGATGTATCTTGGTAGAACCGAGCAAAAAATTACAATTGTTTCAAACTTTTTGCTCTCTTTTTCTTATCGGTCAACTTTGTACTTTCTTCTCTAATTCGAATTTCCATTTTTATTAGTTAGATCTTAAACACAGCAATGTGCAAATCAAGAGGTATTCTAAATTTCGTATCATACCGTGTTCTTCATCAATTTTTATTTTCCACAATAGCCTCTCCAAATATAAAACGAAATGTAAGACCAAAATAAGCAGGAACAAAATATATAACATCTATATTATATGCGAAACATATGGGCGATAAATCGGCCAAGTTCAGAGAAAGTTTTCTAACAATAATCAATCCACGAATACAAATAACCGAAATTACGAGAATGGAATTACGAAAAGTTGGGATCAACCGAAAGGTGTCTTGTAATTTGACCATATAGAAAACTTTAAACAGAATAAAAAAATATAGGTATTTTATACGTGACCATTAATAACGACGCGCGACACTTGAGTAATATTGTATATCCGCATCAATGAAAGTAAAATTATGGGAAAGTACGAGAGATAAAGCGTTAAAGAGGAACAGGGTGATATTATATGACCTAAACTATTTATTAGACATTAAACCGGAGGTTCAACGGGTACGCAAATATACGGTGAAAACTTAAGTCACGATTTGTTAATGATAGACAAAAGTGCGGATGCAAATCACGCTGACGGAACTATCAAGCGGGTAAGCAGATGCCTGTATATAGGACAAGAAGTTATAATGGAAAAAAGATACACGCTGCCCAATTAGAGATAAAAAGGGGAATATCTATCGTTCGGATGGAATTTAGACAGTTAAACAAAGTTTTCAGAAATAAACACAATGGCCTGAAAAGTAAACTGTAAAATCAGCGCGTGTTGTTGGTCTTAGCGTACGGATATGAAACGTGGAGTTTTACTAAATCGAATGGCACACGGAAAGAATTATTCTTAATATCATACTGAATAAGACAATTTCATGGATATAATAATAAACCAAATTTCTAGACGCGGTTGAACGAATCGTTAGGATAAAATCGAGTTAGACAAGGACATATTATCGCAACGATGATAGGTGGACTAAATGTGTGTTGACCTGTTGGCAGTCGTCGTACACGAGGAAGGCCTATTACTAGATGGAGGGATGATAATAGACATGCATTAATCGGATTCGGATAGAACACGTTGGAAATGTTTGGGGAATGTTCACACTCTGTAATGGACGGATATCATATAAATTAGCGATTTAATTAACTTTTAAAAAATGTGTTCCACCAAAGGCTCTGCACAGAGGTGACTGATGTTTATTTTTTAATTGTTATCGTTATCTTATAAAATTATGATCGTAATTTTAATTCCGTACATAAACCGTTATATAACGAAATGAAATTATATAACGACTGTATACATACAACTTGAACTGTTGCAAATAAGAAGCAGATGTTATCGAATATAATATTATTATTAATATACAAGAAGGATATAGAAAAAACCAACTGAACACTAATACATATGCACAAAAATAATAATAATAAAAAAAGAAAATTTCAAGTAATGTGTACGAGCATTTAGTTAAAAGACGAATAAATAAGGTTTACATTAAGCCGCATTTGTAACACGTCTTTGTAAGAATAATAACACGCATATACGCATATATGCACATACACATATACATACATACATATATATATATATATATATATATAATATATATATATATAATATAAATGTAACATCGATGAAACAGAGAGATCTGTTAAACTAGTTACCTGGGCATCTCTCTAAGTGGGCGTTTATAAGTTTCACTTGACGAATGTTTGAATAGGCTCGTTTGGACGTGTACATATTTACCGAATGTTAAAAAGACGACGACTTACCTTTGTCAAAAAAGATATTGCCACATATCGTACCGATGAAGAGGAAGAAGTACCTAAGTAGAAGCGGGAAAGGAAAATTTTCCAACTGGATCTGATTCTAACTTTTTATTATTACAATTTCGAATCGGCATTTATATCGGACTCTGTTAACCGAGATGTAACGATATAATCCGTAGCTTATAATCTAGTACCATTAGGTAGCTCGATAACTATATTAAAACGTTGATGATGATGATTATAATAATAATAATAACTAAGATGACGACTTAGCGATGACAAGGGTTCGTAATAGTAATATAAGTTTCATTTTTCAAAAGGTTTTTCCTTTCTCAGTTGACGTCAATAAGGGTTTAAATATATATGTTAAACGCACGTGTACTCCATTATATAAGAGTTATATGTACGTGTATGTGCGATTATAAAATACGAATATATACATATGTATATGTTATGTATATATATATATATATAAAATATTTACTTGTATACATAATAATGTGGCGATATTGTATTAACTTTCATCTCAACGAGATACTAACATATTTATTGCGTGCTTATGTAATACAGAGGGCGTATCGAAAATATGTTGACAGTTAGCGACAAAAAAAACCAAACGTGATAATCGTTCGTAGTCCATTATGTGGTACATTTCGCGAATAAAATGTTGGACGGAGTTTATTTATTTGATAGCTTATAGTCCGCTATAGATTTCGTAGTAAGCCTTCATCTAGCGATAATTTGGCCGGATTGATGAAGGATATTGAAATGTCGGAAAGTATTTACAAAGTGCTTACTTTGAATAAAAATAAAATACTTTTATACCGTATTGGTTGCTAGATCGTCAGGACTGAATGAACAAAAAGGTTAAAAACTAACAAGTAATAAACTCAACCTTTGGTAAACAAAAGAACCGATCTAGATGCCGGAATTTGTTAACCAGGCGGGCTGGAATTTGGAATGGCTTTGTTTATTTTTAAGATTTCCAGGGAATCGATACGATTAAACACATTTTAGGTGGGTGTGAACAATTAATATCGAGATTTTATGTTAAAAGACAACATGATGATGTGGCACCTAGCGTATATCGAGAAATAGGAATAAAATATCGATTAATTAAAGATAAACAGCGATATTATAAATATAGGACAAAAAAAAATCTTGGAACACGAACAGTATAAATTATACCGGGACAGAACTATATTGACTGATAAAACAATAGAACATAACAGATCTGATATCGTTTTATTGATAAAGTGTATGCAGAAAAAAAAAAATGAAATCTTACAGAGCAAATGAAACGAATGATGAAACTCGATGTTGTAAAGACTGTACCATTGGTAATTGGAAACAATGGAATAATATCGAGCAGTTTAGGTAAAAAGGACCTATTATCACCATATACGATTGAAAAAATTCAAAAATCAGTATTATTGAACACTATTATGAGAACCTTCTTTAACCATTAAGATGAAGGAAGTTTGTAATGCCAAACCAGCATGGCTGTGAAGATTGTGGATAATAATAATAACAATAATAATAATATCGTTCCTTTATATTTCGATAGTTTTTTGAAATACCAGACGAATATTTATGAAATATTTAAAAAATTAAAAAAAGAATAGAAAATTATTTTATTTATCACTAATGATTCGTGGTGTATAACCAACATCGCGATTCGTGAAGATCTTAGAATAAAATTTGTAAAGGAACAAATAACTGAGGTTTCACAGAGATGCTGCCAGATTAATTATACGGCGAAGGAATATAGTCAAGACGAAGCTCCTGGACTTAGACGTTTTCAAGACATTATATAAATATATGTGTGTGTGTGTGTGTCAATTATGGGCGTGGGTGTGTGTTTACATGTTGATATGAATGTAATGTATACATGTATTTTGATTGTGCGAATGTTATGTTAATAATTAGCTCCCTCTCACCGGATAGGTAGCTTATTGATATTTTAACTTAAATTACATCAATTTACCAAATAGTTTGTGAAACTAGATGTAAGTACGGTATAATAATAAAAAAACAACGTAATTGTAAAGAATCCGGTTGGCAATTTGGTAACACATTTATTAAAGTTATCCGGTCGCAGAAGGTAAAACGATTTTTCACGATGTCCTCTTTATGGTACGTGATGTCGCGATATTAAAAATATTTATATAAACACGTTGAAAATTATCTAAAGCCGGTATAGTATAATAAATACTCTGCGTATAGAATTTGTAATTTTGCGTCGAAATTAAGGATGACGCATAATTTTGCTCGTGGAAAAGATAATTAACCAGATGGCGAATATAATAAGAACCTCGATGAAACAATTCCAAGTTAAAAACTGTGCAACCGTAATAATTCTCGAAGAAGGACGCTCCAAATCGTACGTCAGACAATTAATATCGTCGTAATCTATAATACGAGACTAACGTCGACGTGTCAGCGTCGATGCATCGACTGACTTTTCTCCACATTTCCCTATAAAGGTTTCAATTAAAATCTATATGTATCATAAAGCAATTAGTATAGTATAAATTATATAGAGACCTAAAAATAGTAATAAGAATATACAGTGAAAAATATACGTCTAAGATACTCAAATCCACTAGCAACGTGCTTAATTAATCATGCCCTTCAACAGACAAAGGAAAATACCGTTATTACATACAATGTAACGATTAAGGTTGAGTCTCATTGTAGAACATCTTACTGCTGAAGTTATACTCTGTCATAACATGATGTTTAATCATAACTTTAGCGGATTACCTTAAAAAAAAAATAATAATAATTTATTTCGATGTAAATATATTGTTAATGTTTGGATTAGTAATTAATTTATCAGGAAAAATAATCGCAAATATTTTCGTTTTTCTTCTTGTAAATAATAGATCGTAAATAATCATTAAATTCATTTTATAAGTAGCGTATTAAAAAAAGAAACGAGCTTAAAAAAATAATATTTATAAGAAGTTATTAAATATTAATTCAAAGTTCGAAGTAGATATAAATTCTCGTTTTATCGTTCATTATTTTTACAAATGGTGATTCTAAATCGTTCATTTATTTAATTTAAACTATAATATATACATATGTATTTCGATTCTCGATTTCCGATGCTAATATTGGGAGGAACACGTTAATATCTTGAAATACGAAATAATTTAATTTCGGTTAAAATTGCGATTTAGTTACGAATATTCCACGACGAATTAAAAACGGTTAATAAATTAGAAATAATTATTAAATTAACATCTCCGAAAATGTATATCATTAATTTATAATTTTATTACACTGTATACACGTACTATATTTGACGTTAAAAAAATAACGAAACAATATCAGCGCGCTTGAGATGTAGCGCTACCGATGTATACCGAAAGATTATCGTGGATTTAAACAGTACATAGAGTTAATGTAAACAACCTCTAACTAATAGAAACTTTCAAAAAATAAAGGCTACAATATTACCGACGCACCATCGTGAGGAGATCCAATTATACTACATTAAAAATGTTACTCGCAAATAATATCGCTGTAAAGAATGACGTCAAATTTCGTGATTTGACAAAGCTCAACTGCTTCCCAATAGAATTTTTCCAGTCAGTCGTTGATGGAAAGAAATTTGAACTATGGAACCTTCACGATTTGTAAATATATATATATATATATATCATTATCATTCGGAGGTAGGCGACCACTTACCTATATATATATATTTTGTTGTACAGTGTAAGTAGCCTACAAGGCAATCATAATGTAGGGTTAGCGTAGCAAGATACACACCCGGGAGAAGTGATTTGTTGTCACGACACAATGCAGCACCGCGTGTTTTTGTCGTGTACCATATCAGCACATGGTTTGCCATTGCCTTCCACGCGGATATATATATAATATAATATTTTTCTTCTTTGTCGATTACACGATTCGAGTTATGAACCGGTCTGCTTGATAATTCTGTATCATTTCGCTTTATCTGCGAATAATCTTATCCACTGATGTAGTGACATTCCGAACAGTTATTTTATTTGATCTTAACGATGATGCTCTTATACGTTTTTTAGCACCTTCTATCTTGCCGTGTATAATCTACTTTTCAAGGTCATCATTTTTAAAATACGCTCTACATAAATAGCGATCCATTTTTTTTTTGTACCACGTCCATCAGTAGTATTTCTATTCTAAACTCTTGCAGCGTTAAGATGTTAACCGTCCGTGATTTCGAACGCATTTATGAATACATTTTTCTTTGTTAGTTCAACATTCTGAAGTGCAGAAGATTGTCATTACTAGTGTATATTAACTAGTCGTATTTCCAAAGGCCTAGTTACGTCTTGACTGTCCCAAATTCCAGTTTGTCTTTCCTGTCTGTCTTTGCAATTCGTCTTTTAACGTCTTCATATCATCCTCTTGCGCTAGTGATAAGCGCACCAAGATGTATTTGGAAATCTTTCATACGCTGTATAATTCGTTTCGTCTGTAGATAATCATAATTTTACTTTCCTCGACTTACGGCTTTTATTTAACCGATAAATTTTAACATCTCATCTTGCGACGCAGCAATTATTAAGATGATATCATCCGCGTATCTTAAATTATTTATTCGGTTTCATCCGATCTTTACAGCACCGTTCAAATTTTCAGAAGCCTTTCTAATTACCCATTCGCTGCGTATATTAAACAAGATTGGATTTTGTTATAACCCTTTCCTGCTGCGAAGCTTTCTGATAGACTGTCGATTGATTCGGCCGTACTATAGTATTCGGTTCGATGGTGTCGCACGATAAAGCAGCATAATCGTCGTTGCACACACCGTTAAATTAACAACGTCACAACCAGGTCAATCGTCTAGTATAACTATTACACGATAATCCTACTATTACCAACTACTCTAGTTTTGTTTCAATGAAATGGAATATTGTCAGTAGCTTCGGGTAGCGCGTATAATTTATAATGCGGAATTTTCGTCGTTCGCTATAAACTTTTCGTTTATTTTATCTTTATTCGTGTATGTGTGTAATATTTCGCGAAATTTCCTCGCTTATGAATATACTTATAAGCGAAGTAAAGATGTTTGTTTTCACTTGTAACCGTTTTATGTGTTTGACGTGGCAGAAAATATAGATTTTAACCAAAACACAAAACCGAAATAATATTAATAATAATAATAATAATAATAATAACGACGGAATAACATAAAGCCACATTCAAAAACAGACTACACTATAAATTGCCAACTTATTGTTTTAAAATACTATTATTTCTCAAAATCTGTTTTCAAACTTTCTCATTTCTCAATCCCTCAAAGTAAGAATAATAATAATAATAATAATAATCATAATAATAATAATAAATAATAATAATCATAATAAATAATAATAATAATAATAATAATAATAATAATAATAATAATAATAATAATAATAATAATAATAATCATAATAAATAATAATAATCATAATAATAATAAATAGTAGTAATACTAATAATAATAATAATAGTAATACTGATAACAATATTAATAATAAATCAATATCGCATATTTTTAAGTAGTTATATTTAATTTATTTATTTTAAAATTATGATGTTTTAAAATGTTTCACTTGAAAATGGCGTAAATGCCGAAAAGCTTTGTGTTTTCTTTAAGAAAATAAATATTAGTGATTTAACTAATTTTCAATTGATTTTTTATAAAAAAATCACTACATTCCACATTATAAAAAATTAAAATATTAATAATAATAATAATAACAATTCTTCAGATGGATTTGAACGTGCAAACAATAGAATATTTACCTTTAAAAAAAAAAAAAAAATTTTACCTATCCTATAGTAAAACTCGACGCCACATTTTAATGGTAATAATTTTTTTTTTTATTATTTTCTATTTTATACATTTTGCATTTTTTTTTAACGAGTAGTTATTGCCTAGAAATATGAATTAATTAGGGATGATTACACAGTTTAGAATTTATTATGAAGTTGGTAAGGAGGAGGTTGTTTACATGCGGTACATTGTTCGTCAGCTGATTGCACCGATATCGAGCAAATTTCTGGCAGATAACCGCGATACGGTAGACTGTTAATGGAGAACAGCGCATTTCGCATATTGGTTGCATATGGAATACAAAATAACCGTTATTATTATATATTTTTTTTTTATAGTTAAAATTTAGAATTTTAAATAAATTACATTCGAATGTAACCGTCAACATTTTAAATCGTTGTTGTTGTTATATATATTCCGTATAATATATTTTTAACTCCTTCAGTCACAATTTCATACGGTACGTAAACTTTTAATATATATATGTTTTCATAATAAGGGACGTCTGGTTGATATTAAATTGTTCAATTCTAGAAATATGTATCCACCGCATTAAAAATTATCTAGTAGCCTGAGAAACAAATTCGTAATTTCACCCCCTCAATTTTCGTAAACTAAAATTGTATAGTTTTGTGTAAAAAAATTGATGATACATAACTGAAAGTGTTAAGAATATCGGAAAATTTTTATTTTAATAACGATACAAGTATTAAAAACTAACAATAAGCAAACTCGGTAATAATAAATTTATAATAATAATAATTATTATTTCCTTTTTAATATATATATTTTTTTTAGTCCCTAATTCGTAATTTACGATTAAACTTTATTTGTAACTGCTTAAAAATAGTGTTCTGATCGGTTCATTTTATTTGCATAGAAAATTTACGCGATAAATATTTAATTAATCCGAATGCAGTCTTCCAATATTATTTATTATTTTCAATTTCGGCCAATTACGGACCGAGTAGAACGCAATAATAACTGAATTGTTCTTCTTCTGTCCTAGTATTCCTCCGTTTTCAAGTCGTGTTGCTGTATTTTTCTTTCCTCCGTCCGCATGTTGTTACTACCGGGTGTTCATCCTTCTTCACATTTTTGACGAAACCTTAAAATATTTGTTCGCAAACTCTCTCATTTATGTCCCACTTTTTATCTTCATTTTCGATAAATCTTTTTCACGTAAGCCTATTCCGCGAATTTTCTTCAAAGTATTTGAATACGATCTTAGTCTATGCGACTACATTCTTTTTAGGTGTCCATAAAATCTTGTTCTCCTTTTTCTCATCGTGTTATCTTTTCAATTTTATAATATATTTCTCTGTCGCTTTTTAACACGCGTTGTCCATCTTTAAATTTTTCTCATAATTTTTCGTTCTTTCTTCACTAAGTTCGATTTCGCGTTCATTTCCATATTTATTTACATTTATTTACGACAATGAAATGCTACACGGCGCAGCATTAAAATGATATAATAATCGAAAGGAAAGTTTCGCAGAAAAAAAATATAAAAACTTGATAAATGTAACAATACCCAAACGTATATGCGTATGCGAGTACTCACAAAATGTACATATCTATATATATATATAAAATATCATCATCATCATTAAGTTACATCTCCTTCAAAAGAGGTTGCGCATCAAGGGCGTTGGCTTTTTCATATTATTTCCTGACTCTGTTAAATTCAGTGTTTGATGTTACATATTCTAATCTTTTCCTTCCTCTTGTTATTTTTCCTTGTACTGCCAACCATAAACAGCCCCTCTTCCCGAAGTTTATGGTCTATATATTTCAATTTTCTTTTCGTGATATCTTGTACTATCGTCAGCCTGTCTATCTTAACAATCGTCGATAAGTCCACATTTCGAATGCGTCCAACATTTTTTTTGCATTTGGCGTTAATAACCTACGCTTCGGCCGCATATTTTAGCACAGGCCACACATAACATTACGCAATTCTTCTCCTTAGCTCCATCAGCAATTTCCTGTTCTTCAAAACGCTTTCCAGATTCACGAAAGCTGTTTTTGCAATTGCAATTCTTCACCTTATTTCTTACGCATCTCCTTTATCATTTGTAATTATTGCTCACAAATATTTAAATCGGGCTACATTTTCTATCCATTCGTTGTCAATTTTTATTTTTGTATCACTACCACTTCATTATTTTGGGTTTTCTTGTATTTATTTTTATACCAAATTTGTTTCTTTCATTGTTGATTGTATTCACCATCTTCTGCATCTGTCCCTTTGTTTCTGCAATTAACACTCTGTCATCCACATAGCTTATGCTGTTGACTACATATATATATATATATATATATATTGAATAGCGCAGTTGGTAACACTGCTACAACGCAAATCACGTGTTCCACGTTTAGTGTAACTCACGAGAGATTTGTTTTTGTCCAGTTTCAGTTATCATGACATCCTATAAAGAGAGGGAGCGCGCGGTTTTGCGTGGAACGTTATTTTCAGCATGAATCGATCACGACAGCGTAAAGAGGGTTTCGAAAAGAATTCAAAGTTAAACGATATTTACATAATTCTTATTCATAAACCAAAAACATTGACGAACATCGATGTGTAAACACACACACATATATCCCATATACTCGTACATATGTATTTACATGCATGGACGCATACAGGTCGCATTCTTCTTCAGTCATACTTCTCTTCTCATTTCTTTATTCGATTCGGACGTCATGACCGTATATAACGTGAGTTATCCGACATCGCAGTTTATGTCTATTCTAGGCTAAGTGCATACTTTAACGAGATCCGTGTAATTTTGTCATTTTAACGATATAGTGGCTCGTCAGTCTTTCTTTCTTCTTTTTTTTATTTGCCTCTTTTGCAGTCCACTCGCTCTCGAATTATGTAACATCTGCGTTGCATATAAATTTGATAAACGTACAATAGCTAGTCACGATGCTCGGCAACGAATAATACGACCTAGATGATGATCCTTCTTTCCAGGCGTCCAGCAAGTGATTATTATTTTTTATTATTAAAACAAAAAAACAGTTTCTAGTTTAATTTGATCCCTGCTTTTTTTTTTTTAAAAGATACGAGCTAATTCAATTGATAAAATTAAAAAGTAACCGTTCAGATTGTATCGTGAGAATTTCTAAATAATTTCTTCCTACGCATTTCATCCGTCGAAATTCGATACTAATTTAAAAAGGATATACGCAGAAATAATTTCGTAAACAGCGCGACGTTTTGTATAAACTAAGCAACGATAGACTTTCATTGTTATTACACGTTGTTATTATCGTTATTTTATTAGCGATACTTTATATTGGAAATAGCAGTGTACAATCGTAAAAAATTTGCGAAGAAATACAGGGTGTAATCGGATTCTGAAATACCTTTAACGCTCTTAGGACTGGATATTATAATATATACGTGTATAACAAACTGATAGATACAAATAGTATAAGCTGAAAGTAGGTGAAAACATACTAACCCGGGGGGAGCTACTTCAAAAACGGAATACTTCAGTTTAGGAAAAACGATTTTAAAGTTAACATCATTCTAACGGGACCGTTTAAAATAATGTAGGGTGAATCAAAGAAGGAAACTCAAACGGAAAGAAGACATTGTAACTGCAAACGTATCCGATTACTATTCGATTGTCTTGTTTTCTACACTGATTTCATCTACTACGCTTCGATTCCGTTTTCAGTTTTATTACTATTCCGCTCACGAAATTCTTACTCTCTCGCAGACAATATTACCTGCTCATCACCATGCACCACCAGCGCAACAACGCTGAAATATTTATATAATATATATATATATATATATATCAACGAAAGGCGAATATAATCACCGATTTCTAAAACACCTACTCCGAAATTCTTATCTTACCAATGTCCACCTATTTCCTTTTCCGGCGGCATCGCAGTAATTCGATTAAATTTTGCCCCCTGTTAAATCGACTCAATAATAGCAGGCAAACAACACAGACCATCGCTATTAGAATATTTCGACCCGTTTACCGACGTTATAATAAAACATCCTGACAACTAAGAACGAAACCGCAGAATATATATATATATATATATATATATATATATATATATATATATATATATATATATATATATATATATATACACATACACGGATATACATAAGTATAATAATTTGCAATATATACATATATATATATACAGGGAGACTCGCAGAAGACAGACGGTATTGTTTTTTAATAACGCAGTTGGTAACACTGCTAGCAAACCGCGTGTTTCACATTTAGTGTAAACACGAGAAATTTGTTTTTTTTTTACAAGTTTCAATTATCACGGCATCCTGTAACGTTTTGCGCGGAACATTATTTTCGGCGTAAATCGATCACGATAGTGCAAAGAGAGATTTGAAAAGAATTCGTAATTACACGATTAAGACTCGTGTTTACGAAACACGTCCACGAGATCTCGAAGACCTGACAAATTGGATTTCTGAAGAAATTTCAAAAATTCATCGACCTACGCTCGAAAAAGTCGTTGAAAATTTTGTAAAGACTAAATGAACTTATTGTTGCAAATGGCGGTCATCTGAACGATATTGTGTTCCACCGTTTTCCCCTATTTTTAAATAAAATTTCATTGAAAAATTTTGGTCGAGTAGCTTTCGAGTTATTCAAAAAACAACAAAACAGTCCGTCTTCTCTAGGTCACCATATATATATATATACACATATATATATATATATGTATATACATATTATAAAAATGTATTAAACACAATACCTTAATATAGGGTAGTTCTTTTTTTTTAAAATCATGATACTATTATTTAATTTAATTGCGAAAATTAATCAGTAATATCCGCTATGCGGATGACACTGTTCTATTTCCACAATCATGTGCAGACCTGCAATCTTTAATAGAAAAAGTTAATCGAAACTTTCGAAAAAACGAAGTATACGATAGTGTATAGAAAAGATCTGGATAAGGAAGAAATAACGAAAGTAAGGGAATTCAAATATCTTTTGAGCTACCTATCAGAAAAACTGAACCGGAAAATTGACCTCAAAAGAAGATACCCTTGTACAAAGACCGCTTTGCAGAAAATGAATAGTCTATTAAAAAATAACGTATCGAGTCCGAACATTAGAAATGGATTTATACAATATTCTCCTATATAGGGCCGAAGAAACTACGTACTAAATTGATTAGAAATATGGCCGAATATGGAGGGCTCGAAAACTGAAAAATGAAAAAGTACTCTATAAAGTTCAAGCTGAAAGAACAATCTTGAAGACAGTTAAGGGCAATCTAATGCGAGGAAATAATTATAAATTGCAACAGCTTATCTTACTGGGACAGAATGAAGGATAATGGAAACGAAAAACAAGACAGTGGAGTGGTTTGGAAACAATCGCAAAAATAATACCGGAAGCCGTGGAACGTAAATTTCTATAACGTCTACGCATAGAATTGTGTATGGCACGAATTTGAATAGGGGTGCCTTCGCAGCTTACCCAACGAGATACTACGAACTAACCGGTATTTCTGTAAACGTGGACAACTTCTCTAGAAATATCATCATGTCCGGAAACCGATGTAAATTCTGAAGATGAAGAAGAGACAATATATTGTCTGAAGGAAGTTTTCTTAATGAAAAGTTTGAAAAGATAGATTGATAACGTTATAATAATCGCCGTAATAGAAAAGGTTTTATTTTTTTTTTTATATTATCCAAAACAAAATGTTGAAATATTATCGTTTATTTTCCCGCGATCTTTTATCGTTATTTTTGGATAATTACGTTAATTTCACACGGAACTTCTCTCGTTCAATATACAAAATTTGTACCTTTCACAGTCTTTACTTCGTCGCCTCTGCGAGTTTGCAACGTTACTAATTAGTGCAAAACATTAATACCTAATTACAGACAAAAATAAAATTCGACGAGTTGCCAACCGAAAAATATGAGGAATATTTTATTTTTATTTTTTTTTTTATTTGGGGTACCTTTACAGCTTACTCAACGCGATACTGTGGGGACTCTATTTACATCTTAATCAAGCACGCTGACTTATCTAGAAATGTCGCTATAAAACTAGGAGAAATAAGTTTCCCGCCTAAATGACTAAATGTAGTCGCATCCATACTACGGGATAGAGTAAAACTATTTTCTAAGACGTATTTTTCATTTTCAATAATGCTCGCGCATTACAAAATCAAATACTAACTAATCCTGTTCGCGGTGAATCATCTTTAAAATATTCGGTCAACGCAGGCTTTAACTTCTTGCGTTCTATTCGCGAACTTGCGCTTTCACCATGCGACGACGTATTGTCGGTGTGGTTGACAGCCGCTTCATCAGAAATGTATTAAAACGCACTAGTACCACCATTATTCGGCGCACCCCGTGTTGCTTTTCGGTGAATCCGAGTGAAAATTTGAAATTCTAAATTACTATACTCTATAGATAATTGCTCGTATTAATATAATATTTCCGAATAACAGTACTGCCTAATATACACGAAAATTCTGCAAGCACACACTTCTATCACTTTAAAAAACCCGGTAATATTCGGTTATCGAAAGACACAATAATATACTCGGTTGATAATACCCGACACTAGAAATATTTGGAGTGGTATGTGCGATGATTAACACCGTCCTTCTTCGGTACAATTTTATTAAACCGAACAGCTATCGTCAACCCTTAAACGACGTTTTCTATTACACATTTAACCCTCGACCGGCAAATAGATATATTTACCCTCGTTTGGGAAATCGAATTCTTTTCTACTTTATATGGTTTATCAGAGGGTTATATAATCTTTCGAACTTACATATTGTCTCACTACGCCGCGCAAAATATCGAATTAATATCGTTCAGAAATTTCATTATAAACAACTTCCCGTTTTGATAACGTAAAAATTGTCTATAATAGTATTGATAATAATAATATTTCAATTTATTTCAAATTATACTTTCAAAAGAAACATATAAATGACGCCGAGTATATAATCCCGAGCGCCGTATTAATTATAAGTAATAATATATCCAATTAATTTGTTACCCTTTTGAACTCGATCTTTAATATAATTAAAGCCTAGTTCCTTATCTTAAATTAGGCACAAGCCAACTAAATAGAACTTTTTAATGACGATTTAAAAAATAATTAACTTGACAAAATAAAAACAAAGTTATATAACAGTTACTTTATTAATGCAAAGCTTTTTCGACATTAACGTCATTTTCAAGCATATATACGAACAAAGAAATTAACAAAGATATTAATTAAAACTTATATATATATCGATTCACATTATTTATCTAGATGTAATTTAATTTACTAAAACAAAAAAATTATACTTACAATAACTTTTAATTATAAAACCGATTTTAAAATTAATTCTTCATCGAAATTGATCATATTATTTAATAAATTATTTCTATTTATAATTTGTAGTTTTTCTGATAATTTTCTTTTTAAAAATTTATATTCTATGTGTAAAATTTTTATATTGTCTGTAATGTTTTCTACAATATGTTTTTATTCTCTACAGTGTTTTCCATAAAGTGACTTATCCATCATTTTCATTTTTATACGAATTCTCTTAGTCTATTATTTATTCGTCGTCCTGTTTCACCTATATAAAATTTATTACATTTTGTGAAATTTATTCTGTATACTCCAGATTTTTCTTCTATTTTATTGTTGCAAATTTAAATAATGTTTTATTATAATTTATTGCTATCGTTATATTGTACTTTTTAACGATTTTAAAAAAATTATACTTGTACTTTCCTATATATTTAATCGATCCTAAATAAAATTATCTTTTTATCTTTTATTTTGTTGAGGACTGTTATTTCTTGGTTTGTATTGATCTACTAAATTCGGATTGTATTTATTTGCTATGGTAATTTGCTTAATGATATTCTTTTCTTTATTGAGTTTGCTTTTGTTAAAACTTAAAATCATTTATTTGTAATGTTTTCGTATATGCTTGAAAATGACGTTAACGCCGAAAAGCTTTGCATTAATAAAGTAACTTTTATAGTGATTAACTTTGTTTTTATTTTGTTAATTCATAAAATCTCTACTCCCCGATATATCAACATTAATTAACTTAAATTTAAAAAATAATACAACACATAAACAAATCAGTTATTTTTGTTTTATTATTATTATTATTATTATTATTATTATTATTATTATTTTCGTATTTTAAACAATAAGGTAACAAAAATGTTGTATAGATACTAATGTTCAAATACAAATATTTTCTAACCTATATACGTTCGCACATAGACGTTTACAATTACATTATATATATACACATATATACACACACATACATTAAAAACACATTATTAAAATAATCGCATACATATAGATTTGTTGATTATTTTAGGTACACTATTAATATTCCTACGAGTCGGAAACCACAAAATTTCAATGTGCACAACAATTTAACTTGTAATATATTTAAATTTATCAATCTTCGTTATCTGCATTAAAATCTTATCCAAATTCATTGCACTTTGATTGGTAGTGACCACGTATCTTAGATATTTAAAACTACTTTATTATTATTTAATCATAGCGATACTTTGTTCACGTCTTCTTGAATTAGAAACAAATTTGAATATTCAACCGTTAAAACTGCGTCATCCGCGTAGCTAAATAAACGGAATAAATGGTCGTGATTTCTAAGCTGCACGAAATATAATTTACATAAATTTAAAGAAATCTTGGACAACCACGGTAGAAATGTATTCTCTATTTTATAAATAGTCGTTTATGATGGTTATAAAACGATAAAATATTATGATTGTATCAAAACTTTTACTTAAGTCGAAGTAAACTGAACTAACACACCTAATCCTTTCGAGACATCTTGCAATATATGATATATATTTAAATACGACATCATCAGTATCTTTTACGCGTAAGAAACCAAACTGATTTCCACTAAAAAAGTTTAATTTATCAGAATAATTTAATACAACGTTTTTCACACACGTCCTAAAAATTTTGGATATCGTTGACAGTAATACAAGTAGGCCTGTAATCCGCGTTTCATTTTCTCCCTTTTATATATATATATATATATATATATATATATATATATATATATATATATATATATATATATTATATATACAATTTAACAACTGCTGTTGCTCTGCAGTTGTGAACGTTCTTAAGATAATTTTATTAATCCTTGTATAACTATTTTAATAACCGTTCTGCAACACTCAAGCTTGGATCATCGGTTGGAGTTAGGGCATCTACTTGTGGAGTTCTGCAGGGTTCTCCTCTTCCGTGGAACATATTATACTCCATTGTACATTATAGGGTTGAAAATTTCTGTTCCGATGTTAATGCTACATGCCAGATAATTTCTTATGCCGTTGATCTGTGCTCGGTGTTTAAAGCAGAGAGTTCAACATCACTACCACTTCTCGCATGTATTTCTAAATATCTGGAGCGTGTAATGATGGATATAGGTTTAAGTTTCCCCCCTTCCAAATGCAGTTTCTCTGTGTCTTGTAGGGTCTTATTCATTGGTCAGTTCAAGAAGCTTGAATTATTATCAGATTCAAGAATTTTGCGTACCGCATCATTAAAATATTTGGTGATGATGCTGTAACTGGCAGACAAACTTACGCCTTTCTGCCAGATATATCTATGCGGTTAAAAATGCTAAGATTAAATGTAAACTTCTAAAGTGCACAGGTGTTCTGATTTGCTAGTGATCCGGTCTGCACCTGTTGTACTGTAGGATCTCACTGTGTTTGTTTGCCCGCATTCATTGCCCTGCGTCACAAGTTTGCTTTTGACTGGACTGCACAGATGTATTTCCTCTTGGTAGGGATGGTAAGGATTTTCTTTTGCTGGCGGAAAGGTAATGTGATTAAAATTTAAAATTTCGTAAATTTTCAGTT
Source organism: Coronaproctus castanopsis (assembly GCA_032883995.1). Taxonomy (NCBI): domain Eukaryota; kingdom Metazoa; phylum Arthropoda; class Insecta; order Hemiptera; family Monophlebidae; genus Coronaproctus; species Coronaproctus castanopsis. The sequence continues at coordinate 93,944,841 of CM065053.1, forward strand.
TTATATCAAACGTGACACCGAAACCGGCGCAGTTTTCGTTCAACTGTCTCTTATTTATTTTAATATTTAATTGTCTTAATAGTTAATTTTAATTATTTTTAACTAATTGTTATTAACTTTTTTATATTGTTTTTGTTTTGGTATGACAATATTTGTTCTTTTTTCTTATTACTTTGGTATGATGTAATACCTACTATCCGAGCGTTTTTATTTTTAAGTTTCTGTAATGCTGATTATTTTAAGTTTTGTATCGAGAAGTTCTTCAAATATAAGATAATATCTGTGTTTTTAGTTCTTAATTTAGGTATCAGTAATACCTTTTATATTTTAAGTTTCATTGTTCAAAGTTTTTCTTGTTGTTATTAAGAAGTTGTGAATTATTCTTAAGTTTTTTTATACGCTATTCTTTTATTTTGCATTTTTTTTTCTTTTATTAGTTCAGCATATATTTATTACTCTTTATTTGATGGAAGAAGAATGGAAGAAGAGACTATGTAGTCTTTATCCCTATTTCACCACATTGAGTCAATTTTTAAGGGTGGTCCCCTCTGCAATTATCTAGGGGTGCCTCTATTATTATTGAAATCCATTTTTATTAGAGGGAGAGGTGTTTTAGTGGGTAAAAATCCCACACATTGATTTTGGTTCCCTGCAGTATTGCTACAACAAAAAATAAATTATTACGACTCTACGTTCTAACGAAAAAATCAGCTGCAGTTCCAATCGAATAACCGTTCGGAGACAGTTGAAAGGGCCGATAATTTTGAATATTTCAGTTTGCATATTCGAAAGAATAGAGATGAACTTGCAAATAAATAATCTGAATTAGAAAAGTTCTAATTAAAACGTTCATATATAAGATTTAAAAAATCAAATGTTTCTTTTTTTAATTTATTATCGTAAGATAGCGATGTTGAAACAGGATCATTCACGGATTGATGAAAAACTTTTTTTTTAATTTTTTTTTACAACACGGTAAATATAAATGTCGCCGTTTAATACAAAAATAATTATTCGTTTTTATTGTATCGTAGATAAACATTTTTCTTCGATATATTATTATCGGGAGAGAGAGAGAGAGAGAGAGATAATTAACGACTGAAGTAAATAGAACGAACGAAAACAATAATGAAGACAAAACGTTTCAGACAATTCAGAGAAATTAATAAAAAAAGGGTGGTTTCAAGCGCGGTATATAGAGGCGTTTACAATGTATCCGACAGAACAGACAATTTTTGCAACACTGTTTCAATAAACGGGAACAACCAATAGGGAATAGGGAATAGGGAGTACGACTAGACAGAGTTGTTACACGGTAAACAGTATTTTCCCTGCGATAATCTCGGAGCTCCTCCTTTAAAACTTTCACTTTTACGACGACATTCGCTTAAAACTCGAGATAGAACCCCCTACCTAGGAGGGAGTGGTAACTGCAGTCGCGAAAAGAGGGAATAGTAATTGATATATTTCGTTAATTCTTTTGGAACAGGTAAATTGTGTTGTTTTTTTTTTAATATATGTACGATGGATAGATCACGGAAAATAATATCGAAAAAAAAAATCGATTGCTTATTTCGATCCACTGCTGGATGTAAATTTTCTGCTAATTCCTCCATGCAATCCGGTCGTTAGCCTTGTTTAGCCACTTGATGCGAACTATTTTACGTATGTCGTCTTCTTGATAAAACAAACCGACTGAAATCTTTTTATTACGTGTTATTGATAAATTACTTCGTTAACAGCTGCTCTCGTCTTCGCAGTGGCTGTATTCCGGTTTTTATACACTAAAGTTTTAAAACGCAATGGACAGGTTGATGCTGCGATATCGTTAAAAACAAACCTAATAAAGAAATTTGGTTACTATCGTCGTCCTAATTTTCCCGCCGCGTGTGCTTCTATTGTAAGCCACCAATAAAGCATTGGAAACCATTTTCAATATGTCCAGATTTATTCCATCTGACAATTTAATTGCATTCACGAGTGACAATAGCAGTAATTTTGGTTATAAATATCACCCCTCGGTTTTGCGAAATTAAGTATAAATGCACAGCTAACATTTTGTCGTCTAGTTACTGTACGAAGTAGTGGACTTTACAGAAACTATTTTGGCAGTCGAATCATCGCCATTTATTACCTCGCTAGATTTTCTGTTGACGATTAAATTTGATCGTCGTTTTAAATAGAATAAGTTTACAAATATCCTGAATCAAAGCAAATATTATCGCATGATCCTATGCGATTCTATTTTGGTATTCCTCAATAATCATGTTTTCCAACGTTTCATTCGTACTTATGTAGTTACGATTTGCAGATGCGAATGGGTTACTCTAAGCTGGGTCTAAATTTTTTAGACTAGGTTACTTTCCAACAGTCACCACATGACCAATATGAGCACTACCGATGTACTTTTTTCCCCTTAGTATCTATTTTTTCTGTACTATTCATAATACTTTTCCTACTTTTATTGACACGCACACTTTATTATAATTTTAATTGTTTTCGCCTCGCGTTACTCGTTTATTCTCTCATAATTTATTTATAATTGTCGACAAGTCTTTATTATAAATTTCGAATATGACTCACTAATTTCTTAATTCGTACGGATCGAATACATAAATTTTATGATTCATAAGACAACACGTGTATTATTTATATGAAGGCTTGCCACTTCCACACAATTGTGTAAGGCCGTGGAAAGAAAAAATCGAATTATTCCCGTCAAAATAGAAAATTTTTAATACACCACATTTACTGATGATGGTAGTACCTCCGAAACGTCGATATTGTTGGATAGCAACGTGAACGTAAGAAAGAGCCGGACAATATTAAGCATTATCTAATCGTTCGTTTGTTTACGATATTAAATATTTTCATGCAAAATATTATCCAATATATTAACTTTATTTTGAATGTTATCTCCTCGTGGTTTTCAGTTTCTTTAATTTGTTATACCGCACGTGAAATATTTTGGATCTACCCATTCCGAGTAATATTGACAGATTTGAAAAAAAAAAGACAATAAACAATACAATAAAGCGATAAAAAGTTTATACTAAGCGAGCACTAAATAATAGAAAGTCTGTAAAACGTTGAATATATTTTAATTCGAAAACTAATTAAAATAAGTGCCATTCAAAAATTGGGTATTAAAAATAACAGACCATATGTAAATACATCACCTCACAAAATAAAGATAAATTGATAACCACGTTAAGTTTTAATGAGGACATTACAGGTGGAACAAAGAGGAGGAGGAAGATTTTGTAGGCTATAGCTGTGTGGAGATATTAGTATGACCTAGGCGCATTGAACACCATTTTATAAATATGTTCAATATTGGGTAACTGAATGTGCTATAGATTAGTTATTGGTGTTAAAAATTAGTATATTCTATTTATATGTATATACATATATACATGTATACATATACATATATATATGCCATTGTACGTTTATTTTTACTTAAAAAATGACACTATTTATATGCGACGCAGATGCGTGCGTATATATTGTTATACGGAGTGTTGTTGTTTTTTTTTAAATTGACCCCAATCCAGAATAACACTGGTGGGGAAAGTATATTTATTAAATTGTGTTACAAGAGTGCAATATCTATTAGTGTTTAAAAACAAAATAGATGAAAAAAATAATAAATATAAACATTATAATAATTATACATAAATGATGGACATGAATATACATATGCCACTTACATATCATTGTATTGTGTGTAATAGATACTGCAGAATATAAAGATAGGAGGTAGATATTAGGATGTTAACGATATAGTCCCAGGATCTACTTATTGTGTTTATAAATTATAAGTAAACGTACGGAGTTGCAATAATTTTAAAGAAAGAAAAAACACAAGAAACAACAGAGAAAAAAGTATTACATAAAAATTAACGATAATTCATTACATATGTAATTTTTAAGTATTCAGGCAGAATCATACTACGCAGTAGAGAAAGTACAATTTTTCAGTTATGATATCACGGTTGAATTAGCTTAATTATCACCCATTCAATATTTTCGTAACATAGCAGATTCCATATGAATTACAATATTGTTCATGTTATATTTAGTGATTTTTAAGCTGTCATTAATTTTTATACCAAACCTAATTCTAAGGTCATTATGACGAATCATCATATGCAGGGTTATCAGCTAGATGAAGCCTGTGCACGTGTTCACCTAACTTACCACGGCCTGAAAGAACCTGTGAATTGTAAGAATTAATATTAATTTGTTTTAATTTTATTCGGTCTAAAACATTTGGACAAAATTCGTGTTTTTCGACCGATGGAACAGTTTGTCCATCTTTCTTGCCACAGGAAATACAGTGTATCTGCTACAAATTTACTAAGGATTTTATATGTAGGTGTTTCATTTAAATAGTTTAGATCAATATTAAGGTATATTTAGTTTTGAAGAGAGGTAGTATTGCCTATATTTCTCCATTCAGTGATAGTTGACCTGCCAATTATATATAAATCTAAAGGGATAAAGTAAAAATTTCCTTTGCTGTTTGTTAACCACCTTTAGAACCGCAAAATTTATATAAACACAGTCACCGTAACTATACAGTGCCTGAATAAGGCCTTTATGTAAAATACTCCTTCCTTTGAACTTTAAACCTCTAAATTTTGTTGCAATCCTTTCAAAATGTTATACATTTTGACACACCTAATGTGTAAAGACATTTTATAGTCAATTAGTAAACATCAATAATTAAGAGTTCTCGCATGAGAGACTTGATGGTTAGACACTAACTTTAAACTACTAACTTCAGTGACAATTTTCTATTTACAAAAAAAAATAATAATTACACTTATGCAGAGAAAAAGTCAAGCCCATTAACAATTCTTCCCAAATGCTGTGACACATTATTTCTAATTGTTTATAATTACAGTGTTTATTTATTTGAAATATAACACGAAGATCGTCAACATAATTAACCCGCCTTTATTATTGATAATGGAACAGAATTCCTAAATTTCATTGTAGAGTACATTTCACAAGGGAGGTACAAGTACATCAACCTGTGGAACACCACGCTGTATTATTTTGCTAGAAGAGGTATTTTAATATTTAGAGTGACCGAAACATAATTAACCCGCCTTTATTATTGATAATGGAACAGAATTCCTAAATTTCATTGTAGAGTACATTTCACAAGGTAGGTACAAGTACATCACCCTGTGGAACACCACGCTGTATTATTTTGCTAGAAGAGGTATTTTAATATTTAGAGTGACCGACCTTTTCCGGAAATAATTTATAATAATATTTATCAAATGAGGATTAATTAATTTACCTTTAAGAATTTCTATTATTGTTGACCATTACAATTATCAAAAGCACCTTTTCCATCATACAATATGACAACAACAGATTGTTCATCATTAAGTAATTGGTTATACTTGAAACTAATTTATATAGTGTTCCCTCTCACGAGAATTCAGTCCTAAAACCATAATGATTCTTATGAAAGATATCTTTATTTTTGATTTCTTCAAGGAAGTAAGTTGTTAATTACTTTTTCATACATTTTACCAATAGAGTTTAACAGAGATATTGGTCTGTAACTTCTCCGTGATAATTAAGAATTAAATAATTATGAAAAGTTTTCTACGTCTTATGTTGGTTTCGAACCCTGGTCAACCCAGTTGACAGTCGAGCACTCTATCAACTACACCACCGCGACAATATATATATATATATATATATATATATATATATATATATATATATATATATATATATATATATATATTGTTGCGGTGGTGTAGTTGATAGAGTGCTCGACTGTCAACTGGGTTGTCCAGGGTTCGAAACCAACATAATACATAGAAAACTTTTCATAATTATTTAATTCTTAATTATCACGGAGAAGTTACAGACCAATATCTCTGTTACACATTTAGGTTGCTTTAACCTGCTTCAAAATTAATGGACCAAATAGTTAACGTATAACAACCAATCATTCTAGCTGACCGAGGTTCATATTGTCTTACTACTGAAATTTTTCAGCATATGGCCTCTGAAATTATCTCTATAAAAATCTGCGACTAAATTATCCTTTTGACTAGGCATAATTACCGGAAAACACGCGACAGGAAAAGGTAACTTGGTCAAAGATCATCGACCATAGTGGTCAGTTTCGTATTAATATATTAAAGATCATGTCTCATTGTTTCTTAGCCTGTCGATTAAGTTCAAAGTATAATATATATTGTTATTAGTGTAAAGTACTAGGCAGCAAACGTTTAAAATTAACTCAATCATTTGTAAATAAATAATTTTCTACTTTTTTATACGCGTCAGTGCAATTGCTAATCTTAGAAAATAAGCAATAAGATTTGAAATTTATTGAATAGAGATTAAAATTAATTGATGAAAATTGCCTTATTCTAAGTGTATTCATATGTTTTGTATATATATATATATTCCCGTGACATACGTCAAACAAGCAGACGTGGACCAATAAATGGCTCCTGGTTGAAAACCTCAGGTAGACGACTGCAGTAATGACACCGCAATAAGGAACACAAACGAAGTCGAACAGCTTGGGGAACTGTTTATCAGAAGTCTGCAATGTCCCACAACCTTCTCACCTTGGACGAGACGTGAGCGCCGTTAAAGTCTTACAATGTTATATTTTTAATAAGAACTGGCTGAATTGTGGTTAGAATGTTTATTCAAATGGCTAACGGAATAAAAAAGATTTTTACATATTTACCATCCTGTTCTTAATAATAAAAATTGTAATGTTTAACACTCTAAACAAAATGTTAAATTTAAGATAATAATATGATGGTGATGATAGTACAACACAAATATAATAATAATAATAATAAATATGATAATTTAAAACACTCTTAATTCGCTTGGCCAGTACGGGAGATTAGGCCAAACGTGTATAAAGAAGGAAGTATAATTTTAAGCTTTATAAATTACTTGACCGGTTATAAAAAGGTAGTTAACATTCTGATCGATTAGGTTAACTACAGAGCAATGCTCAAATTAATATAAGTGTTTGAACTAACTGCGAGATCGATAGTTTTATCCGTTAATTATTTAAAATTATATGTATCGAAAACTCGGTAAAAATCTTTCCTGAATATGTCTAATTTAAATTCGTTAATTACGCTTACAAAAAGAAAAAAAAAATTATCATTTGGGAATATTAAACGAAAGCGCTATCTTACGGCGTATTGAAAAATTATACATTATTTTATCGACGAAAGATGACGTAATATATTATAAAATTTGCCCTCACTGTTTAAAGTAAAAAAATTATTTAATTAATTTTCAAAATTAGGAAAAATGAAAATCATCGTATCTACTAGGTGTTGAGAGATAACTAGAGAGTTATATTTTTATGGTAATTTTTTAATTCGCAGCTTTATAAAATTCGTATACGTTTAACTCAATATTCGCCCTTAATACAAGGATTACCGCGTTTGTTCATTAAAGCTACTTATAACATATTTTTATACTATTTTCCAAATAGCTTAAAAAAATTACGTTTTAAAAAATTATTAAAAAAACAATTAAATCGAAAATCATTACTCAAAAGAAGAGGTGTTTCAAAACAAACATCAAAACGTAGTTAAAATCGTTACAAGTATTTTTTATAAAATTTCACCAAAGCTTTCCGGCAGTATTATCAAATGAACATACAAATAAAGTATAAAACGTATAAATATATATATTTTATAAAAATATAAAATGTAAAATAACTAATTTAGATATACAGTTTACAAAAATTTAGCAAAACGAAAAATAGTATTTTTAAAAGAATCTGACGGTGAATAAACAACACAATCTACAATTAGCAATATTAAATTTATATACGAACCTGACACAAAATGCGAGAAAATAAATATAAATAAAAAGTTCTGCCTAATATAAAAAAACTTGTTAATTTTATAATATACTTCTTAGAATTAATTTTTCATCGAAATTTATCATTGAATTTAATGACTTATTTTTATCTCTTTCTTTTATTATTTCACTTTTTTCTTCAATCGCTATATTCTACACGTTTCAAATTGTTTTAAAATAGTGTACGTTTTTCACTCTTATTTTGATACATAACGAATTAACGTATACGATCATATTGCTTTCTTCCTCAGCGCTGCGTTGAATAATTCCGTAGTCATTGCGTCAAACCATTTTCTTCGACTTTTGAGCCGAGATATCTTCTAGGTCCTGGAGTATCTCTTCTTCGAGTTAACCTCGACTCGAAGTATTTCAACAGTTCACATCTTTTTAAACTTCTAGTTATACGACCCCGATATTTAAAGGTATTTCGGATAATTATAGGCGAGATACAGTGGCGGCTCGTGGGTTTTCAAAGCGGAGGGTCTGAAAGTTTTACCTAGTTGAAATTTTTTTTTTAAATAAAAAACATGCAGCTAAGCTACCATTTCATAAAAACTTAAAATTCTAAATTTTCTAAACAAAAATAAAATTTAGAATCGGCCATTCTAAGAAAATTTTAAAAAATGTGTAATTTCAAAGCACTTACTTCAAAATTTATTTGTATATGAAGTCCATACGACGGTTTTTTATTTTCGCGAACCGGTCAGAGTTACCTTGCTGTGGAAGTTAGGAATTGTATCGATAAGAGTTTTCTCAATACTTATCATGGCGAGCGTAGAAACTCTGTCTTCCAGCATTGTACTCTGTAAATATGTTTTAATTCTTTTCAAGGAAGAAAAACACCTTTCCGCTACAGCAGTTGTCATAGGAGACGTTAACAAAATTTTCATCAAAACATATACTTCGCCGAGTGTTTTGTAAATACCGGTGTTTCGAAACAATTGGTGGAGTTGCGAACTCCCGATGCAAGGGAAAATTCTGAATTTCTTTCGTATAGAACAGAAAGTTCAGTTTGCAAACGATTTTTATTTAGCATGGGATATGCCTGGTAAGTTTCGTTAAATTCTTGAGAAGGAAATTGCCTGCAGTACGTTTCAAATTTCTCTTGTAACAGCAACTTTCCTGCATATAGATGACCAGTAAATTCGAATCTAAACCTAGCTTGCATATATATTGTGTCACAAACTTCTTTGACAGCGGCGTTTCGATTTTCATCACATTTCCTCTTACGAGATACGGGCATAGAATCAGTATTTGTGGACACCAAGTTTTCGAAATTCGTTTCTCTGATTAAAGAAATTGCGCGATAAAAATTTTCCAGTGATGAAAAAGCGCTCGAAGAATTAATGTTGCGATTTTTAAATGCATCGTATAGTAAATCAACGTGTGGCATAATAGGATGGAAGACGCCAAGCCAAAATATAAAGTTGTTGTCATTGAGAAGACGAAGAAGATCGGATGCTTCATTAACCGTTTGGGTATTATTTGAATTCAGCAATTTTTCGAAACATTCTTTCAGCTGTTCAATGTTTTCAAAAACTGTATTTACGACTCTTGAATTGAAATTCCAATTTGTATCGGAACCACGTGGAATTCTTCTTGACATACAATTTTCAAGCTCAGCTAATCTCCGAGAAGAACGCGAAAAAAATGCTGGAATTCCTGACAAGCTACTAAAAAAAAATGCGTACTTCTCTATTAGTTGAAACTTATTTACTTATTACTAAATTAATTTATGAGCATAGCAATGAATGAAATGGGCATTTGCGTAAGTTTCTTTTACTATTTTTTGAACACCGCCACACGCTCCGCTCATAACTGCGGCGCCATCATAAGTTTGAGCAATTATTTTCCCAGTATTATCTTTTAAAACAATTTTCAACTGCTCCAAAATCTGTTTCGATAATCCTTCTGCATCTTGTGACTCAGGGTTATAAAATTCCCAGAATCTTTCGTATATGGTTCCATTGAATTCGTAACGAAAAACAATTACCTCCTGTGTTTTCTCAGAGATATCAGTCGTATCATCGGACATAACAGCCAAAAATTGAGCTTGTTCAATTTCATTAGAAATTTCAGTTCGACAAATATCTAACATACAATCCAACAATTTATTTTGAATTGTTTTTGAGTTAGCTTTAAACACTGTAGAATTTTCAAAATGCACTTTCAAATTTTCATCCAATTTCCCTGCAAAATTTAACAGTCCTCGAAAAATACCAGGATTATCAGAATCCGCTTTTTCATTATGTCCTCGTAGCGGAAGTTCAAATTTACCGCAAAATATCAGGCAGTTGATGATTTTTGATAAAATATCCCTATTCTTTTTGACGTTTTCATTGAACTTTCTGATATTTAATTTATACGCTTCGCTTACCTGTGTCGCGATATTAATTTTTCCCAGCATACCAAAATCTATCGAATTTTTTATATGTTCTGCTGAATTTTCGTGTTTCTTGATTTTTTCATTCAAACGTTTCAAGTCTACCACACCAGTTTGAGTCCAAGAAATTTCACCGTCAAAAAGTAGACAAGGAAAACAAAAGAAAGCGTTTTTAATTTCACAACCGCAAAGCCAGTCACATTTTGAATAAATATCCGCTTTAAATTTTGTTTCAAAAGTATCGTTTCAGCTAGATGACGTTTGTATAATATTCAATTGCGGAGTCTGCCTCCCACGAGCCTTAATGTTACACTTTTCTGCAAACGATAACCGCGAAAATTTGTTATTCAGCAAACACAAAACCGAATTCAATTCACTTTCACGAAAATCGCTATTTCCAGCCATAATTAAAGTTAGCCTTTCTACCAAAACAATCGAAGTAATAAAATCCTTATAAATAAATATATTTATTCAATCAATAAAACATAAGTAAATGAGCAACAATAATAGAAGAACGCGCGCGTCAACATTTCATTCTGCAGTTGGAATATTAATCTTGAAATACAGGTCTACTGGCTGGGCTGGTTTTTGTGCATCCCGAACGCGGGCAAAAAAAGAACTATTGCGCATGCGTCTTTACCATCGTCCGGTTCCGTTTCCACGCACTTTATGTTTCCTAAAGACGTGAACGAGAGCTGTATTGGGCTGGTTTTTGTGCAGCCCGAACGCGGTTAAAAAGAAACCACTGCGCATGCGCCTTTAACATCGTTTTCTCGCGGAACCACGCTTTTTATGTTTCCTAAACGTGCCAACAAGAGCTGCATCATACGTAGCCCTCACCAACGTTCTAGAATGAGCATCCAAAGAGAAAAAATTACTTTTTTAAACGAAATTTCAAAATATGCACGAGCCGCCACTGGCGAGATAGATGATCCTCCCAGTTGCTAGTTTCGGATCATTTTTTGTTTTGTTTTATAACAGTATATTTATTTCATAAATAGAAATTTTAGGTTGCGAAAATTTAAAGGTGGCAATCCGATTAAGTTTATCGCCAGTGTAAACTTGATTTACAATCTGTTACTTTTACTTTCTACAATATTTGTAATTTTAAACTTAACGATAATATCTAAATAAAATTAACGTTATCCAAATAAAGTAAATTATAATTTTTTCTTATTTTTAACTCTTCTAAAGCTAAGTTATTAAATGCGTTATATTCGCTATTTGCTACTTCTGTTACAATCTAAATCTACCTCGTCTGCAATTACATCTTTGCGGCGTAAATGAATTACACGTTATACAGTTTCCTGTTTCGGCTATGCAAAACGTCTTATTTTTTGAAACTGTCACGACCGACAATAAATTGCGCATTATAAAAATTAGGAACGAAACGATTATTATCGAAACCGTCTTTCAAATTAAGGAAATATCGATATACGTTAATCCCGTTATACGTATGCCGAACGATTGATTTGATATCGCTTTAAATAAAATTTATAATATTTAGCGCGTGACAAGTATAAAATATTTTGGTGTAACGATTGAGAAAATAATTTTGAAATTTTATAATCATCTCCGTCACGTGAAGAATAAGTTAATTAAATTTATTTAATACAAGAATTATTCGAATCCGCTCTATGTTTAATAAGGATAAACGTGAGACTTGTTATAAAGTTTAAATTGTTTTTAATCGGATATTTTTCGTTATTTATTTATTTATTCTTTTTAATATATTTACTGCAAGCTGACCAACAAGATCATTTAGCAGTATTTAGGAGGAGAGCCTGACAGGAAATCCACTGGTAGACATCGGGTAAGCGTTATTTTTAAAGTTTGAAATCGTAACATTGCAACTTGTAGTTCGGTTGACGTACTTTTCGACCTTCGATCAAAGGGTCAGACGACTCGTTTTAAAATAAAATTTAATAATTAGCAATTATTTAATTTCGAAACGTTAGTAGAACGGTTCGCGTTACGAAATAGGACTAATTTCTAGACGAATATGAAACGCACATGTAACGCGTGACTGCCGTTATAATTTATTTTTAATCGATTAATTTAATAATATAACGTATTAAATTAATTAGGTTGAAAACGAAAACTGGAATAATGATAACTATTCGCCAAATTACAATTTTTATTATTATTATTATTATTTTTTTCTATAGAAGAGTTATTTGAGCGTTATATTAACGCATGCGCGTGTCCGCATTAGAGTATACGAACGATGCTGTTAGAGTGACGAGGATGGTAGTACGTAGTAGATAAAAGAACGTAATTCCGTAGACGGTTATTAAATTAATTAGTCTATTAAAAACAAAAATCGCGAACACTAAACACAGTCGAACGCGGAATAAAGTTCAGAAACGTTTGGTTTTTATCTCCAATTAACGGATTAGTATTTCATTCGGATGCATAAATTCCTATCAGGTAACTAGTTACAATTTTAAATTACATTTAATGCCAGCAGGGTATACATATATAAATATATACATACTAACACACACACACGCATATATATATATATATATATATATGTACGTAATAGAGAATAATTCTTATTTAGTATATATTATAAGATTTTTCAATTGTTACTTTTTAAAATACAACGCAATGATAATAGAAAATAATTGTTATACATAACACTTTAAATTGAAAGTTTCTCGGATATTTATCATTCATATATATGTGTGTGTGTATGTTTGTGTGTATCATAATTTTGTTGATCGAATTTATTTATTTTGTTAAAGTTGGTTGTTTTTTATTGTTAAAACGGCGAGCTTTTCATTATGACTGTATATATATATATGTATATACATTGACAGACCAATTTATAGGTTTTGTTAATTAATATTATTTCTTATTAAATTAGTATCATTTCAGGTAAACAGATATAATTTTTAATTACATTCAATGTATATATATATATATGTCCATTGTCCTACGAAAGGTCGGGGAGAGATCATTTAGGAAATTTGCACTGCAATTGTTCTCCAACATTCTCTATTATTGACCATCTGGAAATCCTTCTACGTGTATTATATCATGTTAAAACTTGTTGAACATCTTCCTTTCGGTCGTTTAACCATATCTTGTATTAATGTCCAAAATATTTTACAGTGTTTACTAATTTTTGTCATTTACTTTTAATTCCTCGATAATGAACTTATTAGTTTTATGCGCTGTCTATGTTACTAGAAGAATTTTTCGATATATTTTCATCTCGAAGATATTTATACGTTGGTATCACCGTTTTTAATGATCTATGTTTCGCATGCGTATGTCGCAAAAATGACTGCATTGACTGATCTCAATTTTGTTGTTTTTGTTTTGCGGGTATCTTTCCAGATTTTATTCAGTCTGGTCATGCGAGACGCTCACCTATTTCCTCCTCGCGTCCGTCCGTGTTTGTAATTATCGTAACGAGGTAGATGAATTGACGTATTATTTCATGGCCTTCAGCTTCTGTAGTTTTTCTGGACGATTATTTTCAGCTCGATCAACAATCATCATTTTTGTTTTTGATTTGTTTTTTAATTTTGTGATCTTCTATTGTTATTCCACCTTTCCGAGTATTTCTCGCATTATATATTCGGTATATATATATTAAATAATATTGTCTAACTCCTGCTTCATATTTAATTAAATCTAACAGTATCGATGTTATTTTCGTATAGATTACGTATAAAACCTATTATGTGTTCTGGTATATCGGGTTTGCGTAATGTCTGCCACAGTTTGCTCCATTTGACCGAGTCAAATGCTTCAGAGAAGTCAACGAACGACATATATAATTCTAGTTCAACTCTATATCCAAACATTTTCTCTTATTCCTTGACCAGGTATGAATCCCGGGTGTTTTTTTAAATTTGCGATATTATACAAGCTTTATGTCTCTTATTAATAATAGTTACGAAAACTTTGTTGGTGTGAGCTATTAGATATAATTTTCACAGTTCTCAGGAGTGCCTTTTTAAAGTTGATTTGTACCAATTCGTGAGACATTTTCCTATACTCCATACTTCATTATATATTTCATGTATTTAATTCTACGATCTTCAAGTTCTTTTATCGCTTCTGCCAACATGTCATCATCTCCTCTACTTTTTCCTTTTTTAACCTACTTATCGCTGGTACCATTTCTGATGTTAGAATACACAGTTATTTTTTCTATTTCTGTAGCTGTTAAATTTTATGATTTTTTATTTCTTCAGCAAAGTATAAATTTATACAATAATTTCTCCATATTTCGGCAATGTACAATTATAGTTATTATTTTACCAACTTTATTGTTTACCATGCTTTGAGCCGGCAATTTAAAATCTCTAGTGAGACATTTATAATATGAAATAACTCTTTCGGCTCATTAGAAGCATACTTTTGTAACTTATCGCATATATTCGTGATATCGGCATTTTTATCCCTTCCGCATAAACGTGTTATACTTCTGCTTATTTCAATTTTTGTTTCCACCGAATGATTTTTAGTTTCATTTATCAATTGTAATGTTTCATCTGTAATCCAATGTTACTTTTTAGTTTTTACACTACAGTTTGCACTCTCTAACTCCTTACTAATCCACCTTTTCAGTTTGTTCCATGTTTCACTTGGATTCCCTGTTTGATAGAGTACTTTATATTTTAACGTTGCGTGTCGGAATTATACAGGATTTTTCGTTTGTTTATTCTGTTTATTTTTATTTTTTTTAAATTATATTCACCGTTTTCAAAGGCATGTGGAATTTTAACTTGAAATCTGCTTTTAATAATTTATGATCCGTGCACATTCAGCCCCTGGTTTAGTTTCAGTGTCAATTACAGATGTTCGCCAACGTTTGCTAATTAATATGTAATGAATCTGGTTCTATATTGCTCATTAGGGGACGTCCATGTTGACGAACTTCGTTGATGCTCTATAAACATAGTGTTCAGCATATTAAGATCATGTCCTACAGCAAATTGCACATCATTATGTTCTCAAAATCCATATGTACCAACTATGTCCTTCACATCCTTGCCACTTTCTAAAGGCATTCATGTCTCCTATTATAACTATAGGTTCTTTTTTTGAAATGTTTAATATACTAGTTTTTTTTTAATATTAATATAACTACTCCTTTTTGCCACTTACATACTCAGATGCCTTAAGGTGTCCAATACCGCTCCAATGTGTTTCAGATATTCCGCAAATTGAGAGTTTCTTTTTTTAATAATTATTTTCCTTATATATATATATGTGTGTGTATAGTTTTCCAGTATATAACAAGCCTCTTAAATTCCATGTAGCTAGACTACATTTCCTGTTTGGTATATTCAAGTGTGGCTGTCTTTCATACATTTCGTAAGTGAGGTCTGGTTGTCTATCGCTACCTTCTCGGTCGCATATTTTACACCATCCAACTCGGACTTGAGATAGTGCTGATTACTAGTAAATCGCATTTTAGACTTTTTTGCATTACGAGTTTCATTATGGTGTTCTCCGGAAAAATAATCAGGTGGTTTTCAGTTTGCCTTCCTGATCGCAGTGCTGCGGTCGTACTGGTCCTATTTAAGCTATATATATATATATATATATATATATAACGAAGTAGAAGAAATTTCAAAAAAAGCAGGACTGAGTATAAATAACAAAAAAGCCGAATTATTAACTGATAGCACATTGCAAAATGTGACCATTAACTCAAACAAACTAAAATGGGTTGAAGAAGTTATATATCTTGGACAGCTAATTTCATTTAAAGACAAAACAGACAAGGAAATAAATAGAAGAATAACAATCGGATGGAAAAGGTATTGGGCTTTGAAGGAAATGTTTAATAAGAAAATGAGTGTCCATCATTAAAAGCGCAAGTGTTTAATACATGTAGCATACCGGCGATTACTTATGGATCGTAAACATGGTCATATAATATTAAGCAAATAAAAAAGTTACAAATTGTGCAGCGAGCGATGGAAAGGAAAATATTAGGGGTTACAAAATTTGATAGAATAAACAACAAGGCATTAAGAGCACAGTCAAGGACAGGAGACCTAATGGAGATAGCAAGAAAACTGAAATGGACACGGTATGGTCATGTCATGCGGAAACAAGCAGATAGCTGGACCAGAGAATGTATAGAATGAATTCCGCTGGATAGGAAAAGGAAAATTCAAAGACCAAAAAGACTATGGAAAGACGACATTGTCAAATATGTTGTGGAAAGCAAGAGATAATAGAACGATTTGGAAGAAAATGGGTGTTGGATATGTACGGAAGAAGCCTTTGCTCAATTTGGGCTTTCATTATTATCATTAATTTTAATTATTTTACGCATGTATTTTTTGGTGTATTTAAACGAAATAAAGGCTTTATTATTATTATTATTATTATTATTATTATTATATAAACAGTTAGTTAATAGTCTTTACTTGGCATTAACTCATGCGATTTTCATACTATTACTTTTGAAAATTAAAAACAGAATTATAATAGAAAATAATTGTTACACATAGCCCTTTCTAATGCAAATTTCTCCCGATATTTATTATTCGTTTATATATTCCTCGAATAGTTCTTAAACCTCACACAACGTCGTTATCATGATAAGCCAATCATGTCGTGAATAATTTTTCTCCACTGGCGTCTGTCAATTGCTAATCTGCTATACGCTGTTAGTGTTGTTCCTTTTGGTTGCATTAGATCTAATATTTGATCTGACCAGCTTCAATGTGGTCTTCTATTTTTTGCAATGCGTCTGGATTGCGTGTGGTTGTGTGTTGTAATTTTTAAAATTTAATTTATTTATTTAAGCTAACTTTTTTTTTCTAAAATGGACGACATTCTATTACCACTAGTTAACCTATATTATTCATACATATGTATATTATATATATATATATATATATATATATTAATGTCGGCACCTCGTGACCGAGTATAGTAGTATATTATGAAAACTAAACAGGAAATTAGGATAGAAAATTATTTGTGAGTGCGAAGGTGTCTTCAATGACCTATACTGGGAAAACACTGTGTAACGAACAAAGATCCTTTTCCTGGCAGGAAGAAGAGATGTAGGGGGAGTGCCACCAAAAAAATAAAAAATAAAACTTAATTTAGAGCCGATTTATTTTCGCCGTACGCCATTTTATTTAGATTTCTAATTCTATACGATAATTCAGTCGATATGCTAATGTTTTCAATTTTACGTCGATGTAATTCTGTTGGAAACGTGTTAGTAATAAAGCTTTTCGTTCGAATTTCAGTTTTTCAAGACGAGAACATGAAATTTCGTCATCTAGTCGTGCTAGTTGTGCTAATTCGTGCAACAATTACTAACGGGAGCAAAATGGTCTGTTATTATAACAGTCAATCGTATTGGAGACAAGGTAAACACAAACCGTTCTATTTATTTAAACACAATATTCGGTTGGTATCGTAATAATAAGACTAGATAATAGTATTTTCTATATATATATATATATATATATATATATATATATATATATATATATATATATATATATATATATATATATATATATATATATGGCGATATAGAGGTATCGTCAGACCTTGTTGTTAATTATGAGACTACTATCGGACGAATGGTTTTCCTCCACTTCTGACGATCATGGCCAAATTATGTTATTTCGTTATTATTATTAACTTTGGGCAAATCCAGGACTTCCTAGTGTTCTTTTTTTTATATCACTGATTTCTAATACTCGTTTTTCTATCTGGACGGTAGAGTGAGAAAAAGATGTGAACTAACAGACAGACGGGAATAAAATGTACATATCGGGTAAATTTTATTTTTAAAAAAACACAAAAAACTCAAAGTTTTAAATTGTTATTTTTTTTTTAATAATATAAGGAGAAATAAAATTTATTCCGAAATTAATAAATATATTAAATTACGAATATATAAACAGTTATGTTTTATATAACCTGCAGCAATAACATAATACTACAGTATCACCTATAATGTCGCTATAGTTGCTAGAGTGCTCAAATATCAACTTGACGGTTGAGGGGGTTCGGAACCAATACGCGACATAGAATATTTTCGTCGTTATTTAATTCTTAATTATCACGGAGAGAAGGCAGTGGCACTCCACTCCGTATAACATCATATGAGCGCGTATCTAGAGGCCAGTTAATCGAATACGAGCTAGGGGTGCTCGAATAAATATGGCAGAGGGAGTCAATGAACTAATTATTACAACGCAGACTTGCCGGACTTACGTACAATATGACGAATTTTACCGGACACGAATGAACATATTACAGTGTATCCTTTCGATAAAATATAATAATAACGTGAAGTGATCTGGACACGTATTTAAATTCGCGAGATATAATTTCAAGAGTTGTCTTCTTATTCGACTAATAAAATTTTAGGATAGAATTATATCCGTCGTGATGACGTATTACATTACCGTTAGTCTGCGCATTAAAAACATATGTTATATTGAAAAGTAGATTCTAGATCGAGATGTAATGCATCAACGTCGGATATGACAAAACTTATTTAGCAAAAATAATTTAAGTTCAATAACTGGATAAAACGTACAGTGGGTAGTGTTTGATGAGAACAATATGCTAAAATGTAACGAGATAAAAGTGAAAAAAAAGCACCTATGAAATTAAAAAACAAAACACGAATACCTAGAATAAAATATGTAATTCAAGCTGATAAAAATGAAATAATAATGCTCTTGTTGAACATCCACTTTCGATGCAGCAAATGAATAAGTAAACTTAAAATTAAAAAAAAAAAATAGTTTCAAGATGAAGCGATCGATGAAAATGAACGATTACCTATTGAAGGAAGAGGAAAAATTGATTGTAGGTTAATTTCGTATGCACTTATTATGTCTAATATCGTCGACAAGTGAAACAGGGTATTTTAATATTGTTTATAATGTATATTTTCAGAAGGTATGTAATGATATATAACTGTTCGAATATTATGTAGGTATGCTGTTTTTTTTGTGGAAAGTAATTATAATTGCGTTATTGCATATTTTCATTTAATTGTATATCTTCTTGTTCTTCTGTAACACGACAGCGTGCAAGATCTTTTCGCGCTTTGGCTAGTTCTTTAATTTCCGCATACAACCTTCTTCCCTTGATTTCATTCATGAACCTCCTTCGAGGTGTTCCTCTTTGGATTTTGGATGTTACCTATTGTTTTTCCTTCTAATACGTTGGTAATCTATGTTGAATGACGTATAATGTGTCCAATTTCTTCTTCTTTCTATTGTCTTTAGTATTTCTTTTTTTTCCATTAATTCTGTACAGTACTTCGCGGTTCGGTATTTTATCCGTCCATTTTATTTTCAGCATGCGTCGCCAACACCACATTTCAAACGCCTCTAGCTTGCATTTATCTTTCTTAAGCGGCGTCTATGCTTCACAATGCTTCACAATGCTTCACATCCGTAAAGTGCAATGCTCCAAATGAACTTTTCATAACCTGTTTTCTAGCGTCTAATTCCGAGATGAGAGGAGGCCCATTTTTTTTTGGCCGAAAATATTCTTAGCTTTTGCTATTCTTCTCTTTATTTCCCGTTCTGATCTAATTGTATATATATATTTTTTAATTTTTAAAAGTAGCCACGGTATTGGTGATAGCAACAGTAATATTAGTAGCATAGCTAATAAAAAGTACAAATTCATTTCGATTTGTGAACCTTCAGTTTAGAATTTTATTCAGAAAAATACAATAAAAACTGTCGTCAAACTACACGATAAACTATATTTATAATGCAAGGGAAAATTCGCAAGTAACTTCATAAACATTTTCATTCCATTTTAGGTACGGTTATAACGAAGAAAATGTATTACTCTTAAAATTTAAATTTATTAAAATTTCCCTCCTAAAAAGATTTTTTTCTATCGAGGAAAAGTGATAGCGTTGTCTCGGAGGAATTCGTAAGAATGTATAAAAAAAATTACTTACCAAGTTCTGTCGAAGTTAAAGTAGAAATTAAATTACGGAAAGTTATTACTAAGCTGAATGTATGAAGCTGCTGATGTATATAATATATTCATAGCCAAATGTATAAAAATTGTTCGAGTTATGTAGAATTTAGGCCGTTAAGAAAATCTATTTAAGAAATACTACCAGCCAGCGAAGACTCGATGGTACATCTTAACACGTGCGCGGACATTAAAATCGCATCATGAGGTAGTAGAACAATTTGGTAGAAATGTGAAGATTATATTTGGAATTTTGAATTTAAGTACTTGCGTATTATTCGCTTAAAAAAATATAAACCAAACGTACGCCCTTTATAATTCTTCGCAATAATACGCTATAGTAGTGTTTATTATTATTTATTTAAGAGTTAATTTACATCTTTACTGTCGTATTGGTAATAGACTGACAGCTTCAATATGGTTATTTAGGTTTATTGTTTTTAAAATTATTTTCATTAAAACTTAAAACTCGCGACCGAGTCTATCTATGCCACTGTCACATTACAAAATACTAACGCTGATTAACCCTTTCAGTCACGATGTCTATTGTACGATACATGAAAATTTAATGCGAACAAAAATTTTTATCTTCTGGTTGACGTGAAATATCTCAATTTTAACAATATTTATATAAATACATCGAAAATTATCTACAGTTCACCTAAGAAGCTTTATTATATGATAAACACCTGCAGGGGCGTATTTCAACTTTGTCGCCCCTACGCCACACAAGTGGTGCCGCCCCATGTAAGGCCATCGATTTTCCAAAATTTTGTTACTCAAATATGTTGGTTCGGTTACAAAATTTTATTTTCTGAAAAGTGTTTTACTATTCTTAAACACAAAAATAAAAAATTTAAAGTCTAATGTATGAGTAAAATAAAAACTTTTTAAAAATAATCCATTTTTAGTCATGAAAGACTAAATGCTTTAGCATTGTTATGCATCGAAAATGATTTGAATCGACGAATAAATTTTGAAAATTTGATCGAAGAATTCGCCTTAAGAAAGTCAAGAAAAATTGTACTATAAAATAATTACTTGTATTTTTTGTGATAAATATATCTGATTTAAAACTAAAAAAATTAATTTTTTTTGTTAACAAAATTTATTTTTGGTCCTACATGCCGCCCTCCCAAAATTTGTCGCCCTATGCCATGGCATTCTTGGCATTGGGGGTAATACGCCCCTGAACACCTGTATAAAATTTATAATTTTGTAATAAAATTTTTATAATGTATGACTGAAAGGGTTAAGATTAACTGCATCTATAATCGTACATATATATATATATAACGATATTTATTTATTTAATAATTTTCTTAGGCGTGGGAAAGATCACGTACGATCATTTAAAGCCGGCTTTAGAACATTGCGATTATTTAATTTACTCTCACATCGGAATGAACGCTAATACGTATCAAGCGGAATCGTTGGATCCGAAATTAGAATTGAGCACCGGAAAGAATAATTTTAAATTGGTGACCGATTATAAAATTATGCATCCTAACTTGAAAGTGTTACTCTCGCTCGGAGGCTACGCCGACAAAAGTTCGCCTGAAAAATATCTCAACATGGTAATTATGCTTTCTAAAAAATTCTAACTTATATCGTCGTCTATTCGGAAAAGCCAGTTTAGCGATGTAGTTCGATTACACTATGTGTCTTGCGAACGTTTTACAACGGGTATTTATCATTTTGATCAACAACGCTAAACTACGTTCTATTGTTTACACTAGATAATTCCCAATAATTTCTGGACCTTTTTTTTTTTTTTTTTTTTGAAGAGTACGGAATGTAGTTATTTTTCAAATTTAATGACAAAAAAGAAGTTAAAATCGCTAAATGTTTTTATGAAAAATCACAAAACTTTTCGACTGTTAGGCCATTATCATGTGAATATTAAAAAATAGAATAATATAAAATTAAAAATATTAAATTAGGTTTTCTTTTTTTTTGTGTGAATTGTAATCTAAATTAATATTTTTCATGTTACATTATTACGCTTTTTAATATTCACTTGATAATGTCCTTACAGTCGAAAAGTTTTGTATCATTTAAAAAATTTTTAATTTATCTTCTTTTTTCTAGTTCAACTTCTCCCCTTTACCGGAAAAATGACTTACTTTTTTTTTTTTTATTCCAGTATTTTTAAAAATTTTCCTCCTACGTCAGTTCTAAACTTTTATACGAATTCGTCTGGTTTTATGACTTTCAAACTTCTAATAGTGCTGAATTTTGACGTGCATATTTTAACACCGTACACACTTCTCAAATAACGTGAACAAGACGTTTTACATTTTTCGCAAGATTTCCTTTGTCATTCCGCTTGCGATTTTTTTATTTTTAACCCCCCCCCTTAAATTCGTATATTTACAACTTTTTTTCTTTTTCGGCGTGAGTAATGGCAATTTTTTTTATTACGTAACGTTTCCAAAAGAATTACAATTTTAATTTGTGATCGCCTATCATGAATGCGTATGGATATCAACCACGAATGTTTAAAATTATATTATAAATTATCAAAGTTTGACCGATTAAATATATCGATGTTTGTTTTTAGTATACATATTTATTTATTTATTTATTAATTTCTGGCTTCACACAT
Organism: Coronaproctus castanopsis; assembly: GCA_032883995.1. NCBI lineage: Eukaryota > Metazoa > Arthropoda > Insecta > Hemiptera > Monophlebidae > Coronaproctus > Coronaproctus castanopsis. The sequence goes on from CM065053.1 coordinate 93,967,688, forward strand.
CTTAACCCTTTCAGTCGTGCATTATAAAATCTTAACATTAAATTATAAATTTTATAAGGGGTGTTTATTATTCAATACTGCTTCCGAACCTTAGATAACTTTCAATGTATTTATATAAATAGTTTTAAAATTGAGACATTTAATGTACAACAATTTTGTTAACGTTAAAATTTCATGTCCCATGTGACTGAAAGGATTAAGACAATTACAGTATAAATCCGAGCAAAATATAATACTGTTTTGAACAAAATTAACCGAACACAAAGGAAATCAATATAAACGAAGGACATTAGATTACCGATAAATTAAAAACGAAATAAAATTAATCAATAATGCGGATACCCGAATAAAGAAGATGAATATATTTATGAAGATTGTTAGGCAAAAGCTCGAAAGATGAAGTGAACGTTGAATTTAATGAACAGCTAAAGTCTAGATTCGTCTTGTTGTTCCTTACGGTTTGCCTGGATATTACATAGTTAATCAAAGAAGCTAAATACGCTAAACTTTAAACTACATACTTTATGCATGGGAATCGAAGTTTCGATATCTTTCTACGATAATTAAGAAGATTTCACATCCTAATGATACCCATTTTTGTACTCGAATGTTCCCATTATAGTAATTTTAGTGTTGCTTTTTATGTAGCGCTTCATGGCCTTAAAGTTCTCTTTCCTACAAATATTGCACTTCTCTTAGTTTTTCAAAATGCTGACGTGTACATGGCCCTATATTCCTATCTTTTAGATTCTAACATCATTATTTAATTCATCTCTACATTTCTTTTCAGTCTGCCTACTTTATAAATAGGCCTTTCTTATTCATTTCATAATACATATAGATATGGGTAAACCATATGGAAGGCAAAAAAAAATAAATAAAAAAACATCTGTGCCTGGCAACGCAGGGAAGAAGTGAAACTTGGCATTTTAACTAAATTCGATGCAGAGTTTTTTTTTAATTTTTACGTGTATATGTATAATCACAAACACACGAACACACACACAAACACATTATATATATATATATATATTAATAAGCCTACGTGTGTGTATAGACGTGGTTTAATGACGGGTGTTGGTAGCGCGGTACATGCAAACGGGATATATATATAATATCCGTCTGTTACTCCGTTGACACACCTAATGCAACAAAGGGTGTTGGTATTTCCGCTCGGCTGCTCGTTTTGTGGGTTAACTCCCCATACAAACCGCGCAAATAGAAGTTTCACTTCTAAAACATTTACACCCACGAGCTCACATAATATATTTTCGATGTCTACCGGTTAAGCGATAATATAAATATTTTAAAACAATAATCTATGAAACGTGCTCGAAATGTGCTTCTTTTTTTTACATTTTCAAGCGTTTGTCACAGATTCAGCTAAGTAAATGTATATAAATAAAATCTATCGGCAAATCGGATTTATATTTACTAGTTGGCTATCAGAAAACAATAAAAATAAATTTAATTAAGAACACGAAAATAAATAAAATGATTTACAAATTAAAAATCTTAATTAACTTGGCTTTATGAATAGAGTTGATCAAATCGTCTTGCACCGTACAATTTTAGATAAATCGATGATAATTTACAGATGGAAAGTCGAATTAACCGAATTAACTTCATCTGTTCTTTGATATCGTTAGTGAATGAATATAATTTCGACGGTATAGATCTGGCGTGGGAATTTCCGATCGTTAAGCAAAATCAAACGTCTACTAGTCGTCGTCCGGATGGTTAGTTTTGTATTATTGTTTTATTAAATAATTAACAAATTAAACCCTTTACGAGGTGATAACCGGTCGTCCGAAAAATCGACTATACTTGGGCACGGGTGTGTATGTTTGTACGTGCTAAAAAATTAACACACGGCTAAATTCGTAAACGGGCGTTTTTCGAATTCGGTAAATTAGAAAACCTTACATAATAGCTGAATCCGCGCTATAGTTACGCGACTTACAACTGTTTGGAAATTTAATTGTAATTTTTATTATTGAAAGTGGAAATATAATAGCTGACAGTTCAAAAATTATTCGATACGTCGAAATTCACCGTGAATTTTTTCTTAAATTAACTACATCCGTCTACTTCTTCGGCAGACTTGTACTTTACAGTTATCGTTTCGTTTTTATAACCATTATCGAATAGATCGCGTCAAATTAATCGATGGGAGATGTTCTTTAAAATCGTTAGTTATCATAATTAATATTTTGTAGAATTCAAAGTATTCTAAATAATTTGAATATATTAGAAAGTATTCAATTAAAAACGAACAAAGTGAAAACAATTTTAACTCGATAACATAAATCTACAAAATAATAAAATATTATTTCAAACGCTATCAGAAAATAATGTAGACTAGAAAGGGAGACGGGGTTAGTACAAATCGAGAACAACGATAATACACGTCGAAGAAGCTGAAGTGCGGAAAAGTCTTTGAAAGATATAAAAACAGACAATGACGAATTCCACTAGAAGGAGTACGCGAAAAAAGAAATTTTATAAAACGAAAACTTTATATATAATCCATTGCTGGATGTAAGCGTTCCTCTTTTCTTTAGCGAACACGGAGCTCATTTATCCATTTTACACTGGTTCATCCCTATATATCGTCCTGCCACTTTCTATCTAGACGACCGCGAAATCTTCTCGAACCACTAGTATCTCAACTTTAGTGCATAATACCCTTCATCGTGTATCTATAACAACTAATTTACATTCTAGTAGGACAGCTGTGGAGTGTCATTATTCGTCATCGGTCAGATACTGCTTTACTAAGTTATGATTGATTACAATAAATCCACGATAACAGTGTTTAAACACGTTTAGTTATTTTTATTATTATTAATATTGTAATATAATGTAATCATCTAACGCGAGTGTCTAGACGACTAATGTCATTTACGAATAAAAGATATCTCCGCTTTGAGTAATTTTATAAAATTTTTAATATTTGTTCCGATATAATAGTGAAAATGTTTTGTTCAGTTCTTCATTTTTCCGTCGATCATCAAAACGTTCATCATTTACAGAGTCTATCCGCTTTTAAGGGACTTTCAATTTTCGCTTCTTTCATTATCTGTCGGATATACCTAAATACTTTTGTCGCAGTCTTACACGCTCTATTTTAATTAGCGAAATTTAAACATAGTTAGAACAGAACGAAGTGTGTATATTGGATGAAAAAGTGGTTTATTCATCCGACTGTTAATGTGGTATATTAAATTGCACAGCGCCATCATCGTGCAGAAGTGTTCGGTACACCCCCGTCCGAGACTTGGACTGTAGGAATTACATAAGAGAACGATACATAAAATGACGGAGAAACTTAAAATTCGATACGTAATTTATTATCGTTTTATTTAACGATTAAATTTATTTCAGTAAGCATTAATTGTTCTATTTGTATGTATCGCTACTATATTGCATTACTTGTTGTTAGTATACTCACATTATTTATGACCCTAAACGATAATTCACACTTTTCATCTATTATCATCGGATTTGTATATATATCGAAATATACATTACGCATTATATACGCGCATCATGCTGAATACTAACAGCGCGGTCGGTATGCGATGGTAAAGCTCAATCAAATATGGAATAAGAAAACGATTAGAATAAAGCTCGTTGAAACATCGGTATTCTCTATGTCGTCGTAAGCATCTGAAGCACGGACGCTAAAGAATTCCAGCATAGAAAATAGTTTCGAAACGTGGTGCTGGAGAAGAGTTCTTCGAATATCGTGGACGGCGAGCGTACCCACAATTCTATTAAAGAAGAAATAAGGGGTCATCCGTTTATTGACGGACGAAGTACGATGTTGTAGTATTTTGACTGGACTATAACGTATATTGCTACAAGCGAAAGTACAAGAGCTCAGACCAAAATGACGTCCGCCAATACGTTTGACAGATACTGTGCAAAATGTTCTACGCAACAAAGAACACAAACTTACGTCGGAGAATTATTATAGAATCGCTACCATGGTATACCATTGTAAATATCGATATGAACTACTCGTGATATAACACACACACACACAGATATACATTATTGTGCGGTTGTGCAAAAAAAAAATGTAAGAACTATACAGACGGGCCAAAATAAAATTCTTCGGCTGATAAAAAATTCGTATCTAGCAAACCTGGTTATCCACCATGATTTAAACATTCCTTTTGTATGCGAAGTTAAGTAATATGCACACAGCCATACAGTGAGGCTGGAAAATCCTCTAAATACCCTTGCATTAGAGCTGTTGAACACGGTCGGATGCTTAAAACGTAGAAAACCCCTGCATCTAATCTAGGAAACCTCTAGACCTAATCTAAGGTCATGGTTACTACCAGTGTGGCTTCTTACTATGCTCTTCTCTAAATACTGTTAAATGATCTTGTTGGCAAGCTTGCGGTGAATATTAATGAGAAAAAAAAAATAATTTATTGTTATAAAAAAACACGTGAAATAATTTCCAGAAGTCGTATGGAAAGTTGTGCAAAATTACGCGACATTTTTCATAGCCGACGATAAACCGCAAGAACACAGAAAGTTTTTCGTTCAATTGTGCAAAGAACTCCGAGCCGCTCTTAACGGCGAGAATAAAACGTTGACTTTATCGGTAAACCCGGAAACGGATTATAAAGGTAAGAAAAACGGTTTTATTAATGTCTATCTAGATTTAGGTAAAGCATTTGACGTCATATGTCGCGTAATTCTTTAAAATACGTAGTTGCGGATTTAAGGATTGCATAGACATAATTGGTTTAAATCCTATCTTACAAATATAACTTACCAATACGATATTAATATAACACCAGTAGCCGAATGTATATTAGGTCAGTATACTAGGTCTGTATCATCCGCTTTTAATATACATTAATGATTCATATTAAAATTATTACTTACGCCGATGACACTGTTATTATTCTCGTGATCCTAACGCTGCTCTCATTATTTTAATAGGACGTTGACAGTACTGTAATAATTTATGAAAAGCTAAATATTTACAATATTGATGAGAAGCGAATCGAATATAAAAATTTTATATTCTCGTCTAGAACAGTTATTAATAAGTACGCGCATACACAATATTAGTTCGCTGTTTTTTTTTTTTTTTTATTGGCAGTCTATTACGATTTGGATGCTTTAAATCAATACGTCGAACAAATACATCTGATGACCTACGACTATAGCAGACCGGAACAAACGCCCGAAATCGGAGATTATCACGCCCCTTTGTATCCGCAACCGAATAGAGACCCGGAGAAAAATGTCCAGGCAACGGTGAATTATTTTCTAAATAGTTCGATACCAGGTAAGCTGAATAATCAGCTCATAATTGAATATTTTAGTTTTTTTTTTTAAAAAAAAAATTGTTTTCGCTAAATATTTAAAAATACAACGACGAAAAATGTTAGCGAAGAGGAAAAAAGTTATTACTCGATAGAATTTTGTAATTAAATATTGAAAACTCGTCTTTGTTCAGATATTAACATTATCGCTCTTTAATCGGGTTCATGCCACGTATAGCACGGATAAATACTAATTATATGTAAAAAATAGATTCGATATGGGATTTATATTGCATAGTAGAGTTTTGCATGGAAATTGAATCGGTCGGAGAGTCATCCGAGAAGATATCAAAGAGTAAGGAAGACTTCGCCTCCAAACCGCAGACAAGACGTTGTCATCAGCAGATTGCCGCTGGGTCATACAAGACTCACCCATTCACACCTGATCAACAGAACTCCGGATCCTTAGTGACTCGTGTGTAGTTTTCGTCTCCCATATCCTCATTGACTCTTCTTTGTACTCTTCACTCAGACTGTCCCTCAACCTTCCTCCTCTCTTCAAAGATGAATACTCCTCTTTAATCAACCTAATCATGTTCTTACGCGTGTGCCGTCTCTACTCCTTGATTTTACCTCACGCTTATAGCCTTACTTGCTGCACACGGCACGTTAATTTAGATTAATAATAATTAATCTTCCGTATTAAAAGTTTCTCAAATTTTTCGCAGCACTATTATAAATAACGAATTGACGCGGTAAAGTTGAAAATACGTTAAATAATCTACATAGAGACAACATTAAATTAATGCAAAGTTCGCTTAGTTAAAAGAGTTACGTGGGATTAATTTCAAATCAACAATCAAACCATGTCGAAAAAATTAATAATTAATTAATTTACAACGGAGTTTGTATTTCAATATAAAATTTGAATCCACTCGGTCATACCTCGATATCATTAGAATATCCTAGAAAAAGATAAGCAATCTCAAAAGTTTTTAAAGTTTTAAAATATTGTGTACAGAAAATACTTTATAAAATTTTATGTAGCCTTTACGCATACGAACGTAAACGACGTCTAACCACGCGTACTAAAAATAATATCGAGCCGAGGAGGTAGTGCCTGGGTTGATGAAAAAAATACTGAGGAAATTTCGCAGTAGGACATACACTTAGCCGGAATTATTAATATAATACAATGAAAAGAAAAAAATAGGACAAATCCAAATAATAGGAAGACGTCGTTGGACGTTCAGAAATGACACCAAAGGAAAAAGGAGGATGGAGCAATTAAATCATTAACCAGAGCAAGTAAAATTTCATACACTACCAATTAACCTTCTGTTTGAGTACAAAAATAAGAAATTATATATATATATATATATATATATATATATATAAAAGTGAAATATTTGACCCGTGAAGCGTAAGTGAAATCGACAAAGCCTTGGACATATCTTACGTGTATGTGAGGTGGACAGATTTAAGTTGATTCATTTCAATTTCCAATTATACCTCACCCTATAATTCGGTCGGTATTTTTGTAAGCCACAATACGTTTTTCTAATGTACACTAGCGCTTTCGTATCTTTGATTTTCATTTTTGCCGCCAAGGACTAACATCTTTTAAATAGTTCTCTCCCGATTCGAAGATTATGGCGACGCCATCGTAGAACTAAACAACCAACAGATTCGGACCGATTTCGGACGTACGTAGTAGCGGTGGGTCGATATTATGGAATCTACGATATTTGTATCGAATCATTTACATCTGTTTCCGGGCATAGCGATATTTCTTGAGTCAGGAGTTATTAAAAACGCACGCAATCCCTTCAAGACGTAATAACGTTCTTCTTTACGAGCGTTTAATTTAAAATTAATTCGCGACAAGTATCTATGTTTATAATAATCGTTTATTTATTCTTATAAAATTTTCAGTCGACAAATTAATATTAGCGATACCGACATTCGCTCGAACGTGGAAATTAACATCTCGAAAATCGGCCGTACCGCCAGTTCCGGCTGACGGTCCGGGCGATGCCGGTTTATACACGAACGTCGACGGTATATTAGCCTATTACGAAATCTGTCTCGGCTTGACGACGTTGTCTAATCCGTCTTCCTTACCGTCCGATTACTATACAATAGCCGAAGAAGCGAATATCCATTACGGCATGTATGCTTATCGTTTACGTCGATCGTTATTTTTCGGTTCGGACGGTACGTGGATCAGCTACGAAACGCCGGATACGGCAGCCGTGAAAGGCGAATTCGCCAAACGTAACGGTCTCGGTGGACTCGCTATTGTCGACTTAACTATGGACGATTTTCGAGGTCATTGCGCAACTAGAAAGGACACGTATCCCATCGTCAGAGCGGCTCGACGCAGCTATATGGGATTAAAACAAAACCGCCTTTGAAATAAATAACCGAATTATTTATGACGAAGTAGAAAAGCGCAGATTAATTTTTGATCAATAATTCCCTCAGCACAACAATAACTTGGACAATAATTTTCCGGGGAAAAACGTTTGCAGTTCGTGATTATAACTGAAATAATTAAGAACTTAAACGATAAAAAAAAGCTAATGGCTGCGATAATATTTCGAATAAATAAGATCATACATAAAATAGATAGAAATATATTAATTAAAAACAATTTTCCAAAAATGCTTAGATTTAGGGTATTTCCCGAAATGCTGGAAACAAGGAAAAGTTTTAAAATATTACACAAACCAGAAAAAAACTCTTCCAATCCTAAATCATATCGTCCGATAACACTACTTCCAACTTTTGGTAAAATTTTTGAAAAAATTATAAAAAATTATCTAAATTTAGAAAAGAATAAGTGGACTGAAATTGTTGTTAAAAAATTATATGGAGATATTTCAACTGTAATAAAAAAAGGCGAGACACATTCTTCTAATCAGTTTCGATGTAACAGGAGTCTTCGATAGAATTAAAATTGATAAAATACTTAATATATTAAAAAAATAAAGGCTTTTCACCTTCCATATAAAAAATCATAATAAACTATTTTATAGATGGGAAAATAGAATTTTTTAATCGAGAAAATGAATTAATATATAACAGGAATCTAAGCGCAGGAGTCGTCCCACAGGGATCAGTTTTGGGTCCTGTACTTTTTAATATTGCCATTAGTATCACGATATTCAGTTGGATAATTTTTCAAATATAATTAGTTACGTAGATTAATGTTAGTTGTTAGTTTTAACAAAACTGAAGAAATACTTTTTTTCTTTCCTTTATTTTTAATTGAGTTTAGGTTATAAAACCATTACTACTCATTGTACATATAAATTTATATAAACTAATAACAAATGAGTTATAAAATAGAAAGATAAATAACTAAACTAAGACATATAAGGAAAATACACTATACGAGGATAGCTACAAAATAATATAAATTAATGGTATAATCAAACTAATTGATGAAAAAATGAATGAACTCGGTCTTAAATTTAACATTACTAAAACGCAAAGCAAAAAAAAAAAACATGATAAATACAAAGAACATCTAGAAAAAAGCGTAGAAGTTGATAATAACAAAATCAAAATGAAGTATCTTGGTGTAATAATAGACGGTAACTTAAATTTCTCTAAACACGTAGAATACATCGCGGATAGAATAAAAAAAAAAAAATTCTATATTACACTAAAATCGTTTACTCAAATATGTGTTTGGAAATACTAGGAAAATTTAAAAGACTAAACGCTGTTAGTGTCCAAATTTGGCAAATTAGATATGATCAATCTTTAACAGGAAGAACAACGTATAAAATAATTCCTTCTATAGAAAAAAGATTAGCGATGAAATATTTTGAAACCAATTTTCACTTTATATTTAACAGGTCATGGAAACTTTTTCAGGGACTCTGAAATATGTCTCGATTGTAAAACAGCGGTTGATTTTCATGTAGTACACGAATGGAAAAAATTTCAATCAGAAAGGGAAAAGGATTATTTTTAAGCCTCTCAGTAAGCTTAATAAAAAAAAATTTTATAGTATAATAAACTTTGTATATTTTGTGATAAAAAATAAAACTAAAATTTAATGTATCATACATTAAATATTAACAGGTATATAATATGAAAATATTGTTTTTTTTTTTTTTTTTATTTAATACACGACCGCGATGCCAATTTGGCTTAGTCACGGTATTCGTGGAGTACAATCTTAAATTTAGATTATATATATAATATATATATACTATATTCTAATACGCTTTCTCATAGCACAATTAACGTAGTTAACGAACGAACAACAGTTTGATAAGTTTAAACCTTTTCCATCATTAATAATTATTTCATTATCAGTAATGTAACCGTTTAAATTATATTTTAAACGTACGGCGCTAGTATAAGTACATTCAAACAAGAAATGACAAACGGTATCGGGAACATCTAGTGCACAGAATTCACAAATATTAGAGGATATAATTTTAAAACGCTCCAGATATGTTCCAAAGGTACCAGTAAGAACTTGACTTATATAAAAATTTAACTTCAATAATTTCTTTAATTTAATTCTTTCTGTAATATCTTTTAAAAATGTATACGTTAATCTACCGTTACTATGACTGTTCCATCTGTCTTGCCATATATTTAAAACTACCGTTGGCTTTTGAAATTCGTAATATTAACCGTATTATCATAATGTAAATTTACGTTAAATTTTTTATTAAATTGATCTAATATGTAATAGCGAGTTATAAATGAAGATTTACACATTTTAAATTCTGATCTTGATACATACTCAAATCAGCCGGTAATATTCCAGTAACAACCGGAGCTGCCGCTGTCGACACGGTTCGGTATAAAGAACCAACGCTCAACAGCAATTTTCTCTGAGATTTTAAAATTTTATTCATAGCGGAAACGCTAATATGCTTAATATATATATAATGGAACAATAATTAATGATATATAGCACCGTTATAAACTATAACTCTATTATTATAATTAACACCGCCAATATTAGGGTTGAAATGAAAATATAGCATAGTTAAATATAACACTATAGATAAGGGAACTCAGCTGGAAAATCGTAAATATAGCAGGTTTTCTTGTCTTTTTTAAGATGAATTTAACGAAAATAACAAAATCAAAAAAAAAACCCTCAACAACAGTTAGCAATCGAGCGTCTATGAATAAAAGAAGAAAAAAATCTGCTCAGCCGGCCGAGGAAAATATCACAAAACAAATTCTCTAATAACGAGTACCCACTGGCATTTCAAAATTTTGTTTTAATGATAGGCACGGTTAATAGAAGTACCGCCAATGAATTCACCGATGATATAAAAGCTGTATTATCCGAATGATCGGTGAAAATTGCAGATTAACAACAAACAATCGTTCTATCAAAATTTGTCCGACAGAAAACCTCTACTACACAGTTCATCGCAATTTACTACGATAAATCACACAGCCACAGAAATAGAAGATTCGTTTTCGGCCTCGTCTCAATCGCAATTTAAATCACCGTCATTTTAACATATCAACTCGCTTTAAGTAAAATTATATCTCTGAAATGGAATTTCTCTTTTGGAATTGGAATGGTATTTTTGCACATTACGAAGATTTTAAACTTCTTTTATCGGAATATATTGCCCATCTGTCATTTGTTTACACGAAACGTGCTTAAAAGCTGATCAAAAATTTAATATCGCCGGTTACGAACCAATTTATACGATAACTACTGAACATAGCGGTTTATTATTAGCAGTTAAATCCAAATTTCATCGTGAACAACTGGCAACAAAGTTCACTTTAATCGACCATACACTGTATATTTTTCGGAAAAAATCACCGTGGACCAATTCTTTCCTCTGTTACAAGATCTGCCGAAACCATTTATTATCTTTGGCGATTTCACTGCGCACAGTGCTCTGTAGTCAAGCAACAATTAAAATACAAGCGGAAAGGTTATTGAAAGTGCGATAAATATATTTAATCTCTCGATATTAAATCTCACACAGCCGACCCATTATAATTTTTCGTATCGTACGTGGTCTAATATCGATTTGGTACTATGCTCACCTCAATTATAACAAGCAAATTACAATTCTTTCTCTACATGAACATTTTCCGATGATCGTAAAATTTTTACACAGGCGTTATTAAATTTTAACAATAAAATGATTCGTATTAATAAAAATGAAGAACTTTACATGAAGAGTTTCTATCGCGCTACTACTCGATGTTTGCGATATTGGAAATCGCCGGAAAGCGATCGAAGATAGATAAAATTTCACGGTTGGATTATCTCAGCGAATAGTTCAACTTATCCGCAAAAATACTTATATTGTCGACCACTGATGGAAAGCAAATACTCGAAGAGGACCTTTTTAGTTAAATCGGCGATTTTATTTTTCAAATTTTTGTCATTTTATTCGCTACTATAATTATTTAACAAAATTATTTAATTTCACAGACTTTTCAACGTTTTCTAATTAAATCAAATTACCTATTTATTTCCTTGTAAAAATGCGTCACACTTCGTAGGGACTAAAAATAAGAATTTTCCAAAATTAATAGTAATTATTAATTATTATTTATTTGAGATTTCTTAATTTTTGATTTGTAAAAATGTAAAATGTAAAAATGAATATATTTGACAATAAATTTCAAAAATTATAATAACGTGGTTATAAAAGATAAAGCGTCGTCTTTATTTGTTAAAAGTAAAAATTCTTACGATATAATGTTTTTTTAAAGTGGGAAAATCTTCAAAAGACACTGATAAAATATGGAATTTTTTATTTTTGTTAATGCAGCACATCACGCACAGCAAGGATGCCGAAATCGGTGTGCGGGAAGTTTTCAAATAATAATGGAGATCTCGGCACCGATGCAGGCACCATCATACTTAAATTAACTTATTGCGATGGGAGAAGGAATGAAATAACATAGTACCCGCTTTCATTTAATAAAAGTTCTTAGAGTTTATGCTTATACTTAAACTCAAGTAGATATAAGCATTATAAATAAAAATTGAAAATAAAATCAGCAAACAAATGAAAAAAATACAAAAAAAAAACCAAAAAACTTAAAATAAAACCAACATAATAAAGGAAAAAGAAAAACGAAAATGTAAACAACTTATACTAAAACAAACTTTCATTATACTTAAACTAATTAGAAATATTAAGACAAAACTAATTATAAAATTTTAACGAGTAGACGACGAACAGTTGACCATGCTAATAAAAACTGCACCGATATTGGGATGATGATTAAGAAGAAAAATTGTTGAACTTAATTTACATAACCTGTTTAACTACTCTTTTACCTAATAGCAAGATCTCTGCGCTATTAATACCGAATTTACGATTCAGAACCAGCAAAAGTGGGACACACAAATAACAAATGTTTAACATCATAACCTCACCTACAGTAGGTGCAGACCAAATCACCAACAAGCCAGAACTTATAAAAATAACACCGAAACTTAACATGACCAGTCAACACCTTGTGCACTGTAGAAGTTGATATTATTCGTAGTTTTAATCTAGATATGATATTTGGAAGAAAGGCATAAGTTTTTCTGCCAGTGATTGAAGTGTCTCAATTGCACTGTCACTTTGCGACCAATAAAAAAAAATATATTTTTTAAAATTTCGATTTATTATTGGTTGTAATGTCCTCAAGCAGGTCGAAGTGTTTCACTCCTATGCTCGCCAGTGAGAGCCCTGCCAATAAGATATAAATTAAGAGGCAAGACCTCACATAGTATACATGCAGCATAGGTAGGAATAGTCCTATACAATGAGCCCGTTTGGAGCAAAAATTTCTTTTGCTGATTATTGGCCAGATCAAGTATTTTTAAGCTTAAATAAATCGCCGCACCGTATATCATTACCGACTTAATAACAAGGCCTGAGCGCTGCTGTTCTATCGAATCAAGAGTAGTCTCATACTACATAGTACACATTAACCAACGTGTTTTGCGCGGTAAATGACTAATTTTTTTTTAGTATTTATCTATTTAAATATAATTTTCTGTGAGTTTCTTTCTTAAGACTGCCAGTCATTGAGCTCTCAATCGCACCCAATTCGTTTGTTTTTTTAACGGAAAACGAAATTTCAAAGCAAACACCATTATTAATCAATTATATCAAATTACATTAATAAAATTCTATTTATTACTCGCTAATGCGTTTATTTTTGCCCAAAGTATCGTTTGATTTTCCATAATAAGTTTTCATTAATGTATTTGTTATAATCATTCTTAAAATAGTTTCGTTTTTATGATTTTCACAATATTTATAAAAAATTCTTTTTTATAATGAATTTTCAAAAAAACATTTTCATAGTGTTGTATAAAGTTAAAAAGCTAATTAAGACTACGTGTACATTATCTTTAGGAAATAGTAAACCACCTCTGCCTATATTATTTATTAAATTGTAATTTTCTTCAATAACCATTTCTTCATTATTTACTATATTTTGTTTGCATATTTGACATTTTTAACGTTTTTTAATATTTTATAACAACAGTAACCTGCCAGATAAGTAATAATAGGTAACATATTTTGAACTTCATCGAAGTCTTCTTCATTAAGAACTATTTAAGGATTAAATGAATTATCCTATTGCCTCTGTTCTTCATCAAAAAATTTTAAACTTTCGGAAAAAAATTTAATAATTACCAAATGTTTTTGATGTTTAAAAGTGATTGTATTCTCAATTCTTTTTCGGATTCATACAACTGTCTAATTGAAATGTGATAATGACCTCCTGATGATTGACTATATTTTCCAAATCGGTGTTCTAAAGCATCTGTTTGAAATTTCCTAACAATATACATTAACAATTTTCCACCATGTTAATAATATATATAAAATTAGCCGTGTCTGAAGAATGTTCTATATTTGTTCCGAAAGTTAAAAGCTTCGTGAAAGGACTGAAAATTTTTAAAGCAAGATTTACATTTTGACGTTCCGGATTACTTGGAAATAACGCTTTTAACGATAAAGAATGTTTCAACAGTTTATCTTGTACTAAATATTAAAGAGTTAAAATTTGCAATTTTTTATTTCATAGTTTGTATAAAATGAACCGAAAAAAACTGTGATTCATTAAATTAATATATAATTAGACGTTTGGAAAAATTGATAAACGAAAAAATAGCAAACTTAAACGCTGGAACGATTAAAACCAATCACTAAAATAAATAAAACGGATGAAAAGTGAATTTAGTTTGCGTAAAATGAACCGGAAAAACCGCAATTCATTTAAATAAATATATAATTAAAAGTTTTGAAAAATTGATAAACGAAAAAATAACAAATGCTGAAACGAATAAAACCAGTCTTATTAACAACAAACATCAGAAAATAAGTTACAACAGTAAACAAACATTCCTTGAAATATTTATGACTACCCTCGACGACGAACTAGGATGTGACGTCACAAGCAGTCTGGCCTTGTTATTAAGTCGGTAATGGCCATACCCATACAGGGCCTGAATAAGGCCTTTACATAATATGGAATGTTCTTTGAAAACCAAACCCCAAAACATTTTTTTGTACACATAATAGTTTATAAAAAATGTCCATACACTTCGTAGAAATGTAATGGTGTCAAAATCACCCATTATAACGATGACGTATGTAGAATGCTGGAATCAGATAATAATTCTAACTCCTTCACCCGGCCAACAAAAGAGGCATTACCAAACACAGAAAATCTGTATTTGGAGGTGAAAAATAATAGTCCTAACTCCATTTTTCAAGTATTTAGAAATACATGCAAGAAGTGGTAGTGACGAATACCTCTTTAAAACTAAACACAGATCATTGGCATATGAAACTAGTTGCCAAATTGACTTTCACATCAAAGAAAAATTTATCAACACTAAGAGTACAAGATGTTTTACAGAGTAGGTCGAACGAGAGAACCCTGTGGAATTCCACATGTAGGTATCCTTGTACCAGGCAATGTTGCGAGTTTAAGCGTTGCAGAACGATTATTAAAATAATCTATAATGATATTAATAATAAAATGATTAATACTATTACATATTTTTAAGAACATCGAAGAAAATCGAAAACTACAGATCAACAGCAATTGTCAAACGTCCCTTTAATATCATAAGAAATGATAACAGTCGAGCAACCATCAGAAATGTATTGCTTGACTATTGAAACTCATGTATAAATTGCATGTTTAGCAGATAGATTTGAACGGAAGCCAAACTAGTGGTTGTGCAACGTGCCTCTGACAGTAATCTTCTGCAGTAACATCTCATTGATGACTTTTTCATAGAACTTCCCCATGCAATTAAGTAATGAGATAGGCATATAAGCTGACAACTCTGAAGGATCTTTATCTGGCTTAGAAAGCAACTTCAGAGAGGCAGACTTCCAACAATCTGGGAATAGATTAAAGTCTAAAGATTTCTGAAATAAAATAGGTAGTAACAAAGGAAAACAAGAGTGTATTTAACTAAAATATTGCTGACCCTATCATCAATAGGCGCTTTCTTATTATGCAAATTTTTAGTAGTTTGGGAGATATTATCAGAACCTACTACAAGAGAGTTACATCCAGAAACAGGAAACACAACCAAAGGAAAATCAGCTTTTGAGGGAAAAAGTGGTCTAATAAAGCACCCACTTTATCACTTTCTGACACCATAGTCTGATTGCCGACCTTAATATCCGGTAGGGATAAACGAGACCTTTGCTTAAACATAGTTTTATATGGTCTACCCCAAGCAAAGATAGAGCCAATAAAGGCCGTCAAATACTGAAATTTAGCCTTTATTATCTCAAATTTTATGACATATTTAACTGCTTTAGCACATTCTTATATAGAAATATACGAAAGAGTCCTTACATTTAGAGAGTTTTTCAGATCAAGTTAATTTTAATTTTAAAAATTGTAATCTGTCATTCCACCAATCAATTTGTGGAAAATCAACAGGTATTGAACATCTACTAATCAACTCAATCAAATACTTATTGAACTGACTAAAGAATGTAGCTGCCTCTTTGAAAGACAGTTTTTAAATTAACAATAAAATAATTAATATAAGTATAATTAAGGCAATTTATAAATTGATGAACTTAAATTTTATAAAATTGTCTGGGGGTGGCTAAAATTATCTTTAAAATTAAAAACTAAGCTGCAATGGAACACCAGGTTCATCTTACTAAATATGATGCACTGGTAGAGACCAACAAATAATCTATAATACTTGAACCATTGTAATTAACAAAAGTAGTTTTACTACCATTCATAACCACAGGCAACTAACTCACTAAAGTCAACAGAGTCCCTGGTTACAAAAACACGAGGCTCCATTACTGGTGCTCCATTACTGGTAGCCTGATATTGAAGTCCAAACAACAATGTGAAAATAGTTTGGAAGCTGCCCCAAAGTCTGGTCGAGTACAGACAGAGCATGGAATTTAGATAGGAGATAAATAGACACACATAATAATGTATCTACCTGCCTTAAATCAAATTGAATTTACTGTACAGTTAAAAATGGGGAATATCCATCTTTACTATAATAGCAATTCTATTACTGATATAAGATAACCCTTGCTTATATGTGGCTTTGCCGGTGCACACACATCTAGATCCTTAATATAAAAATATCTTAAAAATAATGCCTGACAGGCCCGCGAATTATCTACATTAAGATAGGAGTACTTAACTTGTTCCATAATTAACCCTGACCCTCAAGTCTTCCCGAGCCTTTACTATAAAGGGGCAGTTCTTATTGAAGATAACATGGTAAAACTGACTTAAACGCTATCGCGAGACTATCTTTATCTGATAACTTATTCTCAACTTCTTGCCACGAACAAGAAGATTTAATTTTATTAAATGTCCATTCTCGACACATACTCTATGGAATGAAACCAGGGCTTCAGATGCGCGACAGTATTTGTTCAGATTTTTTTTTTATTATTTTTTTTTAATCTATTTTTAATAGTACAATCTTATACTTATGTATAAATTAGTACTAAAGATTGAGTTAAATTCATGTATAGAACGAAAGATGTGTACATTTACACAACTGTTGAGGATTATATATAAACTAAAGTGCGTGTATTTGTCCAGATGACAAAATTTGGCGCACTTCTTGCACTGACATGGAATAACCGCATCAATGAAAGGAAGAGATTCCTAATTAATCCTTATCCTTCCGCCAAATGGAAAAAAACTGATATTGTGCAGCGTGTAATCTGCACATAAATCATTGATGCCCAATTACTTTGAACTTTGTGAACACTGACTGGTTCAGATCCCATTACTTCAGACAAATGTACTTTGACATCATCTTCACTAACACTGTTGCATGAAAGAGTAAAATCTAATTAGTTTTTCTTCTTTGAGTGTATAGTCAGGAATTCTATCTTTGGTAATTTTTGGCAATTTAACTGAATCATTCTTAGATGAAGTATTAATGAAACATGTAGTATCATTAATCTTCTTTAAAAAAGTTACATCAATCTTTTCCTTGGTCAGCGATACGTTAGTATTTAACTGCCTAAAGACATTATTAGTGTTCTCCAACTTTAAAATTTTATTTTTAACTGGCTTCTTTTTCTCACCAACCAGGACACGAGAGTGCAACACATCACTAACTGCAAATTGCACCTCAGATGATTTTGATCTGAAAATTTTTTCTAAATTTCTTAAACTAGTAGATTTGTCTTCGCAACTCTGCTATGCATCTAGGACAGTATCTTTCTGTTTTCTGTACACAGACTTGTCTGCAAACTGACTATTATCTTCAAAGCCAATTCTGTAACTGTGAAAATGCAATGCCCTCCACAGCAACTGAAATTATACAATTTAGTACAATGTCCTAAACCATCAAAACTTACAAAATTTAGAAAAAAGTTTAAAAATCTATAACTTAACAAATACTAGAATAAATTTTGCAAAGTAATTGTAAGTAAATGCTTAACAATAAAAACTTTAAAACCAAAGAAAAACATGAAGAAAATTAAAAAATCGCTAATTCAGCTTGACAAAACATGTGTGGATCACATGAAAACACTCAGGAGGAGTAAGTTAAAGGTACTTACCTCTGCCCTGGAAACCGAATACATAAACGAACAAGCATTAGTGAATGCTTGGCACAGGCTGAAATTAAATAAGTGTATAAGGTGTAAATTGTAATGATGGAATAATTAAAAAGACATCGCAAAAGAAAACCAAAGTAATTAAAACAAGAATAAATATAAGTTTTTAATTGTAAAGCGAATATGTAATGTTATTTATAAGGTCATCTAATACATCAATTTTGAACTAATTGCAGTCTACTAATATGCCTAATGATTGACTTGTAGATTACTAGTTTATTATTGATAATTAAATGAGATTTACAGTTGAAAATGGGCTAAATAGAACAAATTGCTCTGTTTGTGTTCAATATGGTTACAAAAGGTTAGCTTCTTGTTCAAAATGATACCACAGTAGCATATCTGCTCAGACCATTCTATATCAACACCAAAATTGCTTCAGTTTTAGGGGGGTTAAGAACAATTTGTTATTTAGAAAAATATTAGATTACGTTATTTTTATTTAATTACCTTATTAAAGGTGCTTTCATTTAGTTTTGGAAATGTTGTTTTGATTCAAAATGTGCTTTTAAACCAGAGAAGATCCAAATAGTTGTAAATCAAAGAATATTTGTTAAGTATTATGAGGTATTTTTTTGTCAAACAATTATAATTTTCTTCAGCAAATTCTGAGAGGAAACAGCACTATAGGGCTTTTGTTAATTTTGCGATTGAAACACAGTCTAGAAAATGATTTAGAAACGAGAAATATCATTAAATATTTGTTTTATGAAATATATATTTGTGTACACTTATCACGTCCTCAATCGCATATTTTTAATAATAGAAAGTAGGACTAAAGTTTTTCACGATTTATAAATAAATTTCATTAGAAATTTCAGTTCGACAAATGTCTAACATACAATCCAACAATTCATTTTGAATTGTTTTTGAGTTAGCTTTAAACACTGTAGAATTTTCAAAATGCACTTTCAAATTTTCATCCAATATCCCTGCGAAATTTAACAATCCTCGAAAAATACCAGGATTATCGGAATCAGCTTTTTCATTATGTCCTCGTAGCAGAAGTTCAAATTTACTGCAAAATATCAGGCAGTCGATGAATTTTGATAAAATATCCCTATTCTTTTTGACGTTTTCATTGAACTTTCTGATATTTAATTTATACGCTTCGCTTACCTGTGTCGCTATATTAATTTTTCCCAGCACCCTAAAATCTATCGAATTTTTCATATGTTGTGCTGAATTTTTGTGTTTCTTGATTTTTTCATTCAAATGTTTCAAGTCTACCACACCAGTTTGAGTCCAAGAAATTTCACCGCCAAAAAGTAGACAAGGAAAACAAAAGAAAGCGTTTTTAATTTCACAACCGCAAAGCCAGTCACATTTTGAATAAATATCCGCTTTAAATTTTCTTTCAAAAGTATTGTTTCGGCTAGATGACGTTTGTATAATATTGAGCCTTAACGTTACACTTTTCTGCAAACGATAACCGCGAAAATTTGTTATTCAGCAAACATGAAACCGAATTCAATTCACTTTCACGAAAATCGCTATTTCCAGTCATAAATAAAGTTAGCCTTTCTACCAAAACAATCGAAGTAATAAAATCCTTATAAATAAATATATTTAACTATTGCGCATGCGCCTTTACCATCGTCCGGTTCCGTTTCCACACACTTTATGTTTTCTAAACACGTGAACGAGAGCTGTATTGGGCTGGTTTTTGTGCAGCCTGAACGCGGTTAAAAAGAAACCACTGCGCATGCGCCTTTAACATCATTTTCTCGCGGAACTACGCTTTTTATGTTTCCTAAATGTGCCAACAAGAGCTGCATCATACGTAGCCCTCACTAATGTTCTAGAATGAGCATCCAAAGAGAAATAAATTTCTTTTTTAAACGAAATTTCAAAATTTTGGATAATTTTAATTGATTTTTGAATATGAAAAAAAAATTATACTGGTAATTTTGCTGCAGCCCTTATGCACGAGCCGCCACTGAAGTTTACATAAACACAAACACAAAGCTTTTCGACTATGAAGTCATTTTTGATATATATACATTATTTCTTATAATTTGCTATTTCATAACTAGTATGAGATGGTCATTTGATGGAAATATTTGAGAATTATTTCAAAATTGAAAATAATAATTATGGTATTAAACACTCTTCAAAAATATAATGACTACACATATGCATACACTGACGGAGCAAAATCTACAGCAGGCGGTGACAATTCACTAGCAGCTTGCTCTTACCAAATTGATAATATACTACACTCAATCAGACTAAGTGATGGCTGCAGTTCTCTGGATGCAGAGTTGTATGGAATTATGTACTGTAGTCAGTACATCAGATTAGCTGTACTTCCACATCGAAAAGCATAGGTTATAACAGACTCCCTCTCCTCTCTACAACTAATACGCCGTCAAGACAATAAGAACACCATAATCTTAGAAATCCAACACAATGTACACACAATACATAAGGAAGGATGGGAAATATGCTTTCTGTGGATCCCAAGTCACATTGAGATGCACACTTTCACTAGTACTAGAATATTCACCACCCCATCAACATTAGCACACATACTCATAAACAACAGTAAACATGAATGGACCACTGACTGGACCTCACAAACAACCTTCCTGAGGAGCATAAAATCAACCATAGAACCTTGGTGGCCTCCAGATGGCACAAGCAGAAAAGAATATGGTACCCTTAACCGTCTACATGTGGGTCATACAGCAATATCACGCAATTATCAGTATACTAAAAGCCCTCCATCAATAAACTGCCCACTATGTGGACATTTAACAGAACCAATAGTCACACACTTAATCTACAACTGTCAAACGCAACACAAAATTCAGGGCCCGATACATAAAATACCCTCAAACAACCCTCAATCAATAAGTAGAATTCTGACTTTTTCCAGAGAAAGCGGACTACTAGCATACATATAAACTAGACGCATATCTCCTTATGCTGTAATAACCCTGGTAGTTACAAACGAGATATGGAGATTTACATAATATTTAAAACAAAAAAAATTACCAATTAAGTAGAAGTCATGAATAATTATTATACTAAAGAAGGACTTGTGGAAAGCAATGGTAACCACCATTCACAACACCATATGTGCGCTGGTAAACAATCGAGTACATTACAAAAACACGTGGGGCTGCAATTGTATTGTGAAAACAAAGCGATTACAATCAGTTCTCCTGGGTTTGTGTGCGTCTATCTACGCCAGCGGCATATTATAATTTCCTTGTACACAACTTACACTGTACAACAAAATATGTATAGTAAGTAGTCGCCTACCTCCGATACGGAGACGGCACTTGATGATGATGATGATGAAAGGATTCCATAACAGACTGAACTAAATTATCATTATCATCTCATTCATGACATATTAATGGAAAATTCATGACATATTAATGGAAAATTCACACATTTATAGCGAATAAGTAATATATCCTGCTACTTAAATTACATTCTTATATCTGTATGAAACAGGTTATAAAATAGATCACTTTATATTCAAAAAATTATTCATCAACATTAAATAAGCTCATTGTGATTTCACTTCCCATTCACAATTTTATTTAATTTTATTCGCGGCATTTGTTTCATTTAGTAGACTGCACTAACTTTACATCAAGTAAGTACTTATTTTATAAATATTTTTTCATTTCACAATAATATCATTTAAAATAATAATTTCAATGAATATTAAAATGAATCTTATATTATTATTAACATATATTAATATTTACGCGATTTGATGATATTTGAATTTTTACACAAATATTCGATTAAAAAAATATATTTTATGATTCGTTAAAAATATTAAATATTATGTTTGATGATATCATTGGAATTTTTCTGCAAACATTTTATTTTTTAAAAATATTTAAACGTTAACGATAAAGTATCATGCTATTTTGAAGTGCATTTATTGACCTTTTTCATCGTGTGCATGATTTGATCTGTATGATTTTGACTCGAACATATACGAAATATTTCGAAATAACGTATTTTGAAATTTGCTTTGGATAACTAATCTCGCGCATAATCATAGTCATTGATTATAACTTAATGATCGGCTAATTGAGGAACAATCTCCCTATGGAATTTTATTAGTTGTGTCATCAGATGTTGTTTTTTTATTGCTCAGGTTTTGTATTATTTGCTTAAGTTCATTATACAATACTTCCACTCCAGGCCTGTTGCTTGAAATATCCAATTTTAATTTTATACATTTTTAATGTTACGTTATATATTAATTTATTTATAAGATTTTTATGTTTAATATTGTTAAACCTACGAACGAGAAGTTTAAAATAATTTAAAGCTTTATTTCACCATGATTTATTCGTTTTCAGTTTTTTACTTTGGATTTACTTACAGTATTACGTATGCTATTAGTAAGTTGTTCAATAATATTATTTACTTGAGATTCAGTATTTGCAATTTACTGATAAATTTATCGATATCTAATGTAAGAATATGGTGATTATTATCAATGTTAGTATCGAAAGTATGAATACTTATGAAATTATTGCATTTTACTTTAATCTAATCTTCATCTAGCGCATATTTGTTAGACGTTAGATTACTTTTACATTCATTTTCCATATGGCCAAACCCCAGGCAGTTATAACAGCGTATGACAGAAGTATAATCATACATTTTACATTTAGTTCAATTCATTAACATCATTAGACTTTTTTAAAGTAAGATTTTGGTTTTTTACCTGCTTTATTGTTAATGGCCAAACTAATATCCATGTCTGTAGTTGGAGCATCAATTATCGAGATAACAGTTTTTTCTTTCTTTTTAATGCCGTCTTAATTTTAATATTTACTGTATTATTTGAAGACTCTTGTTTTATGAAACATTCAAATTGCTTTTTATATTTGGCACCAATTATAATTTTATGTTGTTTCACAAATTCGATGTCTACTACAATCTTACTGGTATTAATTTTATTTAATTTATTATTTCAATTTCTATCTTCTGAACTGTTTGTATTTTCAATAATTAAAATTTTATACTTGTTTTTTGGTATTAGATTACTATTTGAAAGCAACTTTGACTTTAATTCTGAAGAATAGCTTGGTTTATCCGAAGTAACCCCGATAACAATATTTGTTTTGCTCTTTTCAGTACTTTTCTTAAGTTCATTGTAATTATTATTTAATTTATTAACATGTAACTTTAAAGAATCTAATGTTGTTGTAGACACATCAACTTTTTTAAAAATTCCATCTTTCAACAGTTGTTTTATATCATCTTTACATTTAATACTAGTGTCAAAACAAGCATTTCCGACACTAGTCATGTTCGCTACTAAAATTATGTGTTTACATATATGTATTCTGTTACAAAATATGTATAACTATATTGAACTTACCGATATTTTCAACGCGAAAACACACGTGTATATCACGTATAATATATATGTATACATATAATTTATATATATATATATATATATATATATATATAATATTTATATATATTTTATATATATATTATATATTTATATATATTTTATATATATATATTATATATTTATATATTATATATATATAATACAATTTAGCCTCCCCTACACAGGCGCACTTCTCATATCGTCACAGAAGCAAAGCAATAAATGTATCAATTTATTAGCTGAACCCAAGATTAAAAAGTATCAACATATCATTTAAATTTCTTTACAAATTTGTTTTTTAATTTATTTTCAATAATTCATAATTCTCCATCAGTATTTGTGTTTTATTTAATTTTTGCTAATTAATGTATTTATTGATTCTGTGGCGATACAAAGTTCGCCGGATCAGCTAGTATATATAATATATAACTTTGGACATGGCCTCAACCTGTTTAAAAAATAATTTTAAATATGTTTATAATATGAAAAATTATAAAACATGTATAATAGAAAATGTATAATTTTTCCCAAAAGTTTTTAACAATAACGGCGAAAAGGTACATTCTTATGGCGCGGTTGCACTGCATAATGAATGGCGTCATTTAATAAAATTCAGTATTTGTGAGGGATTTAATATTTACTGTTTATTTAAGTGTTTACATTTAGAAGTGTTTAATTGTGTAGTGTTGGAGGTTGTTCTTTATTTTCGTCGATTTACGATTTTGAAATAATTATTAATTTTTATAATCCTTATTGTAAGTACAAATGTATATTATGTTTATGAGTATGTTAAAGACGTAATGAAATTTACAGTGTTTATAGTGTTATAAATTTACGATAATTCACCTTGCTTATTATTTTGTTCAACGTTAATAAGGACGGTGTAATCCGCATTAATAAAATTTAAACGTTATTAAGAGTTGTCTTTATAAAGTTATTCGTTTGCAGAGCGAAAATAACATTTCTCTTACTATATTTTAATTTAAAAAAGTCGGTTTTCACATATTAATTTATCGAAGAAATTGCATTTATATAAGTTTTATTTATTCGAAACTCATTATTGTAAGTTCCGAATAAAACTAATATCTTAAGTTTTTAAAGTATATATGCCTTTACTAGGTTATTTAAAATGTGTTTTTTTTTTCGATTATTATTGAATATATCATGTTCGTTTTAAATTATTAGAATAGTTTATTTATTTTAAAACCTATATTAAATATTACACATATAATTTGTTTGTAATTTCAAAAATTTATATCTAAAGTTTTGTTCTTCACAAAACATAAATATTACTTATTTTGTGAGTTATACAGATTGCAGTTAAAAAAGCTTTTATTTTGTTTCTAGATAAAATGGCTAGTGAAGATAATAGTGCTTCAGAAGAAGAATTCGCCGTAGAAAGAATATACGATAAGCGTATAAATAACGGGAAAGTGGAATATTATTTGAAATGGAAGGGATATAGTATGGCAGAAAATACATGGGAACCGGTCGATAATTTAGAGTGTGATGAATTAATACAGGAGTTTGAAGAATTATTAAAAAAGAAACAAGAGAAAAAGCTGGATACGAAAACACAGGTTATGCGACAAAAGGACGAGTCTAAACACAAAATTTTGCCCGGTACTTATAAAGAAAATCATGAAGAACCTCCTGTGAAAAAACTCAAAATGCTGTCCGGATTTGAGGTGGGCTTCACACCGGAAAAGATTTTGGGTGCTACAGACTCTACGGGTGAATTAAAATTCCTAATTAAATGGATTGGACGAGATATACCGGAATTGATATCACACGAAGAGGTAAAAGAGAAATGTCCGCTTTTATTGATTGATTTTTATCAAAAGCATTTAGTTTGGAGCTGCCCTAGGGGAGACGATTAATTTGTGGTACAAAGTTGAATAATTTTTTGTTAAGAGCGTTTTTTATTCACAAATAATATAATCAATAAATTATATTTTATAAAAAGAATAATATTTAAGTATATTAAAATTTTACTTTGACTATATTTAACATTTTCGAGAACAGTACGCATTTTTAATTTTTTATTTCAATTATGTCGCTATTCAGGACCAGTTGTTTTGGATGAGTTGTAAAACATTTTTGTAGTTTGAAGTATTTCAAATTATATGAAAATAGAAGTATATTTCATTTCTTCTCGCAATTTTAAGATAATTAGATCTTACGAATTCTTAATTTAGAAAGGATATACTCTTAAGTACAATAATTTTATACGTAATTCTTAATTTTTCGTATAGTTAAATAATTCAACGACAAAATCCTTTAGAAAACGTTATTAACTCATTACAAAGTCACTTATTTAATTTTTTAAAAATATATTAGTTTTTCAAATATAAAATTTAAAGTCCCTGAAATATTGTTTATCCAATGATTTTATTTAAATGTGGATTGAAAATTACGATTTATTACAACATTGTTAATTATAAATACTCGAATAAACAAAAAGTTTAGACAATAATATGTTCATGATTAATCTTGTATACTTATCTTAATTGAGAATGTTTGTTTTTTATAATTTCTTCTAAATCACTATATTTTAATGCTGCATAATAATTTGTCGCGAAATGGTACGTTATTTCGTTTACTTTTGGCTGAAGGTTAATTGTGGTATTTTTTTACTCTACCGGAATGGTTTCGATTATATTTTCTTTATTTTTTAGGGTTTTTCGCATTTTGTATAATTAAAATATATTTGTTCAATACGACCATTATTCGTCTTATTATTAGACTACTTTTTAATTTATAAATATTTTTAAGCACATATCATTTTTATTTATTTTATACTTTTTCTTGACGCTATAAAGATATTTTTCAACTTCACATCTTCAAAAATATAAGTTCGCAATTAAAACGAATTTAAACATCTGATAAACTAATTAAAAAAATATAAGCGAATGAATTTTGTGCAAAATTAAATTACTTCTAGATTTTTTTAACTCATTAAATTATGATTACAACATTTGATATTTTGAATTTTTCAATATTTAAAATAATTAAAATATCTTTATTCATTTTTTGCGGTTCATTTCATTAACATATTAGAAAATAATTCGAATAAACCTCTGTTAGTAATATCCCAAATCTTCGTTTCGTAATCAAGAGGTGTGTAAAACTTATTCACTGAAATTGTTTCGCGTCGCGTTATTTTCAAAGAAATATATCGTTCAATTATTATAAATTTAATGTCATACATATGCCTGTGTAAACAATTAAAATAGCATGGTTTATACAATTTAATTTTTTTTTCTACGAACAACGTCATTTTGTTTCAGTTAATAATTAATTATGGTCACGGGAAATAAATTTTTTAAAAAAAATTGCATTACCAGATTTTTTAAATATATACCTTGCCTGGAGCTTATCAAAAGATCAAATAATTGTGACGTTAAGGGTTCGTAGTCCAATAACTAGACCATATGTTAGTAGTTTATGTTTTAATAAATTTTCATTGCTATGCCAGGTCTAAAATTAGTTTTGGTTTGCGTATTTGTATGCAGTTGTCCAATAGGCTGATAGTTCAATTCGTATGATTATATAATCGTTCCCGATTGTTTCATAGCCATCCTTTTAATTACAGGACTCCACGCTAAGTTCATCATGTTAGGTTCGATTTCTTACGTACACCATGAAGCTTTAACGATCGACCTGAGCATAGAATTTTGATACTTGTGAATCTTAATGATATTTTTTCTTGCACTACAACCCCACAGTTTACATCTGTATTTCCATATTGGAACGAGTATTTGGTTGTATAATAGTAGTTTTCCTATTACCGATATAATTTGTTAGTTATGATCCAGAGTTCAGATTTTTTTGTATCGATATTTTTACTTCCGGTCTAAGTACAGACCCATTTAACATCTTTTTTTTTTTTAATGGTACTGTTTTGTTATTCATTTGTATATTTTCTGGCTCTATATGACGAACTAAATATGTTTATTTATTATGGTTTATTTTAATTCGTCATGTCTTACACGATGACATAATTTTATTCACTGGTCTTTGCAAGTTATTCATTTCTTATTGTTCGACTTTTATCGGAGCACAAAGAGCGGTGTCATCAGCATCCTATTGAAGTATTATATTCAATGAGTAAATTCACCGTAAAAATATGTTACAATAACGGACCTAGGACATTTTCCTGAGGAACTTGTTAAGTATATATGTTAGATATCATATCTTTATATTTTATTTGGTAATATCTTTCATCTAGATATGATGAAAATAATTTATAATGATGGTTTAGAATTTTTTTATCTTGTTATCAATGGTAATATTGAAGTCGTCCTATATGAGCTGACATCCGTAGCTGATTTATTAGACTTTGGTATGACTACTATTTTCGAAAATTCTAACTGAGCTAGACAGACAGCTAATTTGAAAATAGTTTTGAGTATATACGTCAGAATTTTTTGTGTGGTAATTATTAACAGTACCAAGGAGTTTTTTTTTTTTTTTTATTTCGTGGTTTTAATTACATTCTTAATCTCTCCTAGTGATGCTGGTTTGTTGGGAGGATAAACATTAAAGTTGTTTCATTTGAAGGTAAAATATCAATTCCAGGATTTGGAGTAAAGATGTTTAATGAATTCATTCGCTTTTTCTTTATCACTGTCCGAAGTTGAGTACTTTTTTTGATCGTTAAATATTTCCAATAACATGTAATACAAATTTAACACGTTAGGTTTTATTTTCACTTTATTGTTGAAATATATCGGGGCATCAGGCAAATTATACTTGGGAATGATGTCGTAGTCATTATCCGATTGAGAGTTTATTCACTTATTAAACCATTTATATATATATATATATATATATATATATATATATATATATATATATATATATATATATATATATATATAATCACAGCCGCTCAAGTTACTAAAATTCTCCACTTTGTAATTATTGGAATATCTATACGCGTATATAATCTACATGATCTGATAACTTCCATCTTCGGGTAGTTAATTTTACGTAATTAATAGTTATTAAAAAAAGAACTTTGAGCGATTTTAATTTATTTTTTGTTGTGTATTTTAATAAAAAGCGCTACGTTCCACATTTTTTAAATTAATAGTTATAGCCGCACGTTGGGCGGCCGTATTAACTTTTTGAAACCTAGAAGGAAATTAAGAATTTGATAAATAGACATATTAGACAGTGGTTTAACAGTTCCATTTTCTTTTGCAGCATTTACAATGCTATTATTATAAGGTGTACGCGTTGTAGTTGAGTGATTATATAGAAATTTCTTGTTATATACAAGAGATTCTTACCTCTTGGCGATCGAGTACTCGTAAGTTTATTATTTCAACTGATACGATGTTGTATCAGTTATATTTTAACTATGTAAGTAAAAAGAAGAAAAGGATGAACACTTTGTTTTTTGACCCATTATTTCATATTTTTAATACGTTCTTTGGCGATAGCTTTTATTTTAATTAAAGTTTCGATTCCGTAAAGTGTTTAGACGTTCGCGTAAACTACATCTGCAGTAGCGATTGGATGTCTATACATATTTAATGTATAACACATATAATTTCTATAATTTGGCTTAAAATTATACACATGCCTGGCAGGAATTGAGTTATCCGACTTATTAATTTCGAGGTAGAACAGGTTTTTATTTGAACTTAAATAGGATATTAATTATGGGCGTTGAAAGTTATATATTACGAAGCCTGTGTAAAAATTGGACGCGAAGAAATAAATCGTATCGTATAGAGTTAAGATAGAAAAATTCTGTCGTAATGACACAACGTGTTGTCAACATATTCTGTCTGGAATTTACCAAGCCCCGTTACTAGATTGCGTCAATAAGGAATATCTTGTTCAAAGCTGGCGTTTGTTAGATGGACAATACGTGGGGTGCTAATTAAGTTTTTTTGATTTCTCGATTGCGAAGTAATCTAAATCACAGCTCGACAATCCGAAATGATGTTTTACTCGGGAATTTACTAATATTGCCGCTTCTCCACCTCTTAAATTACGACAAATCCTATATAGTAGATATTCAGTACAAAACATATCTATTATAAATTTTTCTTTAAACTGTTTTATGTCAAGAATTTTGTATTTCAGGTAATTTTACATTTAATTCTTCAAATTCCGAGTCTAGATATTTTGATTTTTTTTTTTTAAACAAAATTATCGGCGTTTTTAAGTTTACTAATTTTATAAAATACACCTCTGCGGAATAACAAATTATTTCGCTACTATTACACGGCCTTAGTATTAAAAATTTTGTCATAAATGTACAGTCATCGATTATTGCCGATGTTACGATCTCATCTTTTCCTCGTCTAATTATTATTTAGAAAACGATTATTATCGTCATTAGACAACATTCGTGCACAAGATGTTTCTTCGGTTGCTAACTTGATAACATCTTAAAAATATTAGCCATCCTAGGTATCTTTTAAAGTAGCCTCATTTTAAACAGAGAGTTTTGCTGCAGTTGAACAAAAGCTTTGGCATTCAAAACAATGAGTTGCTATATTCTTAAAATTTACATCGACCCGCCAGTTATTAATTCCATCTTCAGAATATCGGAAATATTTTCTGGTTTTGAAGAATTAATTAAATATAACGAAAATAACTGTCTATTATCGGAGAAATCGAATGATATTTTCAAATAGGCGTCCAGAGGAAATGTTACTTCGTGTAATCATTTTTAAAAAGTATCAATATTTTTAAGTGTAAAACGAGTAGTTATCTAGTCCGCGGTATGATTACGTTAATTATTACATCATAATTTTTTAAACTGTTCGTAATTTCTGCGTTTACTTTGAATTTCGTAAATTGTTCTAAACACTGACGAATAAATTATCGATACGTTTATATTAATTTACCCGTTTGAACTATTTGTCGATTACTTGTATTTTAAATTCGCTGTAATTATTAGCGATTTGCATATCAGTAACAGCGCTTAACGGAAATAAATTATAAACTAAGAAAATTTAACTTTTAATATTATTAATATGTTCAAGTATACGAAGAGAAAAGAAAATGAATTAAATTTAAAATATTATCGCGATAAAACTAAAAAACACACCTTCAAAACGTTCAAACGGTTAAAACAAATTAGGGAAAAGATATATTCGTTAAAGGGAACGCGATTTGTTCGGACGAAGTTACAGATGATTAACAGGATCTGAGAAAAAATCGATTAAAGAAGTAACAGGGCATGTAAACAGAATAATAAATACGAAATTTTATAATTACTACATCGAAAAGATAACAAGCATAAGTTATACGTATGTAAATTCAGCTTTTTATTGGCTACGATATGAAAAAGTCGTTTCCTCAAGGCAAAACGTTAAACATAGCGTAGGAAATAAGAAATAAAAGTAACAAATTGAAAAGTGGTGCGTGGTTAATAAATTCACGATAATAACAGAGATTAGAGAAGGATAAAAATATTTATCATAAACTTCTTAATTCGTTACCCAGGTGAAATTACCATATTAGTAATAAAATATATCGTACAAATTTCTATAACACCCTTTTGATCGTGATAACCATATGAAATTTAAAATAAATAGAATCACGATTATTAAAAATACATACTGATTATTACCTATATGCAGTTCTGAACTAAACGTGATTTTAAAATTAAGCCGGATAATTTACCTATAACGTGAGTGCTAGCGATATATTGTATGGAAAACAATGTTTCGATCGACTCAACAGGGAAAGCGACAAAAATGAAATAAACATGTATTAAAAAATCAAAAACTGTTCTTTTTAAAAAGTCGGGCGATATACAAAAAATTCCGTATACGTTAAAGTTCTTTAGAGTCCGTAGTGATAACAAAATGTCTTAGTAACAGTCTGAAATATAAGTGATAGAAGAAAAAAAACGCATCACAAAATAAGAAATGAATTATCACTTTAGCAATAATTTTTTACATACAAGTTACATGCGATAATTTTTCATATTAGCAAAAATGTCGACGACTCTTTCCTTAAATGCAGCGTCGCTTTTCATAATATTAATATAATCTTTTTCACTAGATATAACTGATTCCTTTCAGTGTACTTATAGCTTGCTCGGATGATGCTGTTAGAGGAATGCTTAAGAATAAGTTTAGTAATTTTGTATACAGCCTCCAGTTAATTATTACAAAATATACATTAACAAATCATCTGATTTTAATTTTTTATCATCGCTTTTATAAATGGTAATTAATTCGTTATATATAAAAAAAACAAATTTAAATGTGTTTTGGAATAATTGTCTTAAATTGCCAAATGTTGCCTGTGGAAAGTTTTTTGCAATATTCATTAAATTTTGTATAATTCAAGAAGTTCAACAAATGGTATATTTTCATATTCTCCAAATCTCTGGTATATAAATGAGTGACGATATAATTAATAATTTCGTATTATACACTTATCAAATTATTCCTTTTAGAATAATTTTTGCAAGTTACACTGCCGGAATTAATTTCGTTACACTGTTTCCAGAGGTTCATTAATTTCTCTTCCGAGCGTAAATTTTGTATGTTTTTTATTGTTTTATTAATGCACGTGTTAACATCTGAAGTTTATTTTATTTGTAGTATACAAAATAAATGTTCACTAAAAACAAAAACTGAATTATATGTGCATAATGAAAAAACATGAAACACGCGGAAAATGTTTCTGAAACGAAGAGCTAACAGAATCAAGGTCACAGTTATCAATACAATATGTTCAGCCATATTTCTCAAATCAGCATCATGTTCTTTTAAAAACTGCATCGGAATGACAATTCAATTTTGTTGTATTTGTGCAGGATAAACTGAACGGCCGGCAGACTTATTGAAACACCTACGAAATAAATTTCTGATAAATAGTTTCACTTCTTTACTATTTCTTGCTCCACATAATAGGAGTGAATTTAATTGGACATAGCGATGAATAAGACAGCGTTGGAGTACTTATCACGAATGAAAACACTTGAACTACATCCAGCCGTGACAATATGTTTATCATGTTTGACAAATTATATTTTTTTCTACATTAAATTCCTATTTTTATGATTATCGTGGATAAATTTTCTGCAGTTTTATTTGCGATATATCATAAAAACCTAAAAATTCGTGTCATCCATAATAAATTATACAGCTCATAATTTTTTATATACATTTTTAAATAGGTGTGTTTCATACTTTTTTTTTTTTCGATATCATTTAT
The DNA here is from genome assembly GCA_032883995.1 of Coronaproctus castanopsis. Taxonomy (NCBI): domain Eukaryota; kingdom Metazoa; phylum Arthropoda; class Insecta; order Hemiptera; family Monophlebidae; genus Coronaproctus; species Coronaproctus castanopsis. Next base: position 94,000,702 of record CM065053.1, read on the forward strand.
TGTTACCTATTTCACTCCAAGTATATTCATTAAACTTCAAACAGTAGCCACAATGTAAAGAATTTTTGAAATTATTTCCAACTAATCAAGAATTAAACGTGTTCATTGGAATTTTCTAACATATCCCATTGAGTTAAATTGAATGCTGGTTTATATTTTACAATGCATAATTTTTCAAATATTTTTTCTTCAAAATTTAAAGTACTAAAGGAAGTTCTTAATAAAAATAAGACGATGTCCAGGGACTGATCTGTTAAATCTAAATTATTTTCTATTTCATTAGGGTTTATATTTATACATTTTAAATAAGTGTTCTTTTTCGAACTGCTTTGTAAATAAATAAATAAGAAAACCGGAAGATGAATATTAACACCGACACAAAAAATCTGCGTACACAAGACGAAACGATCTGTATGAGGGAGTTAGCGCTATATTAAATGGCATTAGTGAAACAGTTGATTTCAAACTACGTGGATTAGAAAGAATACAATAACAAATAGTACGACACGTTGTACCATACATAAACTATATATTTGGAGAACAAAGCTTGTTAAAGTGGAAATGGGGCAGGCTTCTTCCTACTTAGTGGTATGAAAACGTAAGTAAAAACACAGATTCCTAACCTTATTTTCTGTATGATTTTATATATAAAGGAAATTTCAATCCTATTATACCAAGACGAATCGAAGGACTTTTTAATATGAAGTAGTAATAACCCTGCGTACATATTAAGATTAAGGCCCGCTACCTCAGGACATAAGCGGCGAGGTAACGTTTAATGATCAAATTAAATTTATTCAGTGGAGCGTCGTGCCTCAGTGGCTGCAACTCCTTATGACTGAACTATTTTAAGCCCTAAGCGCGTTCTTATATGTTAATTAATAATATTACGCTTTTTTAAGCGTACGAATCTGAACCGGTTTACTACCAGGTTCTGGGGCAAATGGTTGTGTTTTTCAAGCCGTTGCATGTATAGTTTCTTACGGTTACAGATCGCTTCTTTGATTGATAGTATTTGCAAACCATTTCGAATTTCATCATTATGAACCATCGCGCTCCGACTATTTAACGCAAGATCCTCTTTTGGGCAGACCGCATGATATCGATACTTGAGTTGTTTCTCTTTGGCATTAATGTGTTTTATCCAAAGTAAATTTATGATCCGAGTGCACGCCAAGTATTTCACACTATCCGCGATGGGGATTTATCCATTGAGCGTTAATGCTGGATAATTCGTACAGTTTTTTCAGTGTGAACACAATATGCGAACATTTCGTTTTGTTAACTTTAACTATTCAATACACGAATCATTCTTCTGGTTCCTTTAGATGACTGTGCAATCGATTTCATGAGTCGATAGATAATATAACAATGTCATCAGCAAACATAGCTTTAGTTGTTAATACAGTATCGGCTCAAGTGCACTATACCCTGGGGTACTTCAGATCGAATAGGATAGAAGTTAACAGTAACCCGAAAGTATATCACCCGGAGGTAAGATTTTATTAATAAATAATAAGGAACCGGTAATTTGCATTTTATTTTATAAATTTCTTTTCTTCAAAACTTCTACATGCCACCTTTCATGTACTATTGTGGCATGCGTGCCACTAAATGAATCATATACGCGTGGTTTCTTTTCTCAGTATATCGTCAAAGGTTGTTAAAATTTAGGATGTAGTTAAATAGACGCAACCGTTATTGTAGAGTTTTTATATTAAACTGATAGAATTCGTGCGAAATTTCATTTTCGTCTTAAACACTCGTGATAACTAGACTGGTCGATGCAGTTTTATCCGACATTACGAAAGGAATATCTTCTGTTCAGATTTTGCACGAAGGTCAAATACAGTGTGGTATTCGATATTGTCCGTCTAAATATTTTCATTCAGAATTTTATGTATCAATTTAATTATATTTGACTGACAATGATATTTTGGTTTTTAGGATCAACAACCGCAATTATTTGATTTGCTATAATTGATTCGGGATGTTTATGTAAATTGTTGCTTATATTTTGGATATAGTTTTGTATCGCTGAAGATGTCGTAATTATAGTAACCTGAATAGGATAAAGTAAAACAGCAATCCAGAATAATTAATACAGTTACAGCTGTCTCACTTTGTTTCAAATTTAGCGCTACGTAATGATTTAAATTTTCTGTTTTTGATATTAATATTTATTATTTGCCAAAATCGTACACGTTCCGATATATCAGTGATATTAACATACGTGGAATCTATAAAGTAGATTGAGTCGGATTACTTATATCTTGAAAAATTCACGCACAATGCATCTATATATATATATTTATAAGATTACACTTTCCCTTTAATGCATTTAATTATATAGACGTGTTTATCGCACTTAAATACGTACTTATATTACCACTAGAGCCAGGTTATGGTATACTGTTAAATCGGATCATATGAAGTGGTACGATATGGATCTAAATGAGATTCAATAACAATAATACTCGTTATAAAAGTACGCATTATCTTCTTAGAATATTCCACGACGAATAGCGGTTACTATTAAGAAGAGTAGGCCAGGAATAGGTGGTCGACTCATGATGCTTGGATATAAACTGGTATAGGTGTAAAATATTGTAATAGTTTTATAGCAGTGGCCAAAGCCACTACGGGTAACTACCGGCTTTAGCCATATAAAATATGTAGCTACAGCATTCCGTTTTGTGAAGAACACAAATATTTGACTTCGTATTAGACTATAAACTTACTTCGGGTTCAGTGCCGTATTAAATGATTCGACGTCCATTGGGGGCAGAAAAAATTAGGAATTTAAAAATTATTACGTCTACAAAATTATACATATAAAAATACTTTTAAAAAATTTATTAATTTAAACGAAATTATTAGCACTCTTGAAAAATTTAAGAACATATTTTCATTTTTTTTTTGATAAAATAAAAATACATTGAATATAGGTAATACATTTATACCAACAAATACTTAAACAGATTATACAAAAACTTATACAAAAAAATGTAAGAAAACATTTTCGAAACAAGCGAATACGATGAATTTTTTTCATTACACATGAAAAAAATATGAATTTGATGAAATAAATTGAAATTTACGCTTACGGTCGGAGAAAAAATAATATTAAATTTTTTTTTCAATAGTTTCATTTTTTGTGGGGTCCATAGTTGGGGGCTCTGGGCCAGTGCCCCAAGTGCCCTTATGTAATTCCGGCCATGCTTGGGATAACGTATCAACTTCATTCAGATCGGTCTCTAAAAGTGTGAATCTCTTGAAAACGTTAGACCTCGCAATATGGAATGGCGACTTAGTATCGTTACTTATATTTTACAAGAATTTTTCCCGTAGTGGTTTAGACCATGGCTACTTTTTGTATAGTTGCTCGGAATATTTTAAAAATCCTCTATAGAAATTACAGAACTCGAGTTGACGGTTATACTTCAGTGTCCTATTAGGATGAAAATGTAATATATTAACAAATTTCTAAGAAAGTTTCTTCTCACAAATGTTTCTTCGATATTCACGACCGAAGTTATTTGCTACACAAATCACTCACGTATACTTCCTCTAATCGATTTTTCTTAAATGTAATAATTTTCACTGATTATAGAAGTTGTCTTTCCTCTTTACAATCTTCGAATTTCGGTTCTTATTATATTTCTTCCATAATATTTATAAAATTCAAAATTTAATCGACAGTCTACGTATCTCCAGGGCGCATGTAGAGTTCCCGCGCGGATCCTCAGTCAGTTTGGTATATCCGGGAATGAACTAGCGGGTTTTTCTGCGTATAGTGTAGTTCGACAGTCTTATGTTGAGATCTGTTATTTATTGTAAAATACTCTCATAAAAATTGTAATGCTGTGGGCAAAATCATCTGAAGTCAAGAACACTAATAAAAAAACCCGACAAACATAAAATGCAGGTCGTTCACACGGAATATATGAAGACGTGGATTAGTTTACCATGTTTTTCCCGCAGAAGCTGCTTACATAAACAGTTCTTTTTTCGTTCACATTTAATATATGTCAGAATTGTTAATGATATTACGAAAAAATACCAGCGTGCAAAATTGAAATGAAAAATGAATCTTAAAGTGTTTCATATTAATTTCACTTTTTAAAATCAGTTCTATATTGTATTTGTAAACGGGCTGATGCGATAGAAGTTGATGAAACGTTTTCAATTAGTATTAACCTATGAATTTTGCCCAGTTATTTTCTAGCGTGTCCATTACTTGAAATACTTGTTAATGCGTATCAGTTAGGAGAGAAGAGAATAAATAATTTTGAACACTCGTAATTTTCACCGATGTTACTTGCGCACAAAATTGTTTCCGTGTCGGGTGAATTTTGTAAATTAAATTTTAATTAACAATTGGAAATTATTTTAAATTATTAGTGGTTTTCACTTACTCAAACTAATTGCGCTATCTCATCGACATGACTAAAACTTACAGTTATACATTACTCCTAAAGATTGCGCTTACGATTACAAAACATTGTTTATAAGTGTTGATTTTTTTCACGATATTTATTTTAATAGAGATAATAAATTTTTTCGACAAAAATTCGACGGTTATGGAATTCTTAAATATGTCCAGTATACATAGACCAGAATATATGTTTGTTAATCAATAAACTTATTGCACTCGCATAATTATGAAGAGAATATTTACAATATCCTTTTATTGTATTATCAGGTTGTATTGGCTTTTTCGAGCAGATCTATCGATTGTACAGTGTTTTGCAGCTCGTTTATTGCTATGTTTTTATATGTATGACCTTTAAATACCATTAGGAATGTTGTTCTTCATTTTATATTTCTGTAGCTTTATTTCTATGTTATTTGACGACAGCTGCCACAGTTTTTTCCCGGATATGTTTTTGCATCCTATATCGACGAGTTCCACCTTGCATTGACCAAGATATAGTCAATTTGATTTCTAAGTCTATCTTCTGGAGATTTCCACGTGTAAAATCTCGTTAATGTTTATATATTAAGTTTATGTGACGAGGAAATAAAATTTTTCCGTCACAGATGATTTGCTATGTTTTTCTTTCTCTTATTTTTATGTTATTAAAACTGAGAAAAATATACGTTTCTTTCTTCTACTTTCTTCTTATATAGCGTTGTACAAAATTTAGAGAGATCTTAATTTTATTCGGCCTCGAAAAATGGAAATAGTTCTTTCGACGTTTAAACTTAGGGTAGTAAAGAAGTTTCGGTCATGGATTTTCATGTAAATTAGCGTCAAATAAAACGCACCATAGATGTCATTAGAAAACTTTACTAAAGCTGCTTATTTAATTCGCCAAACTGACGTAACAGCGTGCCTGTCCAGAATTCATAGTGGGGATATCGTTTCTCAAATACCTATTTACTCTTAACTGGAGCAACAACGATCCGATTCATATTACAATAACTTTCTCCAATCTATTAAGCCTCATGTCGATTTCCGACAATCATCATCTCTTACCCCGCGACTCGTTCTATTTGCTTTTCACATAGCCGACTTCGCATTGGTCTCATATCAATTCAGCGTTGTTCTGATGTCTCTTGTTCACTTATAAATCTTTCTCGTGTAATATTTTCTTGTATTGTCATACTACTTTCGACGACCTCGTGTCCGTGTGCACATAATATCAAATTCTCTTTCGAAGATAATTCTTCCGCTGTTCATAAAATTACACGACACTTTCATTTCTCGAATTTTATTTAATGTACATGTAAAAAATGAAACATCCGGTAACAATAATTTTAGCAATTACACACGATGCCTTAATCTACTTAAATAAACTAAGTACAGGCAACTTGTTATTATTTTTAATTTTGTTCGTAGTACGATTAATTCTCCAATCTTTAAATTAGATTGGTGGATGCCCATTGCCCATGTTTTTTTTTATTAAAATTTACACATTAATAAATCTATCGGTGACGCGAAAAAAGCCATTCGAATACATGCACCAATTTTAAATTAATTTACACTACCATTATAAGACCTAATTTATGCTTGTCCGGTCTGGTGTTCAGTGTTCGTTAGTATTTACAAAAAACTACAGGTAATGCAAAATAACATTAAATGCTCCTCGATGGACTAAAATAAACTGCATGCACTTAAAGCTAACTCATATTTATGAGCATATTTATGAATTATCGAAGAAATTTTATGATAAATGTATCATGACAATAACTTAATTCAGGTAATCGGGGATTATGCTTGATCTCAGCATGCGTTATAAGCATCGTCGTATTAAGCACCGATTTCTAATGTATACGATCAGATATTACGATTTTTTATTTTTATTTATTTATATACAAGTTAAATTTAATATACAAGTGCTAATTGTTTTTTTTTTTTTTTAATTTTTTTTTAAATTTTTCCTATCGTTATTTTATTTATTATTTCTTTAGTTTGGTTAGGTCATCATTTGGTTGTATTTAGCTGCTATGGTAACTTTAAGGATACTTGGCATGTGTTTCATATAAATTCTTCATGATTTATAAAATTTTGTATTGAAATATACTACTATTATACTACTGATTACAATTATCCGATAAATCGACCTGATTTTAAAATTAATTAGCGATCGATAAATTTACCTTATGAACTAAATAGGTTAAACTGATTATTAAAACAATATTACGGTCTAAATTTCATACTTCTAGTAACCCAATTTCTACTCCTTCTTTTTATATGTATATATACATTACATATACATATACATATACATACGTTTGTGTGCATGTGTATACACACGATTTACACGAAGTATGATTGTGTGTGAAGTACTGGAACAGTAAACTTTTATATAGATCAGTACGTTTGCAACACTTTTTTTCAGTTCGTATAATTTTTTATTCGTTAGTCCGGTCCAACATTGAAAAAGTTGTATTTATTTGTGTAAATCAGATCATTATTATAATTTTTTAATTAAATAATTCCGTCTAACTAATTTTTATTATAATCTGTCCAGTACAGAAAAATTCGAAATTACTCTAAATCATTTATATATATATATATATATATATATATATTCCAGTATTTCCCGATGGCCTACATTATAATATTATTTCGCATTATATTACCGGTTGATTAATTCGTGACGTTTAGTTCATTTCAGCCTGCTAATCAACTTATCCTGATGAACGAAAAATTGCCCTTGCTCCGAACTTACACGATTCCGAAGTCTTCAATGTTCTTTGCGCTAATTTTTTAACATATATCCGGCACACGAGGTCCCGATTAAAATATCATCGTTTCACTCATAGTAACGATTTTAAGCACGATGTTCTATTACGTTTTAATTCCTTTTAATCCCGAAGCTGACAACTATCAGTTTCTGCATTACAAAAAACTCTTCAAACGAAGCTATCTGCAGCACTTTTTTTTTAAAAATTATGATTATTATTATTGCGGAGTTAGGCAATCACCGAGGCTGTTCAATATGCGGAACAAATAACCCAATTGGGAAATATTAACAGACTTGGAGTTGATAAAAATGGAATAAGGATAGCGAATATAAGCTACGCGGATGATCAGGTATGTTTGACGGAGTCAAAGTCTGCAAAAAATAACGAATAAAATATCATTAGACGGTAAGAAGTTAGGAATGAAAATAAACGTTAAAAAATGAAAGTCATAAGGATAACAAAAACACGAAATAGAGCAGCGGTAGAAATATGTATAGAGACGGAGAAAACATCGAACAAGTAAGCAGGTACGAGTATTTGGGAAGCTTACTCGTGGAAAACAGGAAAGAGGATGAAGAAATAGAAAGAAGAACGTGTTAATGGATTTAATAATACGAGTACTTAAACAATTAAACCTTCAACTGAAATGTGGTCAACAACGAGATATGCTTGGGAAACCTGGACATTATCGGAAGTCAGCAAATAGAAAATCGTTGCCTTCGAAATGTGGTGCTACAGAAGGATATAATTGAAGAATCGAAAAAGAAGTACTTTGGTCATAAAATTCGAGAGGAGGACCTTTTTACGCTTGCGATACAAGATTTGTGGGAAAATACCACGAGGAAGGAGACGCGTAGACTATACATAGGGAATAGCAGGATGAAAACCAGTTTCGGAAATAATAAAAGAGGCTATATAAAAGACAAATGTAGAAATTTGAGGTGTCGAGACATTATTCTAGACGCTAGTGTAATCATAGCCAGATTTGAAAAAGGATTTTTTAAAAACACCGATACCATTCCCGAGGGGCGTCAGCTGCTTACATCTGCACACATTTTGCTGGCTGTATTATTAAATTCTCCGCAATTTTCGTGGAGGCTTATTTCGTGCTCCCCATCTCCCAAGAATTAGTAACGTAAGCGGCGAAATTCAAACAGTTTTTTTCTAAAATGTAGATTGTCTATTAAAAAAAAAAAATTGTATTACTTCGACATTTGGATGATATTTAACAGAAAAAAAAAAAGAAATTTATGTTATATAATATTTTTTTTTTTTCGTTGATGCTGTCCTACGATTTATTAGGACATTATACAATATGTTGCTAGTGTTTTATTGCAGTAGCAATCAACAGACGTGTCGCAATTTGAGCAAGTATGCAATTTAAATTTGATTTAAAATAAAATAATCGACAAATTTAAATTAAATAAAGTCACAAACGTTTGTCCATATATATTATATATTCAAAATCTAGCTTAGGATGTATTTACATTTATCTTTACGAAAAAATTCTAAATGATATGTTTTTCTGCTGTCATACGAAATCAAGGTGAATCTTTTGTTCGATTCATCATGTAGGTGCGAAACCTGTTCTGAAATACGCACGGTTACGTTAGCAATGGAAGCATTCCAAGACTGCGAGATCACCAAAATAATAAACGGTGTTAGTTAGGACGAAAAGTATTTTTAATTCGACCTTCAAATTGACGCGCCCATAATAATTTAAAACTAACAAGCAATGAAGGAGAACGCGATAAAAGCGAAATAAAATATGAAAGTGCGAATATGTAACAGTCGTTTTAAACAATTATAGTGCGACAGTTAAAAACTAATTTTTTATTGTCTTATTTTAACTAGGTAAATTAGTTTGGACTACAATATATTCTAGATATTATTCTGTATTGAAATTTACACGCTATATATATATATATATATATGAATAAAATTATGAAGGTGACGTGTATGGAAATACAGAAACACTGAATCGACAGTCACCAAAGAAAAAGCATGATTGTCTGAGAAAACGGTGGAGCTTATAGACAAATGAGAGAGAAAGTGCAGTGCAACGTAGATACAATGAATCTAACAAATCGCACATTTGAAAAACTTGAAAAAAAAACACGTTAAAAATAGGTATCTCAACGATATATTTAACGAAATTCAGTCCAACGCGAAGAATGCCGAACAAAAAAATAATTTGTACGAGAGAGTAAACCGGGTGTCGAGAGATTTTCGAACTAGGAATTGGATGATGGTAGATGAACAATAGAAAATGATTACGGAGGTGTTAATAGTATCTAAGTGATGAAAAAGTAATCTGACAACTGCTGATGGAATTCGAGACAAAGACGTTAACGAATGAAGTTGAAGATTTTAGTTATTTGGAATATAATAATAAAGCTGCGAGTACACCAGTGGAAATTTTGAAAAATATCGCAGGTAATTGGAACACGAATGATTCACTTTATATGTAATACCGAAAAGTACAGAATAGGCACACGAATTTCGTTAAATCTATGCGTGTTTCATTACTTGAAAAAGACGAAAGAACAAAATGCGAACACTGTTAACGAAATGTTCCGAATTCTTAATACCTGCATCCGTGGACAAATAAGTGAATAAATTACAAAGGAAGAAGCTGGATTTGTTAAAGGACAACATACGCGGGGGACAGATCTGAAACATGAGGTAGTATATAAAGACATCAGGAGAGTGTAATGTGTTTATAGTACTTTCGTTGATTATCGAAAAGCTTCTGAATAATGTCACCCGGAGTAAGGTATGAAAACTATTGACGGAAATTGAAGCTACGAAATGTATCGTACATTTCATTCAAAAAATCTGTGACAGTTACAAGAATTTGTTATCTAAGGTGTATAAGACAAAGATTCGGTAAATATTTAATTTTAAATCGGGAACGCGCAATGAGGAAAGTTTTAAATGGTCGAGAAACAATGAAAAGTTTCAGAATAATATTATACTGTTTGCTTATGACACATCGCCTTTGTTATTTAAACAGAGATCATTCGTAATTGAAAATATAGTAGACTTAATTTTTCGTGTTATATATAGGCAGCAAGAATGAATTTTACGCAGTGTTTATATATATATACATGGCTATGGGCAGAAAAAAAACTAAACTGCAGGCCGGTCATTCCTACAATGCTTACCGTAGAGAATCGTGAAAAATGTCCTAAAGTCTCAGAATTATTGACAGACTATCCAAGGTGATGAATGTTGTTGATTATATATATGTATATATATATATATATATATATATATATATATATATATATATATATATATATATGTCGCGGTGGCATAGTTGCTTGAACGCTCGACTGTTAACTAGACGGTCGAGGGTTCGAAACCAACACGCGACATAGAAAGTTTTCATCATTATTTAATTCTTAATTATCACGGAGAAGGCAGTTGCACTCCACTCCGTATAACATCATATAAGCACGCTCATTTTATAACTCTGCAGATCACTTTGTACAACTTCATATACAACGTACAATGGCTAGTCACGACATTCGGCAATGAACAATACGATTATTATATATATATATATATATATATATATATATATTAAACGATTTGGTATGAAGTAATCGATATATACCTGTTGGTAAACAATTAAAGCTAACCAGCGTTTTCGTTACAGTAAATTTTCGAATCTAAATTTAATGAACCTTTAGAAGAAAATTATTGACGAACAGCAAGCGATGGAATAATCATATTTTATAATTACCGAATTGCAAAGTTTACTTTGCTACTTTGTTATATAGATACCCAGTAACAGTATCATCGGCGAATGAGTCCAGTCGGTGAAATAACCTTTATAATGTTAATTACGTTTTTATTTATTTTTGAAAAATTGTACTTTGGACATTATATGTATATATATATATATATAATAATTATTATTATTTTATTGGCTTCTGTGCTTATACATTACGAGTTGGCACTGGATTAAATAATTGAATAATTACTTATTTAAGTATCGGCAGTCTGCGCCGTCCCCTTGGAGGCTTGCCAGCTATGTTCCTTTGTACAACAGTTTGAAACTCTTATCTTCTAAGAATTATTTTTTCCCCCCTTCGATATTAATATTATAGACAACAGAATCTCTTCTCATAGTCCGGTCCGTCTGAGAACAGCTAATGGAGGAAACCCTAATAGAAAATCAGGCACACGAGTGGAGTTTATTTCCCAAGTAACTGGCGTACATATAAATATATTCTACAAAGATTGTTTAATTTTTAAGTATACAATATTAGAAGTCATTGTTTATATTATAACACGATACAGACGAAACGTCTTAAAATGAATACATTAAAAACGTGTAGTATAAATCATATTTATGTATTTAACATAAATTATAAGCGCCGTAAAGATGCATTCATGTTGACAATATATACTCACGTTTAATGTTCTCGACCACATAATCATCGTTATATCTGTAATTTGTATTTTTTTCTTTTTATTTTCATTGCGGTCTGTTTTTATATTCTATACACGTCACCAAAGGTTACGTCAGTAATTTTCTACAGGAAAGGTAAGCATAGTGTTTACATTTACGTATATATATATATATATATATATATATATATATATATACTTGTGTCTACCAAAACACACATACACGTATGTATATAAATTTGTATGTATATATAAATTCATTATTTATTTATAGACTTGTAATAACATTTATATATACAATATATATATATATATATATATACATATGTATATGTAATATTTATATACCGACATACGTAAATTGTTTAATTGCGTTTAATGCGGTTAAAAAAATATAAACGTTAAAAAAGTTAATCAAAGAACAATTTAATTTGTTCGCTATTGAAAAATTGTTTATTTATTTTTAACAATTTTATTAGTTTCTATAAAAGGTTGCAATTGTTTGCTGATTGTTCTTCAATATGCAGCTGGTCTTTCAACTTTCGCTATGTAATTTATACACTGAGTATATATTTTTTGCAATTAGAAAATTTTTGAGATTCCGAGCTTTGTATGTTTAGATCTGATTTGGATTAACTGTACTAAATTTTCTTCCTAATTAACCGTTAAGTAAGTTAGGGAATAACGGTAATATGCGGATTTGGAAATAGCCTCGACGATTGCTAAATTCCGAACGATGAGAGCGTCGAAGACTTATTTTTCGTAATATAGTAGTAATAACGTTTTTTATTAACGTTTCTCGCGAAATATATATTATTATTATTATTATTTTTAATTTATTTTGTAAATTTTCGTAATTTTTAACTCATGAAAGGAAGTTACGTTATCGTTTAGTTTTGCAATTAAATTTTCGTGTCACATCCATTAAAACGGGACATGGAAATTTCGAAATTATCCTTCGGGAACTTGTGTACTGCTTAATATGTTACCTCGATCAAACCGGTATATATGACGTCACTACATATATATATATATATATATATATATATATATATATATATATATACACACACATAAATATATACGTACATACATATATATAAATATATGTGAATAAAAAATTTTGTATAAATGTTTTATCATTGATTTCGATTATATACAAAAAAAAATTAAAAACTAGCGCATTAAATCTTCCAATTTCGTTATTAAAATGTCAAATATACGCGTTAATTTGACGATAATCAATAATTTTAATGAGTATACCGTTGTGGAAGCCCCCCCAAATAAAAAAATTATAACGACGATGCGTAAATAATAATCTAAATCCTGTTCGGTTTTAATAAAATACAATTGTATAGACTACATAGTCAAAAAATTCCTCTATTGACGAAAGACAATACTTAACAATAATGAAAAAAAATTGAATATATCAATTTATATGCAAAAATAGTATTTACGGGGCACACGTTACAATACACATATTCTTCATATTTACATCTCAGCTCATAAGTGAAAACATACTCGTACAACAAATCAATATTCTAAGAAACATGTACTCATAATATTCGTATTCATCTATTAGAAAAACGCATGCACATTTTTTTTATGAACACTTTATTATTCGAATTAATGTTTTACAGCTTGTTACATTTACAGAGGTGCAATACACTGCGCCGCCAGTTTAGGCTTAATACTGTTCCTTTTTCAATACTCTATATAGTATATAATAATGTAGTAAACACGTTTACACTCACATAAAAACACAAGCCTTCATGAACGCGCTTCACACGCAACAGATATAATTTTATAAAACAACATAGGGAGTTTAGATTAAATGTCTCGTGTAATTAGGTTTAACATAGGGAGTTTAGATCAAATGCCTCGTGTAATTAAGTTTAACATAGGGAGTTTAGATCAAATGTTTCGTGTAATTAAGTTTAACATAGGGAGTTTAGATCAAATGTCTCGTGTAATTAAGTTTAACATAGGGAGTTTAGATCAAATGTCTCGTGTAATTAAGTTTAAGATAGGGAGTTTAGATCAAATGTCTCGTGTATAATTAAGTTTATGTTCCGATTATTTTCCCTACCATATACTTTAATAATATTTTTTTTAAAGATGTGAATTTTTAATACGTCATAATGCATTTAATAATCGCGGCCCCATATATAAGGACTGAATTCGACTATGGTATTTATTCAGTTTTGGTACTTTTGATAGTAATAATAATAATATTAATAATATTATTATCAAATCAAATTTATTTTAATTTCAATACAATACACCGGTACATTTCAAAATAGAAGAAATATAAAATAAAAATACAAATCGAATACGAATAAACGAATAAAATAAAATAAAAAACGAATAAATAAACATTGAGAAATTAATTAAAGTACTTAATAATAATAATAGTAGTAATGGCATTAATTCATTTGATTGTTTATATGAAACTAAAATAAAGGCAATAAAACCGTCACTATGCGACGGCTGGATTATTATTATTATATTAAAACAATCGAAATATTTATCCAAACTTAATTATTAGTAATCCACATAGCCTTTGTATAAACAGTTAATCGCAACACCTGCAGAGGACTGAACTACGTGAATTTATCCATGCTACAAAATGCGGTAGGTTTTGATGAACGTTAATTTTTCTTTTAAATTTTCAATAATTAATTAGTCAAAACTGTCATCGTTTAACACTTTTCTCGTCTTTGCAGCAGATGCATTTAGTTAATAGTTTCCTTCGCCTTCTTTTGTAATTAATTAGGCTAATTTTTAGTTCTCTAGGCAATTGTACACCACCGGCATAAATTGCAACCTCATTCTTGTTTTATTATAATGAGAAACTATCGCCTCGGTTGTACCTCCTGACCGTGTCTTTCCATTATCCATTAAAATGCCAAACTTATTACCATTTTTGAGAACAAACTGCAGCAAAATTAACGTATATAAATCTGATACAGATAGTTTATTTTCTATATTCAAATTCTCATTCATTATAATTCTCTTTAAGACGTGTTTTTGTAAAATTTCAATCGGTTTAATATGGCATCTCTAAATCCCACCTCAATTCGATATTCCGTACGTTAAGACCGGTTGATATAATGCCAGATAAATACTTCTTAAATGGTTGAGTGGAAAGTATTGTTTCAGATAGTAAAAGAGGTAATTCAACTTTCTTAATTTTTTAGAAATTAAAAACCAGTGAGCATTCCATGATAATCTACTGCCTATTTGAATCCCTAGGTATTTAATATTATAATCTACTCGGTGTAACTTGTTATTTCTACCTAGTGATATTTCAGTATCATTATAAAATCTTGAAATCTTGATTTGTGTATATTATATATTTCGTTTTAGTGGGGCATTATTATCTTGTAGCCAGTTGAGAACATTGTTCACATTACGCTGTGCAATATCTTGAAGTCTATCAGGAAATCTTGAATCAAGGGCAATTGCAGTATCATCAGCGTTTCCCATCAACAACTAAGTTTCATAAGTAATTTATATAGATTAAGAATAGATACCGACCAACTACCTTGCGGTACTCTCGACATTTGTACATTACTTTCATCGCTGTATCTCCTATTCTCAAGATAACTCCTAAACCAGTTATGTATAATACCCCTGAATCCACAATTATGCAATTTTCTTAGAAGGATTTTGTGATCAATTACGTCAAAAGCTTTAATCGAAATATACCGAGATGACGGATCTACCTTCTTCAAGGCATGTTGTACGTATGTGTTCAAATCGTGCATCATCGCCACTTTTTCCGGGGGATAAATCCATGTTGATTTTTTTCTTCTGTAGATATATCAGTCCTTTCACGCATTTTTCAAATATTTTCGAAAGCGTCGATAATATGCAAACTGGTCTATAATTTGTTACATCTGTTTTATCACCATTTTTGTAGACAGGTGTTATAACTCCCAGTTTTAGTATATATCAGGAAATAGATGCTACAGATTCATTAAAAAGATACGTGTTCTAAGAAGAAGTTAAGATTATCTTTTATTAACCCTGTAGAAATTTTATCATATCCGAAAGAAGTTATAATATTGATTTCTTTACATCATTTACGGTGAAACTGAAGAACGCGAAAGATACCAGTGCATGTTGTTCACACCCTCAACACGTAATATATCTTTCTCACATCTGTGATTCTCTTGACACTCTCCTGAAAGTAGTCATTGAAGTATTTGGAAATCAACTTTTCATTACCCTCGATTGATACTAATTCATTTTAAACTCTTTAATTGCAAAATTATTTTTTCCGATAGTTTGATTTATTATATTCCAGTAATTTTTTCTGTTTGGTTTTGCATTTATCGAATAAATTTGTATAGTATTCATATTTCGCTCTTCTAGTGGGTTTCTGTGCATTTTTTTTTATACGCAGCTCGACATTCAAGGGATACTTTTTTGTTAATTTTTTGTATATATGAAATCTTTGTTACGAGTTAATACTACTGTATTGTCGTTCGTCCACTCGCATCGCTTTTTTCGATAAACCTTGTTTGATTTTTTAGACTTTTTGCACTTAATGATTAAAGCTGTGATGTTAGTCACGAATCAATCAAATTTTTCATCTATATTTCCTAAACTACTAATATTTAGAAATCTTAGTTTTAAATCTTTCAAATAGGTATGAAAAAGATTTTTTATGAGGTTGTATTATGTTTAAATTTAATGCTTGTCTTAAGTGAAAATATAGCCTTTATACACGCGTGGTTACTGAAATTTACCCGGTTAACTAATTAAGTTATTTTGTTTTCCCGTTAAAAAAATACGATCTAAACATGAGCTGTAATTATTAAAATCTTTAAAGAAATAAAGAAAGTAGATTGATTGATAATGCTATTAAATCCACACGCACACACCAAGTTTAAGTAATCGTTGCACGCGTATTTCTTCAGAAGATCGATATTTATATCCCCGGTAATATTAGTAATAATAATAATAATATTACATTGATAATTCGAATTCAAATAATAATAACAGTACTAACATTATTATCGTAATTACCAACGTTGTGAATCGAGGTCACGAGTAATAATTTATTATTGAATTCGATCAATACCAAACTGAGAATTAACTGAAATAAATTTACGTTATTACCCATCCTTAAAACTTCAGACAACACATTTACATACATAATTTCGAGCGTAATATCATCATCATCATGGCTCGTTCCGAGCATTGTGATATTATGGATTTTCATAAAAAAATGTATATATATATGTGTATATATATATATAATATAATATTGTTACTAGTATGTGTGGATGCAATTAACCTTGCGGTAACCTGTTTCGTAATAAGAATATAAAAAAATTCTCGTCACGTTTATCGGTATAAATGACTAAATAGCGAAATCTGGTAACTAAATTAATCATACGTTTTATGCTTTCACGTTAGCGAAGTGTGAAAATTATTAAAAACAACCTACAAAACGATCAAAATAAAAAAAATTAAGATGACGCACAAAATATATATACGCTCACACATAACAAGCACATTCTAATCAAACCCTGTTATGCGATAATCTAAAATTAAAGAACACACTCGTCTTCGTTGAAGCAATTTTATACATGAACCAATTTATAATGTTTTCTACTTAACGACGGTGATATTAAAATGAAAAAGATTTTGCGTGTATTTAAAAAAAAAAAAATTTATTCATCCGGAATATTTACTATATGATGACCCATAGAAGACGGACGGTTTTGATTTTTGAACAGTCGGTAAGACTGCTACAACGCAAACCGGTGCTCCACGTTTAGATTCGATTTTGTCTAGTGTTATCACGGCATTCTATAACCAGAAAGAGCCTGGCGTTTAATGTAGAACGTTATATTCGGAGTAAATCGATCACTATAGTGCGAAGAGAGTTTCGAAAAATATTAAAAGCTACACGATTTTTTTTTACGGGAATAACTTATTTACGAAATACGCCCACGAGATCTGGAAAACCTGAAAACTCGGATTTCTGAAGAAATTTCAAAAAATTCAGCGACCTATGTTCGAAAAATGTGATAAAGACTGAAATGAATGTATCGTTGCAAAGTCATCTGAAAGATATTGTGTTCCACAAATGACTGTAAACTAATCTCTCATTTTTCTATTTTTAAATAAAATTTCATTCAAAAATGTTGGTCATAGTTTTTGAGTTATTCAAAAA
The DNA here is from genome assembly GCA_032883995.1 of Coronaproctus castanopsis. Lineage (NCBI taxonomy): Eukaryota > Metazoa > Arthropoda > Insecta > Hemiptera > Monophlebidae > Coronaproctus > Coronaproctus castanopsis. The sequence goes on from CM065053.1 coordinate 94,018,514, forward strand.
GCAATAAAGTCCTCTCTTGTTAACATTTTTTTTTACGCATACACACACGGATATTATATATATATATATATATGTATGGGTGTGTATGAAAATAGGTCGACGTTAAAGGCTATTTATGAGAAAAAATTTGATGTGTAAAAATCAAATTACAAAACGTACGGACATAGTCGAAAGCAAAGCATTGACTAACAATGTATAACGATGAATAAATTCGCGAAGTAACCCACGAACTAAACGGTTCTTCGACGAATTTCATCAACAAGTTTATTTATTTTTAATCTATTTCGCAGTTAATGATATAGTGGAAGTAATTAGTCTGAAAAATGATTTATCATCCGGTTATTTTATACCTAAGCGAAGAGGAGGCATTATTAGAAATGAACAGGGTACAATTAGCGCGGTGTAAATTACATAAACGCGATCGATGTTCGATTATTTCTTTCTCAATCAACTTGTTTTCATATCGTTATCAAAATATTTCACTTCGTAAACAAATATGTATACTTATCGCCGATAATAATAATAATATAGATATTATAATTAAAAACAATCACCATTTAAATATCATTTTAATTGGCGATTTTAACATTCGAATCCGTTCGTTAGAAAATAAAATCAAATCCAATAGTATAGCACTTCGTGATTTAGTGTTTAACAATGACTTAGCAATCGTGAATGGAAATAATTCTATTTTTCAAAATCAGCAATAATTGATTAATTAATTGTTTTTCTGGCAGAATTCGAAATAGGTTTAACTTTAAGATAGAACATTCTGACCTCGCAACACACAGATTCTTTTCTATTATCCTTAACTGTCTCGGTTAATAGATGTACTATAACAAAATACGCGATTAAACGTCTACTAAATGATCGGCGAACGTTTGAACTGGAAAAGATGAAGGTCAAAATAAACCAACTTAGGAAAAAAAAAATGACAAGACCGAGTACTACTAATAAGTCAGATAATTAAGTTTTTAAATTTTAACTATTAAAAGTTAATTATTAAAACTAAAATAAATTATCGGAAGTGATTAATTGCTAAATCAAACGTCTGGGGTAAACTATATAAATTTCTTTTAACGAGAAAATTTCAATACTCCAGATATCGATTATCCGGATAAAGTGCGTCGCACTGATGAAGAAAAATGTAATTTATTTCCGGAACATTTCTTTCCGAAAAAAAAATTATACTATCATTAGTTTAAACACGAATTCCATTAATATAATTAAAATAATTAATCGATAATATTATTAGAAAACTAACTAATAGGAAAGCTGGAGGTATACACGAACTATCTACTAAAATTATTAAAAAAACCTTAAACATTAATTTCCCCAATATTTTTTATACAATTATCAAAAAATGTCTTCAATTCGAAACTTCCATTGGAAAAACTGCTGATGTAGTCTTAATTCCAAAATCAGGGATGTTCTTAACTGAAATAACTTCATTCAGACCGATCTCTCTACGTCATAATTGCGGAAAAATTTATGGAAAAGTTATCAACCATTACCTTATAGATGAAATGGATAAAATAAAACATTCTACAATGACAAGAATAATAATAATAATAATGATTAAATCGAATTTATTTTAATTTCAATACAATATACCGGTACATTTCAAAATAGAAGAAATATAAAATAAAAATTAATTACAAATTGAATATGAATAAACAAATAAAAATAACGGATAAATAAACATTGGGAAAATAATTAAAGTACTACTAACTACTACTACTACTAATAATAATAATAATAATGGCATAACACTCAAATGATATCGTACATAATTCATCTTTGATTGTGTACATGAAACTAAAATAAATGGAATAAAACCGCCTACGTGCAACACTATGCGATGGCTGGATTATTATTATAATATTAACTCAAAACAATCGAAATATTTATCCGAACTTAATTATTAGTAATCCATAAAGCATTTGTATAAAGAAATACACGACTTTCCTAAGTGAACAGTTAATCAGAACACCTGCAGAGGACTGAACCGTGTGAATTTATCCATGCTACCAGATACAGTAGGTTTTGATGAATGTAAACTTTAATTTTTCTTTTAAATTGTCATAATTAATTAGTCAAAACTGTCATCGTTTAACACTCCTCAATAATAATAATCAAATCAAATCAAATCATCCTCAATAATAATAATAATAATCAAATCAAATCAAATCATTTATTGTAATAATATTAATAATAATAACAATAATAATAATAATAATAATTTAAATTTAAATTTAAATTTATTTGATTTTTGTTCAGTACATTTGAATATATACAAACATAAAATATAGTATTAAAGAAACCAGTTCGAAACATAACATATGACATTCTTCAAAGAAGTAAAACAAAAAATTTAAAAATAAATAAAAATCTGAACTTATATTTAAACGAAGCTTATATGTAATAGAGAACTTAATAGATTAGACTATATTTATGTAAACATATAACCCGGTTATAATTCTGCACGTGTACCGGGTCCACAAAGATATTCTATAATAAGCGACTGTCTACATTAAATAGATTCATTAATAAGTTTTATCACTCAAATTATATACACATTTGCCGATAAACATTCAAACATTCCCATCCACTCTTATTTGGCTTCTTGGGTATTTAAAAATTATTTACACACATTGGAACTGCAATTAAGTTAAAGGTTGAAACATAAGGTAGTACTGTTCAAAACGAAATTGCTACTTTATTATGTAGTACATTTTTTGTTAAAAAACGAAGTAAAAATATATGAGATATAATAGGTATGCACACGAGCCATATCAGACTGTCGGTATTACAATGATGTGTGCGTTAAATTGACGAGTATTTGTATTACAAAACTTAAAAATATTACGAATCTAATTAATTTACAATTAACAAATCTTAGCTAGTAAGTATTCAATTAATAATTTTCTACGTTTATAATTAATAAGATCAGTTTTTAATTCTTTAGGTAACCTGTTGAACTTAACGGCACCGACATACACAGCTTGCATACGCATTCTACTTTTGTTGTAACTGGGTACCAACGCTCTAATCTCACCAGCCAACCGCGTATTGCTTTTATAATTCGACGAATTAAATTTATTTAAATTTTTTAATACAAACAGTAATATGTGCATATTATATAAACCATCTACACTTAAAAACTTGTTATCCAGTTTATCACTATTTTTTGGAAGTATTAGATTTAAAATCGATTTTTGTAGAATTCTTAAGGGTTTGATATAGTAATTTGCCATACCACCCCAATGAAGTATTCCGTAAGTCAAAAAAACAGGTTGGTATAATGTGAAGTATATTCTTTTTAAATGTTTTAAAGAAAAAAACTGATTTAAATAATAAGAGATAATTTAACTTCCTTATCTTCCTTGCTAAATATACAGATTGATTCGACCATAATAGCTTACAATCTAGCTGTATTCCTAAGTATTTAATATTATCAACCCTACCTAACTTTACACCACTGGGCGATACAATTTGAATATTCTTCCAATTACTCTGATTTTGATTTGTATAAACCATGAACTTAGTTTTCTTATCATTAATAACTAACTTGATATTAATTCTAATAATCGAACGGGGTTTTCAGAGCGGAGACAACTGTTAAAATTAGTAAACCTAAATCACCGTTAATTTTGCTACGTATTTCACGCGTTGAAAAATGTTTGATAATTTCGGAAATAATTAACGTAATTTATTTATTATAAACAAAATAGAATAACAAACAAATATCGATGAAATGGATCGCGTGAACTTTTAAACCATCATTCATACGAACGCAAGGAGAATATAACATATATATATATATATATATATATATATATATATATATATATATATATATATATATATTGTGGCGACCCGCACGATGTATACCTATAAATACATATACACATGCAGATCGCTAACATATATTTATTTTACGTTATATTTTTAAATATAGGGATATAAATATTAAAATATAACGTTACCGACTTCTGGTTTCGAGGTATGCCCGGGATGCCACATGGGAGAGGCCCATGACCGATTATTATAATAAAATAAATTAAATGACAAGAATAAAAATGCGGTTTTTATTTTATTGAAAATTTATTACTTTTCGGAAGAAATAAAATTACGAATCGAACGCGTGCGATATCCGGCTACGTTTATTTTTAGTATACAAAATTTTTTTATATATATATATTGAAACTTTTCGAACGATTATTAATATAGTATAATACACGGAACCGTCCCTAGCCTAGATGGACCAACTTCACGGTCGAAGTCCCGACGATCCATCCTAACTTCTTCGAAAACTATCCGACTTGACTTTACTCCACCTCGACTAAAATTCAACTGAACTGTCTTTCGACTGACAAGATTGAACTCACTCAACTCACTCCACTGGCGAATTCGTGAACTAAAAACTCCGCCAAAACTCGTCTGTTTATTACACCCCAGGACTCTGGAGGCGACACAGGTATCTTAGCATTATTATACTTATTATGTACTTTACTGTCGACGAAATGCCGGTTTCTTTGCAATTATTGTTTTGATCTTTTCTTAAATCTTTTTCTCCTCCATAATGGGTTTTTTGACTATTTTCGACGAACATAGTTGAACTAAGGACAAGTTCCATTGTCCCTTATGCTTAAAGGTTATATACTTATACATATATACATATATAGTCTTATATATAATATACTTATTAGTGCGGCAGCCAGCATCAGATAACATATACATATACTCATACACTCCACATACTTGCTTTCTAGGAATTCTACAGATATAGAAATTCCTAAATTGACGGTTTTCGGTGGAACCCTCCGATTTCTGTTTTGGGCTAGCCAATCAGAAAATTCGGAGCTGTTTCTTTTGGTCTTCAACCAAAATACCGACTGAATCCATTTTTTAGGCTAACTCTGACAGATCTTTTACAATTCTAATCTTATCGGCGCCAGCGTGCTTTCCCCAATACATATATATCTATATTTATATCAGTCTAACTATTCTATTTTCTTTTCATTATATTTCCTTTGGGAAAGTCACGTTCGCAATGCCGACCGGATGTATAAACACATACCTATATATATATACAATATTTCTTTTTCTTTCATCACCTTTTACGTACATATTATTAAATTTAATCTTCCAAATATACATTTTAACTCAAATTTCAATTTACCAACTTTAGTCACTCACTACTACTAACAATGTAACAAGCTTGGTTGTTACATATGCCCCGCCGCACTAAATAAAATTTGGATGAGAGGGTCACTGACCCGGACATCCAACTTTTCTTAAATAACTATTTACATAATACTTATCAATAATTCCGCGTTCGATTTGTATTCATTCGCGTTCTTCGTTTATATAACTTTTCTCGTAGTTGAGGGATGACTGGCCGCGTGCATGGAATGCGAGAAGGTGTACCGCTTGCTAGTATATACATAGTAGTCCGGCAACATTATCGAATTAAGCTATTCGTATGCGGAACGATCACAATAACCGGTTTTTCTTTTCCTTTCGAACTTTGGTAACCATAGGGAGGTTATCGACCCGTCCCTTGGACAAAAGGACAACCTTTTGGTATATATCGTATCTTCGTTATATAAATATTGCCATCTCCTTTTTATTTTCATCTGGGATTTTTTTTTTTTTTTTTTTTTTTTTTTTTTCATTATTATTATTACTATTATTTCGACATTTTGGTTGTTACTTCTTCCGGCGACCTAGCATTCCCACATCCTGCACACAAACCAAATCACCCACCCCCTACTGGCGGTTATATTGGTCTGTCGCTAGTTGTCATGCTGGTGATGTCGATGGCGTTTGGGATCATTGACTTATATTACTATAAATAATTTTAATTTTTTTTTTTTTTTTTTGCTTGATATACATGTTAATTTATATCATCTACCTTAATTTTTTACACATTCAAACGTTTCGTAAAGTTTTAATAGCTCATGCATTTATATGCATAAATTATATCATTGATAACGTAATTAATCCTACCCCAACTTAATATACTCGATATTTACATGTTTACGACTTATACTCATAGGTGTATTTAAAATTTTTCACATGTACCGTCATTTATACGCATACCAACACATACATCCTCTTATACGTTTCACTTTTAATTTACTTTATATATACATATATATATATATATATATAACAACGCGAATTCCTATATCTACTATTTAAACGTACACAAATTTTATAAACGTCTTTACAATTATATATATATTTTTTTTTTTTTTTTTTATATAATTACTTTTAATATTTATATTTACTTATCTTAATTCCTCGTATTTGCACCAAACCAATGACTGATTAAATTTTGTTTATTACCATTATCCATACCACTCTTCTTATTTTATATAATTCCCCTGCACCTATATATATATATATATATATATATTATGGTCGTACATTTTATTCAGCTATTCTAAATTATTCCTATTCCTTACCCTACCTACCTATTTATATACATACATGCTTGTCTATGCATATTCCATGGAATTATTTTACTTTTTGAAATATCTTTAACCGACGTATGTTGTGTGGCCCAAAAATTGTACCCTCTTGATCTCTTAACATGTACGTATTATTATTTCTCACCTCATGTACATAATATGGTCCAGCATACAATTCGGCCAATTTCTTTGTAAGTCCTTTCCCTTTATTGGACAACATATTTTTCTTCAGCATTACTTCATCTCCTTCATTTAAGATTATCTTTTTATTTTGCTTCCTTTTTCTTGTCTCATATTGTTGCTTCCTGCACTCGTTGATTTTCACAACTACCTCATCATATCGTTCCAGGTTTCCACTCTCAGGAAAATTTTTTATTCTTCGCATTAACCCATTTGGCTGTTCTCGAAATAACAAGTAATGCGGCGTGTACCCATGCGTACTGTTTGGCAATGTGTTCCATATCTCCTCTATCTGTTTTACCTTATTCGGCCAATTACGATGGTGCTTGTTACAATATATACGTAACATTATTCCTATCTCCCTATTTATGCGTTCTATTGGGTTCCCTTGTGGGTTGTAGCTGCTTGTTTTTATGTGTCTAATATTTAGTTTGTTCAACCCTTCCGTCCACCTACTACTTGTAAATATACTCGCATTGTCCGTAAGAAGTTTTTTAGGTACTCCCACTTCTCTTATATACTCACGTATTTTCGCTAATACCTTATCCGTGGAAGGTCGATTTATTGTGTATAGCTTAACATATTTTGAGAAGATGTCTAAAATTCCTATGATATATTGCTTCTTTTGGAATTTGGGTAACGGCCCTTTGATGTCTAGACTAATTAACTCTAAAGGTTGCTCTGTAATAATTGACCTCTCCTCACCCTTCATTAAGATATTGACCGGCTTACATCGTGCACAAACTTCGCACTTTCTGATAACCGCGGCTATCGTGTTCCTCATATTGCGAAACACACATTCTCCTCTCATCAAAGAGTATAATCGCTTTGCTCCCGCATGTCCATATTGTTCATGGTATAGCCATATTAATCTCGTTGCTATCTTATCTGTTATCCATAATCTCCACTGCTTGTCCCGACTTGGGTTATAATAATAAATATCGTTCTTATGTTCCTTAAGAAGCACATTATTTATTTTGCCTGTCCGCACTTTCACCTTGATCTTATTCACTTCTTCATTTTGTTCCTTCAATATCTCCTTCAGTTTCAGAATCGTCTGGTTATTTCTCGTTATCGTAATTTTGTTGATGCGTACACAATTTGCATTTTCCACTTCCTTCTTTCGGATTCCATATCTTGACAAATTGTCAGCTACTATATTCTCCGCTCCAGATATATACTGCACCTCTAAATCAAACTGTTGTAGGAACATAGTCCATCGCATTAATCGTTCGCTCTTAAATTTGGTTTGCTTTAAGAATTCTAATCCTTTATGATCAGTCATCACAACAGTATGATATCCCATAATAATTATTTTAAATTTATTACATGCATATACGATCGCTAGCAACTCCTTCTCAGTGATTCCATAGTTTTGCTCATGATTATTTAATAATCTGCTTATAAACATTATTGGTCGTGGTTCATTTCCATAATACTGAAACAATTGTGCTCCCACTGCTATTTTTGATGCGTCGCATGTGATATAAAATGTTCTACCATAATCTGGAAATTGTAACTGTACTTCTGTACTAAATCGTTCTTTAAACTTCTCGAATCCCTTTTGACACTCCTCTGTCCAGTCAAATTTATGTTTATTTCCTGTTAGCTTTGTTAATGGCTTTAAATCTTCCGCATACTTATCGATGAACCGACGATAAAAATTTGTTAACCCGAGGAAACTTTGAACCTCCGTTTTGTTCTTTGGTGTCGGAAACGACTGTATTTTCTCTCTCTTTTCCTCGATCATACTCAGTCCTCGTTCTGATAGTATGTAACCAACAAATGTTACTTCATTTTTTGCAATCTGAGTCTTTTGAATATTTATACTCATTCCGGCATTATCCAATTTTTCTAGGACCGTTTGCAGATGTCCTATATGCTCTTCTTCCGTTTCGCTAATAATTAATAAGTCATCTATGTATGATATAGTAAACGAGTCACATTCCTTTCCTAACACATTATCCATCGCTTTCACAAAGCAAGCTGAACTATTTATTAATCCAAATGGTACTCGCGTATATTCGTACGTTATACCCTCATAAAGAAACGCTGTATACTTCCTAGATGCTCGCGCCAATGGTATTTGTAGAAAACTCTGAACCAAATCTACCGAAGTGATGTATTTACATTTCTTTATGCGACTTATTAACTCATCTATCGGCAACGCCCTATCGTTTTCCTTGCATATAATTTTGTTTATTTCTCTAGCATCGATACACACTCTAACTGTTCCGTTCTTTTTTGGAACCACAACTAAAGGTGATGAAAATGTAGACCGACTTTTCTCTATAATTCCGTCCTTTAATAATTTATCAATTTCTTTTCTTACCGCGTCTCTCCGACTATTTGTTATTGGATATGGTCGTTTATTTTTAAACTCATTTTCATTTTTTATCTGTAACGCATACGTAAATTTCTTACAACATCCTGGACGTTCCGATATTATATTTTTATGTCGTTCAAATATCTGCTTTACCCTTTCTTTACCACGTTCGCTCAAAATTGAGTCGCGTAATCCTTCTAGTTCTTCTACATTACATTTGGTATCAATATTACACAAATAACATGTCTGTTCATTTTCCCATTTTCTACTCTCTACTATGCAACATTTTATTCCTACGTTACGTTCCCACAATCTGTTAAACGATATTCGCTTGGCTCCATTGTTATTATTTAACATGATGATTTGTTTATTATAATCAATCATCGCTTGGTATTTATTCAGAAAATCATTTCCTATAATTATGTCATTATTTAATTTATTGATTACGAGAACTGGTGTTTCATATGTTTCTTTCTCAATTTCAAGGGGCAATAAAATTTGCATTTGAGCTTTAATTGTACTTACAGTACAGGCAGTAATAACTGTCATATTAGTGACTGGTAATTTCGGTAACCTAGCTCTTTCATAAATATGACTGATGTTTAACCATAATTCTAGTGACATAGCGGTTACTTCCGAGCCCGTGTCCACTAATGCTAGATAACCTTTATTAAATATTTTTACCTTAATCATCGGTGTTAGGTATTGATCCTCTGCTGTACGTTCGTTTTCCTCCATCAGCAGCTCGGCATCTAAGTATCTTATTATCTTGTCCCTCTTACTTCTTTCTGAGGATGTGGGACTTGCATCTCTCAGCTCTACTGAAAAATTTGTGTCTCTATACAATCTCGTATTTTTGCATACCCTAGTGGGCTCAAATGTAGGCTTGTCCTATCGGATCTCTCCATGACTTTATAATCTGCTCGTAAACCACGGTAAAACAAGGCATCTTCTGTGTCTACCACTTTTATATTTCCATTTAATTGTTTTATATACGCATTATATTCCTTGACTGCGTCATTGTATTTGTCTGGTCTCTCTTTATCACTTATTGGAGGAATTGTAATCATTATAATTTCCTCACATCCCTTGTTTTGTAGTACACGGAGCAATTGGTCCAAATCATTCGTGCATTGGTACACTGGTCGTCCTCTGACTATATCATTTGTACCAATCATTATCATAACTTTTTTGCTCAATGGCACTCGATCCTTTTCAATTGTCTCTGTTAATCCATTGATCGTTTGACCTCCCCTACAATAGCCGATCGTCCATTTTCCACTTATAAGTTTCGCCGACTTGTTCAAAATACGTTCACTGAATCGTACCATGTTGGAATCCCCTAGTATTTGATACCCTTTGTATATAGGTCCTGATTGGTCCTCCATGTCTGTCTTCGTTATCTGAAATATTCGTCTCTCTGTGTTCTTAGTTGATGAACTTCTTTCCATTGTCTCCTTTGTTGTACTTGTACAACTATTCTCGATTTCGATTATTTTATTTATCTCTCTTAGTAATTGTTCTCTATCTATAATTCTCACATTAATCAACATTCTCCTCATATGTATCGGTAGGTTGTATAACACTTGATCTACAAAATCTTCTTCTCGCATCGGTTGGTCTAGGTTTTTTAGTTTACGACTCCATTTCAATATGAAATCTTCAATTTCTTCACATCGTTTCATTTGACCCCTTAGCCCAGTGAATTCTCTCCTTAGGTCTTCCTGTCGTTCACGACTCCAATATTTTTCTTTGATCTTCCGTTTCGCTAATTCCCACGTTCTACAAACACTGACTATCACACTAGCCCACTCTTTTGGCTTCCCGCTTAATTGGTGGATCATGATGTCTATTTTTTCCTTTTCTGATATATCCATACGGGTGAAGTACATGTCTAGCTCGTTTAAAAATTCTATAATATGTATGCTCTGGCTCGTACCGTCGAATTTATTTATCGTCCGATCTAATTTCGGAACTGTATATATTTCACCAAATTTACTGCACGATTCTCTAGATACGCTGCATCTTTCTCGTGCAAAGTTACTTATTTGTTCATCAACGTGTTCTTTCAACTCATCTATCACCGCCTGATTCTTGTTCCCATTACTTTCTAATTTTTTCTCCACCTCTTTGTTTATCTGATTTACGTTGCTCTGCACCCTTTGTGTTTCCTTGACACAGCTAGATATTTCTTTCGTAAGATCACTGCTTGTAGCTTCCAACTTTTCCTCATACTTTTCGACTTGTTCCATTAATCTCCCCACTTTCTCTTCCCATATTTTCTCTATCTTTTTATTTTCCGTTCCCTTGTTTAATGCTATTACTCGTAGTTCCTCATGTTCCTTTTTACATGTCTCTTCTTGATCACATAACTTATCTTCTAGTTTTCTCTCCACTGAATCTATCTTTTCTTCTAATTGTCTCGCCTTGACCTGAGAGCCCTCTCTCATTTCACTTATAAATCTGTCAAATTCCCTTCTCATTTCTTCTCTTTCTATTTCAAATTCTCTTTTCCTCTCTTCCCTTTCTATTTCCCTTTCTCTTCTTCTTTCCTCTGCGAACTGTTGCATCATCATTTTCATGATGTCCACCATCATTGTCGCATTTCTTTCGTTACCTTCTCCACTCTCTCCGAGAAAACCTCTAAATTCTCCGTCCATCTTTATTTTATATGTATTTATATCTTACGTTACAATTTACAATTTGATACTCGATATTATGATAAAACAAATTATATATATATACCTTTATACTAAAATATTAAATTGAATGCGAAAAAAAAATTTTTTAAATATATCTTTTTATTTCTAATCCAAAGATCGAGTGCTCGATCCCGAGTAGAAACAATTATAATTAATTGTTCCCCACCAGGGATGCCAATTTATGTGACGACCCGCACGATGTATACCTATAAATACATATACACATGCAGATCGCTAACATATATTTATTTTACGTTATATTTTTAAATATAGGGATATAAATATTAAAATATAACGTTACCGACTTCTGGTTTCGAGGTATGCCCGGGATGCCACATGGGAGAGGCCCATGACCGATTATTATAATAAAATAAATTAAATGACAAGAATAAAAATGCGGTTTTTATTTTATTGAAAATTTATTACTTTTCGGAAGAAATAAAATTACGAATCGAACGCGTGCGATATCCGGCTACGTTTATTTTTAGTATACAAAATTTTTTTATATATATATATTGAAACTTTTCGAACGATTATTAATATAGTATAATACACGGAACCGTCCCTAGCCTAGATGGACCAACTTCACGGTCGAAGTCCCGACGATCCATCCTAACTTCTTCGAAAAACTATCCGACTTGACTTTACTCCACCTCGACTAAAATTCAACTGAACTGTCTTTCGACTGACAAGATTGAACTCACTCAACTCACTCCACTGGCGAATTCGTGAACTAAAAACTCCGCCAAAACTCGTCTGTTTATTACACCCCAGGACTCTGGATGCGACACAGGTATCTTAGCATTATTATACTTATTATGTACTTTACTGTCGACGAAATGCCGGTTTCTTTGCAATTATTGTTTTGATCTTTTCTTAAATCTTTTTCTCCTCCATAATGGGTTTTTTGACTATTTTCGACGAACATAGTTGAACTAAGGACAAGTTCCATTGTCCCTTATGCTTAAAGGTTATATACTTATACATATATACATATATAGTCTTATATATAATATACTTATTAGTGCGGCAGCCAGCATCAGATAACATATACATATACTCATACACTCCACATACTTGCTTTCTAGGAATTCTACAGATATAGAAATTCCTAAATTGACGGTTTTCGGTGGAACCCTCCGATTTCTGTTTTGGGCTAGCCAATCAGAAAATTCGGAGCTGTTTCTTTTGGTCTTCAACCAAAATACCGACTGAATCCATTTTTTAGGCTAACTCTGACAGATCTTTTACAATTCTAATCTTATCGGCGCCAGCGTGCTTTCCCCAATACATATATATCTATATTTATATCAGTCTAACTATTCTATTTTCTTTTCATTATATTTCCTTTGGGAAAGTCACGTTCGCAATGCCGACCGGATGTATAAACACATACCTATATATATATACAATATTTCTTTTTCTTTCATCACCTTTTACGTACATATTATTAAATTTAATCTTCCAAATATACATTTTAACTCAAATTTCAATTTACCAACTTTAGTCACTCACTACTACTAACAATGTAACAAGCTTGGTTGTTACAATATATATGTATGTCACGCATAAGAAAAATGTTCCAATTAATTAAATAAGTCGTATTTATTTTTCATTTTATCATCGGTTAATGAGAAATTCTCTTCGGGGAAATAATTCAAAATTAAATTTCTCAGACCTAACACTAAAAGCGGCTGTTTTATTCAAAAGTCACTTCGCAAATATATTATACCAATTAATTGAAGCTTTTTTTTTAATAGTTTATTCATACTATTTTCCAATTAAAAATTAAATTTCTCAGACCTAACACTAAAAGCGGCTGTTTTATTCAAAAGTCACTTCGCAAATATATTATACCAATTAATTGAAGCTTTTTTTTTAATAGTTTATTCATACTATTTTCCAATTAAAAATTAAATTTCTCAGACCTAACACTAAAAGCGGCTGTTTTATTCAAAAGTCACTTCGCAAATATATTATACCAATTAATTGAAGCTTTTTTTTAATAGTTTATTCATACTATTTTCCAATTAAAAATTAAATTTCTCAGACCTAACACTAAAAGCGGCTGTTTTATTCAAAAGTCACTTCGCAAATATATTATACCAATTAATTGAAGCTTTTTTTTAATAGTTTATTCATACTATTTTCCAATTAAAAATTAAATTTCTCAGACCTAACACTAAAAGCGGCTGTTTTATTCAAAAGTCACTTCGCAAATATATTATACCAATTAATTGAAGCTTTTTTTTTAATAGTTTATTCATACTATTTTCCAATTAAAAATTAAATTTCTCAGACCTAACACTAAAAGCGGCTGTTTTATTCAAAAGTCACTTCGCAAATATATTATACCAATTAATTGAAGCTTTTTTTTAAATAGTTTATTCATACTATTTTCCAATTAAAAATTAAATTTCTCAGACCTAACACTAAAAGCGGCTGTTTTATTCAAAAGTCACTTCGCAAATATATTATACCAATTAATTGAAGCTTTTTTTTTAATAGTTTATTCATACTATTTTCCAATTAAAAATTAAATTTCTCAGACCTAACACTAAAAGCGGCTGTTTTATTCAAAAGTCACTTCGCAAATATATTATACCAATTAATTGAAGCTTTTTTTTAATAGTTTATTCATACTATTTTCCAATTAAAAATTAAATTTCTCAGACCTAACACTAAAAGCGGCTGTTTTATTCAAAAGTCACTTCGCAAATATATTATACCAATTAATTGAAGCTTTTTTTTTAATAGTTTATTCATACTATTTTCCAATTAAAAATTAAATTTCTCAGACCTAACACTAAAAGCGGCTGTTTTATTCAAAAGTCACTTCGCAAATATATTATACCAATTAATTGAAGCTTTTTTTTAAATAGTTTATTCATACTATTTTCCAATTAAAAATTAAATTTCTCAGACCTAACACTAAAAGCGGCTGTTTTATTCAAAAGTCACTTCGCAAATATATTATACCAATTAATTGAAGCTTTTTTTTAATAGTTTATTCATACTATTTTCCAATTAAAAATTAAATTTCTCAGACCTAACACTAAAAGCGGCTGTTTTATTCAAAAGTCACTTCGCAAATATATTATACCAATTAATTGAAGCTTTTTTTTAATAGTTTATTCATACTATTTTCCAATTAAAAATTAAATTTCTCAGACCTAACACTAAAAGCGGCTGTTTTATTCAAAAGTCACTTCGCAAATATATTATACCAATTAATTGAAGCTTTTTTTTAAATAGTTTATTCATACTATTTTCCGCAACAGAATTTCCTCTATCGATCGAAGATAAGACGGTTGCCTGATTGATAAATAAAAGAATAGTAATTTAAATTGACGAAATCTCGTAAATAAGGATTAAAAAAATATATATCAGTACGTAATAGCTATTCATAGGTTAAATCGGTATTATATCGGATAACGTAATCTCTGTAAGACGGGTGTACCGTTATTACGTTGTAAAATATAATCTTCACGGTTAGTTGGCACATCCATCGAACCGTAAAAGAAAAATTGCTTATCAT
This sequence comes from Coronaproctus castanopsis, assembly GCA_032883995.1. NCBI lineage: Eukaryota > Metazoa > Arthropoda > Insecta > Hemiptera > Monophlebidae > Coronaproctus > Coronaproctus castanopsis. The sequence goes on from CM065053.1 coordinate 94,033,742, forward strand.
CAGAGTTAACTAATGATCGAATGAACTATAGGGGGGGATTCGTTCTCAAAACTCATTATAACGAAATTAAAAGAACTAAGACATACATACATACACACACATATATATATATATATATCGTTCGAATTAACGTGTGCCAGATATAACACGAATAATATATAACGCACAGTACGGGAAAGCGGAAAAAAATAAAAATAAAATTCAAAAAGTACCATGTAGCAGTCTACAAACGAAATGTTTCATATACCACGCTCGTACACGTTCGAACCAGCATTTGATCAATTCTTACGATATGAGAGTATTGAACTAATGTAGAATTGTTATTTCGATTCTAGGAATTTATAATATTGAACATCACGCTGGAGCAATACAACATCTTCAAAAAACAATCTCACGCTTTAGAGTAAGCAGGTTCGAATGTACCCGTTCGAATAGTACAAGAATAAAACTCGGCAGATAATTTACAAGCACACGTTGGAACGAACATTATTTCCAATTCGAATTTATTTCTCATTATTAAGACATTTCCAATGTTACGTACAACGAAAGAATAGTAATAGCAATTAGTAATTTAGATGTATAAAATAAAACGCCGATATAATGCGCGAATGGCAAAATACAATCTTTTGTTCACTCATACATTACAAACACACCACACACATTTGTATACATACACACTTGAAAACTCCGTCTACAAAAATACAATATTTTTACAAAATGAATATATAAATACGGTAAAACTATTGACCAAAGACATGTAATAATTAATTTCAATTTCAATTTAAATTTATTTGTGTCAATGTTACATTACTATATTGCACAATCTACATAATAAACGAAATAGTTCGCGTAATATCCGACTATACCTGCACGAGGCTGGACATATTAAACAAAGGAACGAAAATTTATAAACACTGTCAAAATAAATATAACCTTAATCTAATTACATACACCGTATTAAATTATGCGATCAGGAACAAAATTCTAATTCTAATAATCAAGTCAAATAAAATCAAATATATTTGTTAGCACACGTGAAATGAAACAAAAATCTTATTACTACGCTTAACTTCCGCTAAATAGAATAGCGGTCTATATTAATCTATATACACATGATCTTGCACGTTCTTGCAACAAACTTAAACGAAATAAATTAAAATCTTCCCACCACCGATATTAATATCGATACCCGCTCGATAAATAGTTGCTAAATTCATAAAAAAAAAAGGACATATATATCCAAGCGTGTATACAGTGCCTACTGCTATATTATACTTAAATACTTATCTACAATTTAATCGCGCATAAACGTATAGATCCACTCCCACTTTCGTGCCCGCATACACTCGTAAATAAACTCTTTCGTCTTTGTGCGTACATGTATCTACATTGAAACAAATACCCATGTATACATACGTTCGCTAATAATATATACCCATGGTACTCGTAAAGCCTGCATCCTCGTGTGGTATTTTTTAAACAAGGGTACAAACGCTCTTTGTTCATTTGCAAATCTCGATTTTAAGTTTCTTATATTAAAATATTTGGCAATCGCACGGGGATTTAGGCAACACTGGAAGAATTACCCGCTCATTTTCCCCGATATCCTGAATAAGGTCAGTTATAGAAAATGTATATAAACTTTTTTAATTCGCAAATTTTGACTGTAACTTCGGTGAATATCTGTATAGATTCAAATTAACTAACACACCAAACTGTCGGTACTGCATGACAAATATACTCCTGATACAATTCACCATGCGTATCAGTGCTGTTACTTTAAAGAATATAGAGATAAATTTAAAATAGATATAAATTCCCCACTTGTCATAAATAAAAAAAAAATTATTCACATTGGCTTCAATACTTTCGCTTAATAATGTAGAAAAAATTGGTTCTAAAATAAGTGATCAATCCTATATCGTTTTCTATATGTGTAAACGTATATATATATATATGTATATATAGGTATGTGCAGGAGTGCATGTATGTTTTTATTTTAATAATAATAGTAATAATAATGCGTTTTTATATAGTTCAGTAGTGATAATACTAATAGTAGTAACAATATAATAATAAATTTGTAATAGTTAATGAAGAGATTTTTTCCCTCTTTTTAATATGAACTAAATTATAATATTCTTAAGTTTTAAGTTTGTACAACATATGATATATTTCACGGTAATGGTTGGGACTATGTTTTGTCATTTTGACTGTTACCCTTAAATATAAGTACACCCTGCAAAGGACTTTCTACAACCAAGTTTGAAATACTTATTTTTGTATCTTCATGAATATATAAACAATATATATATATGTAGATTGACTGATATATAATTTTCCTATTATCAATCATCTGCATTATGCTATTTATTTTATTTTTTGCGTTATGAACGGTCTTTTGCACCTTTATACATACAATTTTCCGATATATAAGACTGTTATTTTTTAAAAAAAGCCTATCATTCTGTCATGCTCTCACAACATTTAGAATCCAACACAGCCTTCCTCCTTCCTTATCCCAACTTTTACCTGAAATTCATAATGTTTTCCTGTTGCCGGATTCACTGAACCTTTTAAATCAGATCTAAGACCACATTAAGTCAATGGGTGTATATGGCTCGTTAGTGTAGCTGGCACCCGTATTGTAAAATAATAATAATATTTTTGTTATATTTTTCGGCAAAATGACACTTATCGATTCGATCGATATCGAATTATATCATTCAAATTTAATTATGTTACTCTGTACGAAGCCAAATCCCCACTTCAAAATGTAATCTAAAATATATACTACGTATAACTGTTGCATATTTAAAAATATGTGTTCAGAATGTCTACTTTGCCAGTAATTGATTTACATAATCGATTCTTACTGCATCACTTCAGAGTGTATTATGGACCTACTGAGAAATATCGTTTTAAATAATAAAATAGGAAATTAAGTTGTTTTTTTTTGTTATACAGTACGCTCACTCATCCCATGATAACTTACTATCTACCATAATACGTAAATATTTAATCGTAGTACATGTATCATATTTTGGCCATATCATTACAGCCGAAAAATATGAAATACTTCAGATAATATAATACAAGGAAAGATGGAAGGAAGGAGAAGTCCTGGAAGAAGGAGAACAGATTGGCTGCGAATTATTATAAGCTGGACAAACGAGCTTTCTCTACAGCATTACTGACAGATGCAAGACAGCGCAAAATCTGATCGACCGATTAGTGATCACCTACGCTCTGCGAAGAGCTATATCATGATGATACCTTGCAGTTTCGTATTTAATCCGTCCGTTTTATTTCAAGTATTCTTACGATATAGCTGCATTTCCGAGTCAACTTCTTCTCTCTAATGTCTTCTGGTAAATGTGCAACACCTTGTAGTAATACGGACAGTACGTAACATTTTATTAATCTTAATTCTATATGTACACTCTTACTGCGCAATATTACTTTTAACTTGAAAAATGTACTTCGAGATTTTTTTATAAATTAAATTAATAATAAACTGAATTAAACTAAATTAATAATACGCGAAAGAACCCCGAACACCGCAAAAGGAAAACATTATTAAATAATGAAAATGGAGAAAGATGCTAAAGATAAAATGGATATAGAAGAAAAGCAACGAATTGAAAAATACCATAAAAAGACGTAGATCGATGGTCGTACATATACTGAGATACGATGATAAATTGAATATTGAAGTAAAAACCGCGAAGAGGAGAATAAAGAGAAGACGGATATAAACCAGGATAATTAAAGATATGTCAAGCATACTTGTGTTTAATGGGTGTGAGGCTGGTGAATGTGTTCAATGTATTTTTTTTGTATTTTTTTTTTTTTTTTTACTTTTAATTTTATAATTCAGAAAAATTATTAATTGTATTATTTTATTTATAAGCCTACACTATAATTGGCTGTTAGCTGTTGTGTGGCTTCATTAAATAAATAAATAAATAAATAAATAAATAAATACTCTGATGTAAAAAGCATGGCCGAAAATTGAAAACCCTTGGCTTCAATGATAAATGATGATATATATATATATATACATGTAAATATTGTACGTGTGCGTATGTATGGCATGCGGGATTATGCCAAATGTTGATGACAGTCCGAATAAAAGTTTATAACGTAAAATGTGTACATCTGTATCGTGAAAAGTTTATAATCTCGGACGATGATAAAGTTACTCGATCGTTCGGCCTTCCACCGTAATAATAATACAATGGCGGTCTCGTGAAGTCGTAAGGTTAAGTTTGATATATCGTCGTTGAAACCAGTTCTAGTTATGACCCCCCACACAGTACATAGCCCTCATCTATAAGCGTAATAAGGACGACGAAATTTAATTAACACGACGTTGGGAAATTACAGAGTGCACCGAACGTCACGTCGGGAGGGAACTCTAGCGTAGAGCGTCGACTGCGCGAATACGTCGCGTTTATAACCGGAAATTCTAAGAAAATATAAAGTTATCGAATAAGAAGCATCATCAGCTGGTGCGTGCGCTTGTGTACGCGTAATTGAGATTACAAACGATTTTCAAATCATCGGCGTCGTGTGGCTTAAACTATTCGATTATTGTTTAGCGGTCGATGGTAATATTCTGAAGCGAATATGGCGTTTTCGTTGAAATTTTTTATATTCGGTTTGGTTGTCGCTATTTATTTCGGTAATTTGATCGAAAATGTACAAGCTATCGGTAAAGTCGTTTGCTACTATAACGGCAAAGCCGCCACCAGAAAAGGTAATATATATATTTAATACTATTGGAAAACACACAAATATATATATATATATATATATATATATATATATATATATATATATATATATATATATATATATATACACATTTTATTCAACTAGCGAAAACATGGCTTTGTCGGGGCCCGTAAACTACTTAAAATACTGTTTTTGTTAGTTATATGTTCGAATCCTGTAGAATTTTAATTTTTTTAAAACCTAAAATTCCTAAAATTCTAATTTCTTCTCGCCTCCTACGTATTATAAAAAATATAAGAGTTTTCAGTTTATCGTAGGATTCTATTTAATGCTAATCCGTCTAACGGTTCACTTTCACGCTATAGTACATGCTCATTATAGAAAATTAACATTTTAAATAGGATTTTGAATAAACATTTAAATTACACTTTAAATACTTTTTTTTTGTTTAAACATTCGTAATTAATCGAACGTATTTATAAATTATATACGCTTCCTAAATGTTCAAATAAAATATGTAATTTTATTAATTCTCACGCGTTAAACTTTTTTTTTTTTAAAGCGTATATTTATTGAACCCAATCACACAAACATTCTTTACTTAGGTGTTAATATATGTTCAAGTTTAGACGACGGATCTACACCATTTTACACACTATAAAAGTGTCGAGCAATTTTGTAAAGGTTACAAGTAAAAATTCAACACTTAATTCGTTTCAATCGACTACCTAATTTTTTTCCAGCATATATTAGAAACAATTTTAGCAATTTTCTAAAGGTTACAAGTAATAATTTAATACTCAATACGAGAAGCAGCTTAAAAAAATCATAAGTAAGAATTCAATACTGAATATCAAACAACGTCAATAATAAACTACTAACAAACAATTACCCGGGATGGTTTGTATACATCGGTACATTTTAGTTCTGCGAAAGTGAAGATGGCGTTAGTGGACAATCTAAACAATTATTTATTGTTTCGTAGTTAATTTTTATATAAATTTTTATTTTAAAAAATAATATTCCGGCGATAGGAAACATGTCTATGATTCTAAATCATTATGTTAAATTTCAAATATAGAAGTATATTTTTTTTATACAACCCAAGGACAAAAATGTAAAATTGTCGCATAGTCGTGATCTAGTTATATAGATATATAAAATTACTATCATCTATATATCTGAAACATACATGAAACGCATTTATCAGGCTTCTTATTTCGTCAAGTTCTGTTTTGTCCACACATGTATTTACTGTAGTATTATATATATATATATTTTCTTCATACATAATTAATCTCCTACACGGAGGTCCATGATTCACAGTCTATATCTCGAAACGGCTGATCAGAATAATTCTACAAATACCTCATATTCCCATGATATTTCCTACCTTAATATTTCCTATTTTCTTTATCAAGCAAATATCGGTCCAAGAATGGAAAATTTCCGATACAATTTAATTTTTCGAATATTTCCGGATAATACTGTTGGTGATTTTTTAAACATGAACTACACTTATACAATTTTCGGACGATATAAAACTTTTCCAAAGTAATTTCCTTTTTCGTTGGAAATTAATCTAATAAAAATGGCTGTTTCGAATTACGTAACGGGAATAATTGGAATGATTTATTATCGCTTAGTAAATGTTTTTAAAAGAATAAACGTATAATGGTCGATGTCAATCAGTCAGACAGATTTTAAAAAATCCGAAATTTGGTATTCCCGATTTTTCAAATTTTTATACATCCGGAACGATTATATTCAGATGGTGGTAAACTTTCGCGTGTTAGACGCGTCTTAACTTTTTGGGTGCGACAGAGTTCCTGTAAAATTTGGAGCATGGTGAAAAGTTATTTCATACCTGGACCGGAACTATTTTTTTTTTCTAACTTTAATTCATAGAATTTAATGTATATATATATATTATTAAACACACATTGTCACATTTCGCTTTAAGGTGTTAACTTCTTTTTATATTGGTAGTAGTGGTAAAAAAAATAAGTAGAAATGCGAGATGAACAGAGATGGACATACAGCATTCGATTAGAATGCATAAACGATAAACTAGTATGTATTATCGATAGAGATAAATGCGCGTGCAAATGGGAGCGAGTGTAAATGTGAGTGCGTGGATTCGGTAACTGTTTAATAATAAAACAAGACCTAAACTCGATAAATGTTAGTCAATTGAATCGACAGACAAGATGAAAAAATTCTAGATAAACGTCAATTGAATCGACAGACAAGATGAAAAAATTCTAGATAAACACATTCGAAGAATCTATTCAGAGTCGAAGTGTACGTGTGTTATGTACATGTTCATAAACTAATAAATATACACGTGTTTTTTTTTTTTTTAAAGTGGCCTTATTACGTATGGTTAATTTATCTGTTTATAATCTCCGTTTTAACTTACCTGTTAAGATTTTCTCTATATTTACGTTATCATGTTTGTTTGTTTTTGTAAATTTCTGTTTAAGTTAACCATAATTGTGGTTGAATTTTTGTAATTATTGTCAAAGTTCTATGTTTGCATTACTATACTCCAGTAACTCAGGGCTCCTTTTACCTTGTTGATAATAAATACAACCTCATTATAGTTGAAAAAATTTGGAGAAACCTTATGATAAGTACGTAAAAGAAGAAGAGTAAAATAATTACTAAGAATGATACACTTAGAAAATATTAAAAAATATTTGAAAAGTACAACATCCAAATAGCGGTATGTAATAATAAACCACTATTAACGTCTATTAACCAAAAACTCAATAGAAGATGTTAATATATTAACAAATTCAGGTGTTTATTAATTAAATTGCAATCATTGTCGACAAATATATATATATATATATATGTATTAGGACAAACGGGTAGACTATTTAAACTTAGATTTAATGAACATTTAAATTAATATAAAAATGAGTGGGATAATAATGTCATTACCTGGTAAAAAATTTAATCGTGAAGTTAAAAATATTAATTAAAAATATCATATTTGCATATAGTAGAAAAAAAACCTAAAAAGGAGAATAATTATATTAGAAAAATTATAAATAATCAAATTAACAAATAAAAAATATATTTTCTTGCTTATTTTTCGTCTGTAATTTATTTGTACTTTATCTCACCACACCACCCGTATGTTACTATAATACTAATGCGAAATAGATAATTTTTAATGTCTCTCGGTTAATATGATTTTTTTTGAACATGTACTTTGGTTGTAGTGCCCTTCGTAATTTTACAGTATAACGTTGGTGCTAAATTGTGTTCCTGCATTCTTGCCCATACGTTCATTTTGCCTATTACACGTGCATTAACAGTTACCATGTCCACTATATGGTACATGGTATTTTAATACAAAAAATTATGTATTTTTTAATAGACCGTGAAATATCTCAATTCTAATTATATTTCTATAAAAACATTATAAATCATCTAGAGTTATCTAAAAATCAACATTATATAATAAACAACTTGTATAAAATTTATAATTTTCCGACAACATTTCATGTGTGACTGAAAGGGTTAACTACGTATTTTCAGTTTGCTAATAGCCATCGACACGAATTTTTTCATTTAAGCAACCCTCTCGCGAGGCTCGTGTTGAAAATTTGTTCCGAAGGAATGGAATCTTATTTATTAGGATATTACGAAAATAATATCATCGACAGCTTTTACTAGCGGTATTAAATTTTAAGCACGTTAAATTTATCAAGTTCCGACTGCAAAAGAATTGCGGTCAAATAGATAATCGTATGTATTCTGAAGTAAATTCGATTGAACAGTACGACACTTTCTTCGCTAAAAATTTATTAATATCGAAGGTTATACAATATGGGGGGTGAGGTAATTCTTCCGAATAAATTTGTTGGCGATCTACCGACAATACCCTTAGATTCGTTATTGCAACGATTATGCTTGCAAGCATCTGCAAGAAAAAGGTTATAAATTATGTTCTTCCGTTCGTTCCTCTATAACATTATATCTGAAAGTGATGATGTTGTAGACTCGTTACTTCTGATGATGTCATTCGATATCTAAAGTCGCATTTTGCTTCTTATCAGCGGCAATTAATCCTAAAAATAATCAAGACTCGCTAATATTTTTTTTACATAGAGAAATTTCCCCATATTCTGGTTCGTTTAACCATTGCACTCGGTGTCAGCTGAATTTACCAGCCTTCAGACATCTTTCATTTTTCGCCGAAGTAAACAAACTTCTCCGCTGATTCATAAAAAAGAATAATATCTTTCTTCATTATATCCCTTCGATCAATCAGCATTACGTAATAAGATTCAACCTTTTCCCTTTCTGAACACGATCGAAAGATGCCTCGAACGTGATTAGTTTGTGACGGTTGTAAGACTTCTTCGATACCATGGTTATTTCCGGTCCGGTCGTTTGTTTTCATTACTCGGTATCGGTTTGCTTCATTATCCTGTTGTATCGGACTTTTCTTCTCTTTCAATTTGCCCCTCTACTACATCGCATAAAGACCACATGTACACGTTCGATGTACATTAATTGCAGCTTCCTAATTGAATCTAACAATTCCATATATATATATATATATATATATATATATACATGCACACACACATATATATATATATATATAATCGAAAACTTGATGAATTAACGACGGAGAAGCTAAACTATTAATTTTTAAATACGTAATAATAACCTTTAATTTATTCTATTTTAGACTTGGCCAAGGTTAACGCTGAAGATCTGGTACCGGCTTTGGATATGTGCAATTTTTTGATATATGGTTACGCCGGTGTCGACGACGATAAGTACAAGGTAGAAGCGTTAGACAAAGATTTAGAATTAAGCAAAGGACAAGGTCATTATAAAAAGGTAACCGACCTTAGGAAATACCAGCCCACGTTGAAGGTCCTTTTGTCTATCGGTGGTTTCGAAGATCAAGAAGACGTCAAGAAGTACCTTAAACTAGTAAGTGTGGAACCTAACTTATTTACACTATACCGTATTTTACACGTACACGTATATATATACATTCATTACATACAATATACACAAAAACAGATAAATCCATGTATATTCATGAAATTACGAGTACATTATTAATCTTCTCTTTCTCTGTCTAAAAGTATTATTAACATCTTCGCTCTTAAGCGTTATACAAATGTAGTAATAAATCCATTATCCCGCGAGAATGTATGTACATACATCAGTTTATAAAGAACGCTAATATAGATGTCTCGATATTTAAAACTCGATTAAACTGACCAAAAGTTGAATAATCGGAACAAAAAAAAAACAAAAACGAAAGAAACTATACCGTTGAAAAATGTTCGACATGTTTTTTATTTTCAATTTAAATTTTATATTTAAAATAAAAATTTGTTCGTTTAAATTCCGGTAATTATTACTCTCATTTTTTTTATTCCTTCTCCTACAAAGACTCGATAAATTTGTTAACCCTCTCAGTCCTACATTATATTCGACACAAAATTATACATTTTATACATATTATACAATAATATAGGTGAACTGTAGGTAATTTTTAATATATTTATACCGATAAAGAATTTTAAAATCGAGACGTTTCACGCGAACCAGAAAATACAAAAATTTTGTTGGCGTTAAAATTTCACGGACCGTATAGCGAAATATTTTTTTCTCTCAGAAGGTTTATTATTTATTTTTATTTTTTTTTAAATTATGCAAGCTCCGATCGAGATAAACGTAACGATTCGTCTATATATCACCAGTTTACCACGAAATAGGACGGTGATCAGGACGATAGTAACTATAATAGTAATAATAATCATAATAATCAATCAAACAATCAATCAATATATTTTAGGAAAATAAAATTACCTAAGTAAATATTAGATATATAGCGAGCTAAATCAGATATAAATTCAAATTAATCATTATAACGCAAGAGTAAGCTAAAAATCCTGTCTATGAAAAAGCAATAAATTCTCCAGATTACATCGCATTTTACAAATCGAGAAAACGTCTGCCAAGACCCGTTAGGTGTACATTGCAAGTGGCTCTGTAGTAAAACATCGAAGTGCAAAGTCATGAAAATCCATCGCATATGAAACTAACATTAAAACACATATCGACAGAACTGTAGAAAACTATAAAGCTCTAGCGTGGCAATCCGAATGGGAACAGCGGTACAAAGCTGTTTTCGCTATAAAACCGATTCTTTCTGAATGACACACATCCTACCGCCGCAACCGTCAGCAGTAGGTAATATTGGCTTGTACAAGAATTGGACACAGTCGATTAACGCACTCGTACATTTTGGAAAAGAACGCGCCGCCAACACGAGTGTCTACTATCAATAAGACATGTATTGACAGAATGCCGGAAGTTCGATACAGAGCGGAAATTACGCTTCGAAAGTACTACACTAGACGCTGTTTTAAATAATGATGATAATAATATTAATGATTGATTCACTTTTTTAAAACTAACCGAAATGTACAGCGTGCTATAAATTTTGTATTGTAATAATATTAATAATCTATCTACTTTTAAAACTAACCAAATGTATAATGTACTATAATAAAATTTGTACGTAATCTATACCAGAGACGCGAGTGCGTCTTTAAATTAATATAATTAATAAAAAAAATATTTGAAATGTAAAGTATAAAGCCTTTTCTTATTAAAAAACTTATATAGGACCGTAAACAACGATAAGTCTGTATATAATTGTAGAAATTAATACATAAAACCAGTGCCAGTTTATAATAGAAGTGTAAATGTATTAAATTTGTCACGTGAATTAAATAGTTAAAATGAAAAAAGAATTCGTACAAGAACTTAAACAATGATAAATATATATATATATATATATATATATATATATATATATATATATATATATATATATAATATCCAAATGTACAAATTAATACATAATGCAAGTGCGCCGGCTTATAATAGAAGAGTCGGTACTAATATATGAAATATATATTGTGTGAAATCGAACCAAGTTTATTGTAAATTACAATGAAATTAAAATATTTCCTATTACTACAATCGGAGATAAGCAAACGATAATTGAACCGTACGTGACAATAAACATATGAAATAACTTATAATTTACGATAATAAGCGGAGTAAGGAAGAAACGGATAATGCGTGGAAATAAAATAAATGCGAGTTTTATATTATAAATGAGAAGAATTTTGTACGCTGATGAAATCAATCAATCAATCAATATATTTCACAAAATTTCCAAAATCATGTATGAACAAATTAGTAATAGTAAATTAAATGGAATAAAGTATTATATTAATCATATTTATAGTCTCAGTTATACGCACGAATGCGCTAACACTGAGTTACACTTAGAATTTGAATATATTAAAATAGCTTAATCGTTAAATACCATTCTACGCTGCCAGCCATAAACAGTCTACATCTGCTCACACATTTTAAACAGTTATAAGTTCATTATCTTATATAAAATCCACTATCATTACATTTTAACTAAGTACTGATGTATACTAACATACATAGAAACATAAAAAAATAAAAAATAAAAAATAAAAAAATAAAAAATATACACAGTCTCCTTTATTAATCAGTATAATAATAATAATAATAATGATAATGATGATGATATGATGATGATAATGATGATGATAATGATGATAATGATGATAATAATGATGATAATACAATACGAAGTACAACTGTTAATTGATAACGAAAAATGTAAATTAACTTTTTAAAGAGAAAAAACCTCCGCAACTTGTTATTAAATATTAACGTTAATTTAACTATCGTTAAAACAGAATGTTCATTATGAACAGTTTACCAACCGAAGTAAATACGTGCCACGTTCGAAGGTTAATTAATTTAATAAATGGACCAAAATTTCGAAGTAGGCGGTCAAGACGACGTGTTGAAACATCGTATAAAGCGAATACACCATTATTGCAACCTACTCAAAAGACGAAGTCCATAATGTAGACTAGCATGTGAAAAATTAAGGAAATAATAATAATAATAATAATTTCAATTTTATTCGATTGGCGGATGTACAAAACTGAGCAGAAATTTTACGATGATGATAAAAGTAATTGCGGAACCGACGTAAGGACGAAACAATTTTTCCGCGAAAAAGGTGAATTTTTAACGTATATTTAGATAAGTGTCGAAAAAAGAAGACTACTACAGGAGGAAAATTCGAAATTTCAAAATGCTACGAGCGGGTGACCGGGATCAGTGCTCAAAATTTCAAAATTCGTAATTTCAATTTCAGTTGTTTAACAAATTACATGCATGCGCAAAAAAATTAGTCGAAATTCTTAGAGCCGTTTCTGAGCCAGTGTACATACACACACATACATATATATATGTATTAATTTTTTATAATGTGAAATGTTTAGTTAGTGATTTAACTAATTTTTCAATTGATTATATATATACAGTCGAATCCGCTTATAAGGGACACATCGGGCGGAAGTAATTTGTCCCTTATAACCGGTTGTCTCTTAAAAACGAATTTTTTAAAATCTCTTATTGAAGCGAGTGTGTGTTAGAATATATACAGTTTAGTAAAGAATTAACATGCTTCTAACCTTATTAATGCGTAATATTTATTTATACGGAAATTAAGAGAAAAATACAGGAGGCATACATAAGGTAAAACAACCTGACCTGATATTTGTAAAAATTGTTCATTTACTGTAAAAATGCGCTATAGTTGTTTGGGGTAAATTCTTCATCTGCTGCGTTTGAACAAAATCTGCACAGTTATCTAATGATGCCGTAGCAGCACCTGACTGCCCTTTTCAGTACTACTCCATTTTTTACGTAAGTTCTGTTCATCTTTTTTTAAATGGGAGATGGTATTTTTGGAGACGCCCATGATTTTTGCTAACTCCCAAATAGGCATATTGGGAGGTTGAATTTCTATTTTGTCTAAAATAGAAATTTTTTCCTATAATGATAAACGTTTACGCGACATTTTATTCATACAAAAAATTCACCAGAATTAAAAAAAGAAAAGAAAATTTTCGTAAGAAAAAAATAAATAAAACCGCACGACGCACTACAGTTTTTGCAGAACTAAGAACATAATAAGCTATCGGAGAGTAGAGTGCATAATTAATAAACGTACAGAGCAAGAAACAGTATAGCGTCCAATGAAAGAATGTCAACACGAGGACATCTCAAACAAAACGAAGAAAAAACAAAAATGTAAACAAAAACTGTAAAAAATGACTAAAACATTTTTATTCAATTTTTGTTTATGTGAATATTTTCGTTTTACGACCGGAAGAGTCATTTTATATCGGCTGGCTTATCGTCTATCTCACTATTTATTGCCTTGAAAGTCTATTAATCTTTGTCCCTTATAACCGATTCGTTGTCCTAATAAAGCGAACTAAAATAACCTTCATTTGATATGTTTGATTCGGGGCTTTGCTGATTGTCCCTAATAAACGGCTGTCCGTCTTATCCGGAGTCCCTTAAAAGCGGATTCGACTCTGTATATATATATAAATAAATAGATTAGACTGATCATTTAATAATTAATAACATAAGGTAAAGAAATTAGATGTTGGCCGAGAACGATTTCCAAGCTGCAACAATAAATATGCTCCTCAAAAGGAACTGTATTCAACTTTAATATCTTTAGAAATCATAATTTATATTAGCGGGCGTTCGGAAGTTAAATTCCAACTTGCAAGTACGATCGAACTTTCAACCGGTTTTGGTTTACATCGCCTCCTATAAGATAAAATCGTCGCAGTCAATTTGAAAAATATCGATTTCGCGCCGAAAAAATATAATACGGACCAAATCTTTATTCCCCAAATTTGAATATTGACACTTTTTTATTTTCTTTTTAATATTTGTCGTTCTGATAAAAAACCTGTTGGCAGTCGACATTAAAAAGTGCGAAAAAATAAAATTAACGCCCATTTATGTCGAATAGTTGTAAACTTCCCCGGCCATTCGACTAAAGTGAAAGTCTAATAATTACGGTCCACATTTTTTCTTTTAGTTCAGAATTATTAACGGTTTCCCATTATTGCCTATTTGCACGTAATAGCTGGCTAATAAAAAATAATCACCTATTCCCAATAGATTAGGTAATATAAACATAAATAAAGTTATATATATGTATATATATATATATATATATATATATATATAATATGCATGCTATATTATAATAAGTTTGATAGTCCTGGGACTGATTTAGTACCATGAAAAACATTTTTTCCATTCAGCTAGTTCTCCTCATATATATATATATGTATTATATATATACATGTACATATACAAATTAGTGTATATATACCGTCATAAATTATTATGCGATTAAATGAATGCACCGATAATTTCTCCAATTTATTGAAACAGGCTTCCCAGCGACGGAATCATTAATATCCTCAGATTATCATAGGTAATATGTGTGTCACACACACACACACACACACATATATATATATATATATATATATATATATATATATATATATAGTAGACTTCCACTTATCCGAACTAATTTGGGAATTTGGTTGTCCGGATAAGCGAAAATTCGGATAAAACGGAGTACATTTTGTTGAATTCTTGGTAGAAAA
Organism: Coronaproctus castanopsis; assembly: GCA_032883995.1. NCBI lineage: Eukaryota > Metazoa > Arthropoda > Insecta > Hemiptera > Monophlebidae > Coronaproctus > Coronaproctus castanopsis. The sequence goes on from CM065053.1 coordinate 94,049,086, forward strand.
TGATTTTTTTTTTTAATTTTAATAAAAAGTGGAAAGGAAAACCATTTAATTTCTTTACAAAATAGAATAAAAACAAACAAAACGAAAACTACAAAATTTTTTGGGTATGTAGGTTAGGTACATGTAAATACATGCAATTATTTTCTGAAAAAAAAAGATTCAATACAAGTTTATTTAACAACACATCTTTTCTTCTTACGCTTGAGACAGACTATACACTTGTTTGGATAATACGGATTTTGTTCGGATAATCGAAAAATCTGGATAATAAGGGAACATTTTTTTCGTTCGGATAGTATGGCTGTTCGGGGATAAGCGGAAATCGGATAAGTGGAAGTCTACTGTATGTATAAAAGCATCTGTCAACATTTCTCTCTCTCTACATATATATATATATATATATATATATATAGGCTGACTTATGACAAACCACTAATCCGTATTTTTTTAAATAACCGGGTAATTCGGTTTTTGCAAAATAACTGAATAAATCAATCGTTTTCTTGAAATATTTTTTAAAATTTGTTTATTAATTTAACCAATTGTTTAAATATTTTTCATTCTTTATATACGATGTTCACATATATATTTATAAAAACTGTAAATATGTTATTTTGTCTATATTTAATGTTTTAATTTGTACATCATATGCTAAGAAGTGTGGATGCTTTAGAATAAAAAAAACCGACTACTTTGAAATCGGATGACGTAAATTCGATTTCATTTAGTTGCATTTCAACTAGTTTAGTATATTCTATTATTCGGTTATTTTGGTTCAATTGAAATAAATTAACCATATTTCGACTGAAATATTCTAGTGCATCTTTCTTTTTACTCTGTTTATTAAAGGATTTAATAATAACAGTTTAAAAGTAAGTGATTATAATTTGATTTAAGTAATTTATTATTGACATTCGAAGATTTCGTTATGGTCGATTGGAAACTAGTCGGATTTATATAGATATTAATAGGTTTGCTAGAACCGATCGAAAACGGGTATTCTAAATTATCGACTCTGTAAAACGCCCATTACATATATTCACGCTGTATTAAAATATATTTAATTTATTAATGGAGTTATAAAATTTGTACGATTACATGATTAATTTCATAAAATTTCAATCAATTCTAGATAATGTTTTATTAGTATATTTTGTTCAACTGACTGGAAAGTCTAGATGTATATCGCGATATTAGTACATTTCACTAGATTCGATAGAAAATTAGTCGGATTTTGAATAGGGTAATTTTTAGTTCTCACTAGGATAAATTATTGATTTTGTAAAACACCGATTACATATACTCGCGTTATATTAAAGTATATTCAATTTATCGATGGATTTCTAAAATCTGTATGATTACGTGATTACACTTCAGAAAATTCATACAATTCTAGATTATCTGTTAGTTACTGTTCAACTGAAATATATTTATATAATTTACTATCGTTTAGGGATATTTACAATTTCTATGCCGTGTTTACATTGTACTGATAAAGAATTGAAATAAAAATCGAATAATTAGTCGTTTTTTTAGAAACGGTGTTACTAATTATTCGATTATGTCCATCACTAATATATATATATATATATATACAAATACAAATGCAAAAGCATTTATTACCATTATTTATAATACATCTATATATAATATTCCATATACCATATTCTTAATACCTATATAATAATTATTATGTAATAGAGTATATTTAAAACGGGAATTTGAGCCCGTCTTAGAGCATTGGGCTCCGCTATTCAAGCATCCACATATTTCTTCCTCAATTGTTTCCATTCCAGACGATTCTGAGTATAATGATCCATTTTTTTTTTATAACTTCTTCCCCGAATCTTCTTACTTCGGCTATTCTTAAAAATATCTATCTGGAAATGCTGCATTGCTTGTTCTAATTCAGTTAATATTTCTTCTGTTTTTAATGTTTTTACATTTAATATACCTATGATCAGCATCCTATTTTTATTTAGGTTGTTTTTTTTTTATTTTTTTTATTAACTCAAGATATTATTATTATTATTATTATATTTTTAATACAGCCCTTTAGGCTATTACTAAGATACAATCTTAACCATTTGGCTAATTAATTATCATCTTTAACTTAAAATTAACTTAACCACTAAGTACAAAACGAGTGTGGATTACGTATCCCATTGGCTACGCATCCATTATACATAAATTTACATATTACAAGACTAAATCTATGGGCTGGCGACGAATAAGTTGTTTAATTTCATGTTTAATGTGAAGCAGTTGTCTTGCTTCTGCATTGACGTGACTGTCCAACCTCAGCTTGTGCAATTCAGCGAATCGCTTAATGACATCATTAATGAACATCATATTAAGAACAGAATGAATGTCATCGTTACGTGCGATAAGCATCAACTATCGCGCGTAAGATGATGTTTTGACGGCGTTGTATTATATCCCGATTCGACTTGGCTGTACAGCCCCACAAAGCAAGACCATAAGTCCAAATAGGTTTAATAATTTGTTTGTATAGCAGAAGCTTGCAGGAAACATCTAACTCCGATTGCCTGTCTATTAACCAATATAATTGACATGTTTTATTCTTGATCTGCTGAGCCTTTATTTTAACATGAACTTTCCAGATCAATCGTGAATCAAAATACATGCCTAGGTATGTTACTGAGTTAGTCTGTGGAATGACTTGGTTTCCTAAGTACAATTGGTACATATTATCAGAACCAATAATATATATATATATATATATATATATATATATATGTGTGTAATGTGTGTGTGTTTGTGTATGTATTTATGGACCTATATTGCATACGTTTAAAAAATTAATGTTGATTAATTTTTGGGTTTTAAGATCGATGCATTTTTTCCGTTCTATGTGAAATGTCGTCCACTCAAAAATATGAGAATTAGGTTATTGATGTGACCATGATTATTAAAAGTAACAAAAGGAACATTGTGATAATTTAATTAACGATTAATTAATTTCAGTTGGAAAGTTCAGAAAGCAGAGGAAAATTCATATCTTCAGCTGTACAATTGGTTAAAGATTACAATTTTGACGGTATAGATTTGGCTTGGGAATTCCCGATAATCAAAGAAAAGAAGGAACGATCCACTGTTGGTTAGTATCACGTGCATATATTTTTCCCGTACTTCATAGTAAAAAAATTAATTTTAAAAAATAAGAACAATTAAATTGATTATATATATGTAATATATAAAGTTGTAAATTTATTATGTTTATATATATATAAAATAATCCCCTTGTCTGACACCCACTACTATAGGAAAGCATTGGTGGACGGTGTATGACAAGATAATTTAAAACTGAAATATAAAATTTAATAAAAACATTTTTGATACATCATAATTTATTTACATTAAAAAACAACTGGACTAGTTTCGCTGTATAAAATATAAAATAAAAGGTTTAATCAATTAATATATGTTCTAGTTTTATATGGAAATATTATGCTTGGATAGAGACGGGGCTGGAAGAAGCTACATGTAAGGGCGGGCGAAAGTTTAACTCTTCGTAGATTGTATTGAAGACGTTTCATTAGGGTATAAAAACAAAGACCACATATTACGCATGGTGCATAAAGAAGTTTCAGATCCATTTAAAAGATACGTACGTGCCAACTTGATACGATGACTACTCTATTTTTACGACGCCAGATATGCGTTTTTCAAGATGATTTCAACTAATGGAATCCTGGAGTATAGTCGGTACATTTGGCGTCGATAGTTAAAATCGCGCCTTTTTCGTTGCTCTATCAGATAATTCATTTGTGGCAATGTCCGCGTGGCCTGAGATCCGGAGGAATTTAATAGGCTGTTCCTTATTTATAACGATCAGCTTTACAACAGATTTGATTATACGTTCGTTGTTGTTATAGGCGCCAAACTCGCGTATATTTTTATTGATGATTTAGATTCGAGTACAAAATATTTTAATTCTGAAAATGTATCTTATTTAAATGTTTATTTTGTAGGTTCCATTTGGCATTCGGTCAAGAAAACGGTAACCGGTTCCACTAAAGACGACAAGGAAAAAGAACACAAAGATCAGTTTACTGCGTTGGTCAAAGAATTGAGCGCCGCTTTAAGAGGAGAGAGACGTATATTAACTCTCACCGTTTTACCGCATGTTAATTATCCTGGTACGTTCGTAAAACTGAAGAATTATCCATAATTTAATCAAAAATCGTACGACTCGAAGTGCGAGTTTTGTAGATTTAATAAATTGCAATCAATTGTAAGAGGGGAAAATCTGAACAAAAAATCACTAATCGGTAAAGTACCTGGTGTAAGAGGAAAAGTTGGAGTGCCTGAACTGATGGCTTTGCGGAATGAATTTGTTAAGGTAGCAACAGCAGTCGCTACGAGCTCTGAACCGGAATCTACGTAGAGTACTCGTAGGTCGTAACGATCAGAATGGACTGAATATAAAACGGATGGAATTCGATCTACTCTTCGATAATAATAGATTGAGATGACGTAGAACCATCTGGTGATGCTTATGTTATTATTATAATTTTTTTTATCGATTAAAATTCATCGATCCGACAGAGAGGGTGAAACAAGTTAAAAGTCTGTCGTTTGTACCAATTTTTATAATTCAAGATTGTCCCCAGTATTCGCAACCGTTATAATGCTAATGTAAAGCTTTCTCTAGTGTAAGAAGCTATTTTTGGAAGTTAGCACGGTCTAATACGCGTAGCGATTAATAATAATAAAAATTCTTCCAATGGCGGAAGATTTCGCTGTTTGTTATTAAAATAAATTTTAAGCTTATGACGAAAAAAAAGTCGGCTTCTAATTCGCCTGTCGAGAGTACACTATTTGACCTTGCAGTTGGTGGATAATTTATTTTTTGGGTAACTTATTTTAATTAAATACTGAAAATTATGCAAATATCCAATCTAATAATCAAGAAGCCCTGAAAAACTCTACGTTATTGTATGAAACATTATGCATTAAATAGTATACAAGCATAAAAAAAAGTTTTGACTTTTACTGTATATATCGTATATATATATATATATTTATATATATACACTTATATAGTGTGTACATAAAATGATGAAAAACCCATAAATACAGAATTGCATCTGAACTTACAGTTAATTTAATAAAAATTATAAAATAAAAATATGAATTGCATTTCATAAAAAAGTTTTTTTTTCAAATTAGGATCTATACAATACTGTCTAATGCATGAAGTGCGTACTAACAACAATTTTAAAACGTATGTAACATTATCTGTGGCATATTAGCAACGTTATGTACCTTAGAGGCGTAAGATAAACGCAGTATTAAAACTACTGACAAATTTAATTTTTTTTGATTTATATATTTTTTATTTACGATTAAAAGGCACCATCAGTGTCGTCTACGTTTAATTCGCGCTGTTGCAATTTTAACCCCTTAAGTCATGGCGTCGATAATGACGATAGTCTTGAAATGCGTCCAATATTACGTTGAGGAATCACATCCGTTCCAGTAAATACCTTTAATTATATCGATATTACGTTATATATTTGTTTATAATGTTCGAATAACAAGTAAAAGTGTCGTGGCATGTTTTAATTCTTTCGGAGTTCCACTCAATACTGAGCGTAGACGTCACATTACTCGATTTCTTGCTCTTCTCTTCGGTTCCGCGATGTTGTTTTTCTTCTACCGGAACCCGTACGGCAAACAATTTTCCCTCCGAGTACTTTTCCGGTTGATATGAGTAAAGCAACGGATTTTTCGTTTTTTGCTTACATTACATATAGCTCTTTCTGGTAACGAATTTTTTAAGACATCTTTATTTGTCAGTGTTTATTACCTTCTCTGGAATTTTGAACATCCTTCGTTGAAACCGCATTTTACCAGAAGCATACCGGTCAAATTGTTTATACAGTAGGATCGAATAGATATGACATTTTACCATCTCTTATTGTCAAACTAAGGGTGCTATTAGTAACTGCTTCGTACATATGAACGCACATTTAGCATTAATCTGGATCAAGGTGTTCTGTATAATTAATTTTGACTTATGATTATATATATGTTGGAGTAGGAAGTAATTATTAATTAAAGAAATATACGTTCGAATATTAAGTAATATCCGGATAATCTTTGAATATAAAAATATATTTAGAATTGAAACATTCTACGTCGTCAGAATCATCATCATTTTCTCCTCAACCATTCGGTTGGTGGACAATGTGGCTGTTCAGTAATATCACCGGCCAAGTTTTTCACTTCAGCATAGCTTCTTTTATATGCTCTTCATAAACTTGATTCTCTTTTGGTCTATTACCGTTTAATCAATTAAATTTGTGATGCAAGAAGAGTGTCTGATTAAGTGACCGATCATATACTGTTTCTTCGATTTTTTATTGATGTCATTATTCTCGATTCTTCTCCAGTTCTTCGGATACTTCTTTATTTGTGATTTTTTTTTTCGGTCCGAGATATCTTCATCATCCTTCTGTAGCACCACAATTCGAACGCCTGTAGTTTGGATATATTTCTTTTGCTTCCTTATTTCAAAATATACAATTTTGTTTAGCATTAAAAATTCACCTATCAGAGGACACTGTTACCCTGAAAAGGTTAAGGATAAAAAGTCTCGAATATAAGTCGTAAACGTGTAAAATAATAAAATCATCCTGATACAATGAAAACGCGTACAGTCGATTAATAAATTATTTCGTTATTTATGCAGTATATTTCGACGGACCCGCTATCAAAGATTCGGTCGAACAAATCCATCTGATGACGCACGATTATCGAACTCCTCAACGAGTAGAAGATGAAGCTGATTTTGCCGCGCCGATACATTACGTCTATAACCGAGTACAGGAACAAAATATGGAGGCCGAAGTTAAATGGTGGTTAGAAAACGGTGTACCGGGTAATTTACGATTTTATAAACGTTTTAGTATTTTAAGCCGGTATCCATATCCATAACTTAAATCTTCTTCTTGTTACGTCATCTCCGATCGAAGGTCTGTGGATTTCTTATTGTCGGGTGTTTCTCGAAGTTCGGATGTCGATATTTCGTACTATCTGCTCGTGTTTTCTTTCCGGAAAAGTTTACGCCTACCAGTCTCCCCTATATAATAATTTCTTCGTATCGTACAAGTTGAAGGAGATAGTACATTTCACAGTTGTCCAGGAACTTATCCGTTTATATTTAAATTTCTATACACGCTGTGCAGATTTATTAATTATAAGAGAATTTCAGCATCCAAACGGATAAACTTTCATTTGGAAGATTACGATTTTTCTAAAGTTTGCGTAACTATCAAGCTTTCCGTGCCACATCACACGTACCGAATGAATTTAGTCCTTATTTCTTCCACAAGTACTCTGATTATTATTAACCGGGATTCGTACCAACACGAATGCCCGCTCACGTTTGTCTAATTTATACTGAAACCGATAGTAATATTTCATGAAAATAAACAAAGTCGGTTTAACGCTGCAAAACAACTTCACGCGACGAGATATAATCTACCGATTGAAGATTTTCGGCGTATTGTCGATAAAATCGACATATTCCGGAATTTAACACCGCAGTTTAGGCGCCAACACTCCTTTAAAGCATATTTATTCCCGATGTGTAATCCATTGTTCCTTCATCTGCCTTCCTAAAATCAGATGACAACACGCAAAAGACGAAATAAACTACTTTTCTACTAAGGACATGAGAGGGGGAGTTGGCGTCTATAGGGCGTCACGCGAACACTCGCGTTATAAAACCAGTATATCCGAACGTTACGCGAGTATTATACGGTATAGATATTATAGATGAAATTAGTTTGCTATATAATTGTTCGAGAAAAACAAAATTCTTTTTTGATAGCTCTGCCTGCAGTCAGTATTCATTTATAAACGATATAGGGGATTACACACGTGTACAAGTTTGCAACTAAAATATAAGCGCTACAAACGCAAAAGAATTAAACACACGCTATTATACAGCTGGCATTATCTTTTATTCAAAATTTATTTTTGTATATAATACATATAAAAATTATTGTTTATCCTACTAAAATAAATATCTATAAATTTATATAGGTAGCTTTATGATCAGTATGCGGGTTTTGTTAGTGGTTTTTCCCGTATTTTTTATTTTAGTTATGAGCAACTGGGCATACTTTTTAAAACTAGTATACGTAGTAAGAACTGTGTTCGGAATGCGTTGTATTATTTATTTGTTTTTTGTAACATATATTTATTTTTTTTTTGTAAATACACTTTTTATCAATCAATCACGAGAAAATGGTCGACGGTGGTATTTTACAGGCTACTATAAGGTTCAACGTTCAGAGTATTATATAATTGTAGTAATATTGAAGGAAATACAATGAAACCGTCGAATTTTCTCGAGAAATTTAGCTATATCATTGACAGAAGGCTATACGAAAATGCGATGTGCTTTCAGTTATGAAAAGTTTAAAAAGGAATCCAGAAAACAACACAAGTGCAATCGGTGAAGATCCAGTTGGGCGGAAACAGTGCTAACATATGCGCGAGAAAAAAAATGTAGAATAACTCGTAATTTTTGTAAACAGTGTACAAATTTTCTTTGCTTTGAACATGGTAAATTAATATGTGAAAATTGTTCCCTAAAATTGATTAAACGTAATATACTATTTATTTCTAAGTTGCCCTTCATTGGGATATATATCCATATTTATTTTATGTGAAAAATGATCGAAATAAGGTGTTTTTCAATGTGGCTCTTAATCGCGACCACTGATGTTCGTTAAGATTTTTTCCCGTTAATGTTTATTTAATGTTCAGCAGTATATAGATCAACAAAGAAGAAATATGGAGTGATTGAAATTAATTTGTGTACAATTATTTATTCAAACGTTAGCTTCTACATTTTATATTTTTTATTTACTCGCGAACTCTTCTCTTATGCGCAATATTGTATTGTACACCATCGAGATGCATTCACACACCATATATCAGTTTCGCTTTCCAATAATTCCCTTCCTTATTTTCAAAATTATTTACATATTTTTTTCTCGTCCATCTAATCAAAATATATCTAAAAACTCAGTAATCGACCAAAGAATATTGAAGAATACGCGCTATCGAGCCGACTAAATTATATCGTCTTCTAGAACCGGTTTAATAGATTTTGTTTTAATTTATCGCGTTAACATCGAGATTTAATATGAAATACACAAAATACTCTTAAACAAGCCTCAATCAATAGGTAGTATTGTGGTTTTTATAAGAGAAAGCGGACTCCTAGCATACATATAAACTACATACACGTCTCCTTACGCTGTAATAACCCTGTTAGTTACAAACGGGGTATGGAGATTTACGTAATATTTAAAAAAAAAAACAAAAATTAAAAAAAAAATAGCTATTTCATATCAGTTGTTATTTGAATCCTTTGGAATCGAAATAATCATCATTATTATTATTAATTTGTTCGCACGCGTAAATTTAGACGATAAATTCCTAATTTCAGGTAATAAAATAATCCCGAGTGTACCGACATTCGGAAGAACGTGGAAATTAACGTCGGACAGCGGAAAATCCGGAATACCGCCGGTAAAAGTAGAAGGTCCGGGCGAACCGGGACCGTTCTTTAAGACGGAAGGAATTTTAGCTTATTACGAGATCTGTCCGAATTTAGTTAGCGTCACCGTTGCGAAAGCTTCGACTACGTCGCTACGAAAAGTAACCGATCCAACTTTCCGGCAAGGTACCTACGCTTTCAGATTGCCGACCGATAACAGTAAAGGTATATGGACTAGTTACGAAGATCCCGAAGTAGCCGCTAAAAAAGCTCAATACGCTCGATTGAAAGGTTTAGGCGGAATCGCCGTAGTCGATTTGTCGTTAGACGATTTTAAAGGTAGTTGCGATCTGACGCATACCAAGTTTCCAATTTTGAAGTCCGTCAAAGTTAATATTTAAAAAATGAAAATGAACCTTTAAATTATTACGTAAATTTATTTTTCGACATATTTATAAAAATATAAAGTTTTAACTTTTCCATTTTAATATAATTTATTATTATTATTTCTAAAACTGCTCGTGCAAAATTAATAAAAATTTATCGAAATTTCGCGTTAAATTTTTTACGCTTAGAATTCGATTGCGCCTTTCGTAGACTTACAATAAATAAAATTGCTTACATTTTGAGCGTTGCTTTACACACGGTTGCGAGTCCTGGACTATGTCGAAAAGAAGTAAATCCAAACTGCAGGTTTTTGAATGTGATGCCATGGGAATACCTCGTGTGCAGAAAACAACAGATAAAGAAATACTCTGAAGATTCTTGAACCGAGAGTAATGAATAACGATAAGAAATCCGATAAATAGTACGATCAGTCGCTCGATCTCAAAGATTCTCCTCAGATTGCGAATTCAATTGAAGGAAGATTAAACGGCAAAAATAGAAGACCAATAATCAAATTTATGGATAATACACATTGGAGTAATTACAATTTTCATACATCCTCTCGTCTATATATATATATATATCAGAACTGTAGCATTGATGTCACATGCTAGTAAAGTAATGTTGAATATTATCATTGAGAGACAGAAACTTTATGTACTACCACAAATATTATGGTAACAAGCAGGGTTTATACCAGGAAAAGGCACAAGGGATTAAATTCTAAATATGCGACAGATAATTGAAAAATGTCGGGAATTCAATATTACAATTTACATATGCTTTATAGATTGCGGAAAGGCGTTCGATTGTGTAAGATGGGTAAAATTATGGCAAGTTTTAGAGGAAGCTGGCGTACCACAACATTTGATAGAATTAATTAAATCACTATATAAAAACACAAGCGGAAAAGTGAAAATAAATAACAAGCTATCTGAGAAATTTCAGCCTGAAAAAGGAGTACGTCAGGGATGCATACTAAGTCCTATTTTATTTAACATATACAATGAATGGATAATCAAAGAGACCATGAATGGATGGAAAGATGGAGTTAAAATAGGAGGAACATGCATTAACAACTTACGATACGCTGACGATACTGCCATATTTGCCTCAACTGAAGAGAATCTACAGGTTTTACTCCGGAAGTTGGAAACCATAAGCAAAGCTGCAGTCTTAACAATAAATAAAGACAAAAATAAAATAATGATTATTAATCGAAACAACTCTGATAACATCCAGCAATGGCATGACTTCCAGGTAGTTGATAAATTCGTATACTTAGGTTCAGTAATTACCAAAGATGGAGGATCGACCGATGAAATTAAAAGAAGAATAGGAACTGCAAAAAATGCATTGGCTCAACTGACAAGAGTATGGAAGAGCCATGACATAACGAAGAATACAAAAATTCGCCCCATGGACACCTTAGTCTTTTCGGTTTTTCTGTATGTATCGGAATGCTGGACTTTAAAAAAAATGGAGGTCCGGCGAATAGATGCTTTTGAAATGTTCTGTTGGAGAAGGATGCTGCGGATTTCCTGGACCGAAAAGAGAACAAACCTGTCGGTGTTAAAGGAAACATGTCCAAAAATACGACTGTGAGATGTAGTAAGGCAGCGAATAGTAACTTACTTCGGTCATATCATACGTCAAAATAGTTCGGGAAAGTTAATTTTGGAGGGTATGGTCGAAGGTCGGAGAAAACAAGGAAGAACGCCTACACGATATACGGATGGAATCAAAGAATTGCTAAACATTACATCATTCCAGCAAGCGGTTGGACGCAGTTGCATAAAATAAAGGTTTCATAGTATCACGATGCTCGGATCGAGCCTACGATGAAGAAGAATATATATATATATATATATATATATATATATATATATATATATACATATATATTGTTTTTTATAAATTATTTTAATATTAAGCTATATTTTGTTGTTTCCCGTGAATCGTAAGACGGTATTTCATTTTTTTCAAATTGGTAAACGCTTCGGTTTAATTAACAATTTTAACAAAAAGATACAAACCTTTACGTTTAATTAATTTTGCACCCTTAATAGCTCGTCATCATCATCAGTATTTAAGAGCATGGTCTTGTCGCTGTAGCTAGCTAATAATTTTCTTCCATTCCTTCCTGTTGTCTGCTATGTTCTTCATCTCTTTATACGTTATTTGCATTCTTTCTTTTACTCGATCGATCCATGTTAATATAGATCTTCTCCTTCTTCTTTCCAATTTTCCTTCGATTATGACCTTCATGAATATGCCGCAGTATGTGCCCTAGAAGTCTTTCGGGTCTTCACTGTATTGTTTTTATTAGTTTCCTTTTTTCATTACCATTCCCAAAACCTCTGAATTCCTTTTCTTCAGTGTCCATGAGATCTTCATCATGCGGCGCCAACCCCACATTTCGAAGGTTTTCAAGCGGTTTTTTTTTAAAATTTTGTGTCAACACCCGCGTTTTTGAACCACATAGTAATATATTCCATATGTATGTTTCCAAAAGTTTTTTCTGTATTTCTATTTTCATGTTTTTATTAAATAAATCTCTCTTTTCACAAACGCTTGTTTGGCTAATTCTTGTTTTTATTTCTTTATCACTTCTTCCTGTGCTCGTTATTATACTACCCAAATATTTAAACTGTTCTACTTGCTCTAGAAATCTTGTTTTCTAACATTATGCGTATTTTCTTTTCATATTTTGCTGCTACTAAAACTTTTGTTTTATTTTTGTTTATGTTTAAATTTATTCGATTGTCGGCCAATAATGCAATATCGTCTGCGAATCTTATACAATGTATCTGTTGTCCATTTATTTTTACGCCCGTAGTGCCATCTTTAATTTTTTATATTGGTTCTTCTATTACTAAGTTAAAAAATATCAATGGACATCCTTGTCTTTCGTACGATGTATAATTGTCATAATAAGCAGAGACACTCGTATGTTCTGTTAATTAAATATATATATATATATACGAGTGTGTGTCTATGTTTGTATGTATGTATAATCATATATAAACATAACTCACTTTTGAAATAATATGCTGCCTATTATACTTACCATCTAAAAATCTATAAATAATACGGAATATCGATCGTCGTCGGGAAAGTGAAATTTTTTATAACGAAATTTAATAACCCACGTCGTGATTGTCAATTTTTAACGAATTATATTATTGGTCCGTTTAATTCTCTATTTCGTCGTGTGGAGACAATTTATAATGAAATTTTACAATAATATTATTTAAACGTTTATTATTGTTTTTATTAAGTCTCTGCTTATTATATTTATGTATTAAATTTAGTCATAACTATTTGAATGATCGTGGTCGCCTTTTTTTAATAATTCACATACATATTAAGTAGAATTCGTGATTCTCAAAATAAATAGAAGAAAGCATGCGAGTACCCGAGTTTTGCTACATCGGTAGCCAATCTATATGATGTTATTTAATATTTATTTTATAAGAAAATAACCTTTTAATTTTCTTAATTATTATTATTGTTTTACACATTAAAAAAAAAACCCTCGCCTCGGTGCGCAGAGAAGAATTGAAACTTAAAGACATTTTCACAAAAAGACATTTAATTAATAAAATACAAATTTCACAAACAAAAGGAACTATGCTTAACACGACGTGGCGATGACTAATTTTTTTTTATTTTTATTTTATTTCCAATTACAACTGGTATTCATCCAGCAACTGGACTGAAAAGCGAAATAACTTGTTAAGGGGCTAGCAACCAGCGATGGACCCCACTGGGAAATCAGGCCAGATCAAACGGTCGACTACGTTTTAACCTACGAACATTTAGACTAGTGTCAAGTAGATTAATCGCCAGTACGTTTTTGTGTGGGTTTCCAAACGGCTTACATATTGCTTTACAGCACGTTTGATCTCGTCTTTCTCGTATGGGATATTTAAGTCTCGCCGTAACGTATGGTCCGATACGTACCAAGGTGTGGAGAGGATGAGTCTTATGGACTTGTTCTGAAATTCGTTGTATCCTATTTATGTTTGTATCTTTTGCATAACATTAATATGCCCAAACATGCTTTATAATTATTTTATAAACTAGATTTTTTTTTTTCTAGTGAAAAATTGGAGTACCTGCCAAGAAGCCAATTTTATTCGTGTAATTTTATATCCGTTTTCTTTTTTTAGGTAATATGCTTCTGCCATGTCCATTTACGATCTAAATAAATGCTTAAGTATTTAACATCTTTATCTTGGCTAATAATCACCTCATTTGTTTTTAACGATTGATACGTAAAATTTCGCAACGTAAAATCAACCTATGTGCATTTACTTTCGTTTGATACGTCAACGTCTCAGCCAGTTTTCAACTTTCAACCGAGTTTCTGTAGTTTATTAGAAGTTTCGCTATATTGTCTTTACCAATAGCTAGTAACGCTGTATTTTCGGCGAACGTAGCTTTTATCACGTTATTATCAACTGATAAATCGGGAAAGTAGATTTAATAAAGCACCGGACCTAAGACATTTCTTTAAAGCATGCCAGCAGATATAGGATAGATATCGGAGAATTGATTTAGGCTTTTAACCTGGCATGTACGATCTTCAAGGTAGGATTTTAGAAGGATATAGGAAGGATGCGGTACTTTTTTTTCTTTTAATTCATACAGCAGACCATGACGCCGCACCTAATCAAAGGCTTGCTCGACATCTCATACTTGCTTAGTTTTAAGAATCTCTTGAGTGGTATGCACAATATGGTCGAGTATCTATTTTTGAATACAAATTGAGGAACAACATCATGTTCCAATTCTAAAATACACCGCTTCAATATTAGTTTTTCAAGCAGTTTTGAGAGGATAGGGATTAAATGGGTCTATATGATGAAAATTCATCCGGTGCCTTACCGGGTTTTGGTACAACCACTACTTGCGCCAATTTTCAGGATAAAGGAAAATCCTGCAGTCGAAAAATAGAAGAAGTAGTATACCTTTTCCGGGTAGTTCCGATAACAGTTTATTAGTAATTAAATCAAATCCTGGACTATTTTTTGTTAAATTTATTGATTATATATTTGATTTCGCTGGGAGATGTTGGCGCAATCGGGGGGCTTAACTGCAAAGGCGCGCTTAAAAGTTCATGAATGTCAGTTGCGCCATTTGATTGTAAATTTGGTTTGAAGACATCGGAAAAATATTTGGAAAATATCCTCACTTGTTCTTTGCAGTTCTAGCCGATGTACCATCGGGTTTACGAATTGGAGGAAGGGGTTGTATAGGTTAATTTCTGCTATTGATGGCTTTCCGGATGTTGTAATTTGTCGCTTCCGTGAGTGAAAGTTCCTGCAGAGAGCGCTGGAAGGATTAATTTTTAATAAGTAAAAATCTTTAGTTCTTTCGATTTATTTTTCAACAGTGTCTTGTAACAGGCATTGTGTGTGGAAAAAGGCTGAAAAATGTGTTTAATGACGGATTAATTTTAATTTCGTACACAGTTACTCCGGGAGCGGAGAAAAATTCCAAAAATTAACGAACTAAACTAGATAGACAAGAGTTCAACAATCGAAACGTTCAATTACAAATAATTCCGTATATGCGTATTTAAAAATTTATTTACGATTTCTTAATTAATCGATCAAATTACCAATCACATACACATACACATGCACACATGTATATCTATACATACATTGGTATTCTGCAGAATAAACGCACCAAGATTACAAAAAAACAATCGTGGTTTGCTTGCTTATTTTAATTATAAAAAAAAAAGAGTTGCGAGGGAAACACACATACGTATTCATGTATATATATATATATATATAATATATGTATATGTATATATTTATGACATACAGTTATTTGTCGATTTTTTAAAGGACGAATAAATTTTCGCACGATTTGGTCTTGCGTCCTAATTTTAACAGTTGTCTTATAAATTGTTTACCATTCTCCACTGGACCTGCTCCGCCGGTAGTTGGTTTTGCTACACGACTACATCGTTTCGGATTCAACTGGACCTGGGCGAATATTCCCACCAATAATTCGTCCACGTTATGGTCTAAACCGCTCGAAGTTTCTATAAATTTGCATTTCCATGCTAAAGCCAATTTTCGTCCAGCTGCGTATGTACAAAATTAGAAAAATTCGATAAATAAAAGTATTTGTATGTAAAGGAGAAACCAATTCGTCTACTTACTCAATATATATATATATATATATATATATATATATATATATATATATATATATATATATATATATATATATATATACGGGCATCATAGCACGTTGAGTACGGCGGATTTTGGTCTAAAGCAACGGACTTGGATGGGTGACCGCCGGCTCAGTGTATGTGTTGTTGGTATCTCCCATGTTGCCGGGTCCGTACGGGAGATTAGGCTATTTTCTCCACAATTTATTGATTGGGGAGACCTACGTCCAGCAGTTGGCGATATTGGCAAAAGAGATCCTTAGCAAGTATGTTTGGGTGGCTTTCAATGGATATATATTCCACAAAATATTGGACGCTGAATTCCTTTAACGAGGAAATTAAATAAAAAAATAAACGATTTACGCCAGATTTAATAAATGGGCCAAACTGATCTGCACCACGGAATATGATTTCATTAATTAATAAGGGATAGAAGCTATAAATAGCTGTAATTATACGACGTTCATTTAATAAACATATAACAATGTTGTTTATCGTTCCACAAGACAGATTGCAAGCAATTTTAGGAGGGAAAAAAATGTACGGAAATAATTGTAGATTATTGGATAGAGATGAGACGCTAAATTATACGGGGTTGGTGTAATAAACGGGAAAGTAGTAAGATAAGGTGAAGTTGAGAAGGTAAAAGCGACACAGCATATCGTTGAAAAAAAGAGAAAATGATCGGAATTGTAGATTGCCTGTTCAGAATGGAGTAGACAGAAGGGTCTGGCTCTAAGTTGCTGACGGAAAAGACGATCAGGTAATAAATGATATCCAAATCGTAATCTACCGATGAGTACAATTCATTCGCAATTAATGTACGAGAAATAAAATCATGGAAGTTTCGGGAAAGACGATTTTGATAGTAATTAATGAGAGGTGAAATGCTCTCAGTGCACATCGATTTTCAATAATCTTAGAGACTGAATGATATCCTTGTGAGAAACTAAAGAGAGTACTACTTCATTAGACGACGCGTCTTTAGCTAATTAATAAATTCATTGTTTGGAATATTTTTATGACTGGGGCCCAAGTACATAACTATGTCTCACACGTTCCAAATGATTCAGCTTTAACATAATTCGATTAATAACGCATTCTACTTATTTTCAGTTAGCTTTCTGTCGCTTCTAATACTCAATACTCTAGAATTTCAGCGAAACGTTGAAATAGTTTGTTTTTAACCTACGATGCTTACGATGAAAATATTTCACGGTACGAAAGAAAAAATATTCGAATAAAAAAAAATAAGACAAAAATATTCGAATAAAAAAAAAAAGAAAAATAAGTAAACAAATCGGGTCGACTGCCATTGAACGTGCAATATATCCGCATTAAACGACTGGCGTCTATCGTTTGCGTAGATAACAATCTTGTCCTCTAATAAGTTTTACGTGACAAATCTCTATATCGTCCAACAGCACTTAGCAGATAAGCCTCGTACGAATAAACTTATAACATGATAAGCCATTCCTTTGTTTAGTTTTTAATTGGCTAGTTGTACACGATCGTTTTCACTGGGGTTCGTCGACGTGAAAAAATCACTCGATCGCTCTCTCTCTTTCTCGCTGTATATATATATATATATATATATATATATATATATATATATATATATATAAAGCTAAAAACCGCTGTCTTTCGTTTAACCCGTAGTAATTTTCCTGATTTAAATATTATTAAGACATTTTTATTAATACATTTTTATTCAATCTTCGCTGCGAACCCCTTAAATATGCGCTTCGCTGTTCTAGAAATATCCTTCTTTCAAACCTTAAAAGTTGCATATTTCTGAAGAAATGCTTATGATCCTCGTCCTTATCTAATTATACTTAGAATAAGTAACCTTTTCATTCGGTTATGTAATATCGGTATAGTAGTTGAGCTCGTTGACTTGTCTGCTAGATCCTTCAGGCCTTAGAGTCGTGATGTAGATGAGACGTTTGTTGTCAATAGATATCAAGTTTTTTGTTTTTTTTTGTGCCAATTAATCGGAATATTTTTTAAATACGTACATCTAGAGTTCTTCGCTCTTCGTTCGAATACGATTTCGATATGTTAGTCGGCTCTCCGAGTGTAAGTCTAGATATTTCACGCTTGTTTTTATCTCCGCGTCGTCGATAAAATCGATATTCCGATTAAACAGAATACGATACGTAAGTGTAACAATATGCACACAGTACGTCCCGGTAGTACTTCCGCATTCGCTGCTATTAAAATGCGTAATCGCTCGCACAACAGATGCGATACAATATCGCGAAGAACAAAATTATTTAATTACTTTTCGAATGCACGTTTCTTGTACAATCGTAGATAGTCGGAATTCTATAATAATCTACTTTGTTCGCAATATTCGCTTTACCCCAAGGCACGCGCATTATATACACCGTTTCTAAAGTATTCGCTGTGTCACACTCAATATTTCCTATCTCAATCGGGCACGACTATAAATCAGTTGTGTTCGTCGCCGACCAGTTTTAGAAAAGTAAAAATAATCTATTTTCTAAACGCCCTTAGTCGCGGTATAAATAACGAGTAATAGAAAATAATTAATTAATAAAAAAAATATATAAAATTATTTATCTATTTAAAAATATAAAATAGGCAAATATAACGTCATCTATTGCCACGTAAAAGCAACACAACCCCCCTATACTTAATAAATATTTCTGACGAGAGTCCGAACAATATTTTGGCTCAGTCTGATTTTTCCAATTCTTGAGAGTAAGTTGTTAGATCTATTGACATTTTATTTTCACGTTTGTGTTATATTGCGTTGAAATTGAGTTTAATAATGTCGTGTCGTTTATTCGTTACGCGAGTATAATCTATTTTTCTCTTTTCTTTGTTATTTCGCATTTTTTACTTTTTTACTTTTTCTTATTTTTAATTAGTGGTGCATTTGTTAATCTAAATTCAAATTATGTCATGTAATCGCAAAACATCAAACTTAGGTCGTAGTCGGGAGAGGGGAAGCGGCGCGACGAATAATTGTGAATGAAACTGACGAAGAACCGGCATTAGTGATCGAGCGAAACAAATAAAGATTGGCTCAAATTCGTGACGAGCAGAATGACGTGCAGCCAGATTTGAAGATGCACGCTTGCAAGCTCAGATAACGCGTTACCTTCAGATCAATTGAATTGTCCTTATTCTTCGTATTGCTACGATTCCGACGGATGTGTCATTTTAATTTAAGATATTGCAATTTCCAATTCGATTAGCATTATCGCAACAAGGCTCAAGGTCGGTGTTTAAAATTGTGCGGTTTACATCTGCATACAGATTGTTTCTGACGACTATACGTTGAGTGTTCTGGAGTCGGCAAAACACAATCTCTAAATCTATGCAAAGAACTAAACAAGTAAAAATTTGTACACTCACAAGTATTATCAAATTAAACGTATTAGAAACTTACGTTTTCTTTTTATTTTCTTTCTGACCCACAGCAACGTGTGGAACGGCACAGCTAGTGTATGTAATAATTCATACTCTGCACCGTACTAGCAGTAAATAACTCGGCTGCTGTATGCGGAGTGTTATCGACGAAATTCTTAAAAATTTTTCATTACGAAGGAAAAATTTACTTTTCTCAGAAACTTATTGGAAACGGTTACCAGCGAGATTTCCGAAGGCGCGTGGTTTTTTTATGAAGTAGCTCGAATGTCGTTCAGTTTTTGGAGAAAAAAAGTTTTCACGACCTTCAGACAATTCGGCGAAAAACGAGTTTTTGAAGTATTGTTCAAATTTTATGTCATTTTTTTTTCTAACGAAACGGAAATAAATTTTGATACGTTATAGCTGTCGCGAATAACGATAAAAATTAACTTATTTCTTTAATTACCATTGGTGGAAATTTCTCGTCGTCTTTCTAGGTCCGCTTTATTACCGACTAATATGACGCCTTTGGTAGACATGTAATCGTTGTTCCATAGGTACAGTAAAATATCTTCGGCTTTCCTGAAGGACGCCGTATCGATTACCGAGTACACCACTACGAACACATCTACGTTGTACGTATAACAGAATGTTTCCACCTGCAACGATAAATAATAACAATATCGATGGTAACAACCATAATGACCAAATCGAATTATACTTATTTATAGCGATAAATGTGTTACAACCCGGAAATATAAATAAGCGATAATAATTACTGTAAAATATATAGGATTAACGACGAGTCATCTAATCGTAAATAATAATTTAATCGAGAGAGAGTTTATAAACATCTCGGATCAATCGATAAATTAGAGACGATAAGCAAGAAATAAGGATGCAACAAAAAATTACAGACCGCTACGTTATTCCGGTATAGTACGAAGTGGAAATGCGGACCTTGAGAATGTTAGCACTGTTAGAAGTTTAGAGTCTGCAGAAATGCGGCTTTTTAAGAACGGACCGAAGAAAAAGAGCTTCAAATAATAATGTACCGAAAAGAACTGGCGTACGAAGAAATATCGTAAAAAATATTAAAAAAAAAGAAAAATGACATATCTAGGTCATATTCTAAGAGGAGAAAATTATTTTGACCTGCGAGGAAGAATTCGCGGTAAAAGATCAGTTGGCAGAAAAATAAATTCATGAATGAAAAAAACCTCGAAGAATGGTGTAATGATAGTAGAGAAATTATTGGGAATAGCCTACTGCATAATGCACGGCATTAAAAGAAGTAGAAGAAACGATAAACGTACCGATATATTCCTCCATTCATTGTTTCGTTACTGGAATAATTCCTCAACAGCCTCCCCCGGATTTATATCCGAGACGTCGATTTTATGAATTTATTAAGTATGCTCGTAAAATAAATGAATGGATTAGCGTTGATATGATTTTTCCAAGGCATTTCATAATTCTTTGTCGTTGAATAAACTTTATAGGTATCTGCACGAAATTAATTGCACTTCTATTCCGAATGGTTATTATCGGATGTATCGCAAGGGTCTAATTTCGGGCTACTATTGTTTCTAATTTTTAGGAACCGTATTGGGGGAAACTTACACTCCGAGTTTCTTTTGTTTGCTGATAAATGGAAAATGTAAGAGTCGAAATGTGAAGAAATTTAAAATACTGACCGAGGAAATAAGTAAAATATAAAGTACCGATATCGAGAATTATTATATTATTACGAGAATTTTAAAAAAGTACAGTACGTTATACGCATTTCATAAGTAAACGCTGTCGCTATAAAATCAATACTGCTAACGCCTCGTTATGAAATTTTAGGAGTAAATTGGGTACAGCTTAATCTACCCGTATACTAATTTTTGAGTAGATCGGATTATTTGTCGCGGTTCGGTAGTTGTTTGCGCGAGTGTTGTGTGATGCGAGTTGTCATAATTTCGAAATTGTGAAAATATCGAGCAACGTGTGGTGTGTCGTGATTAAGATTCACTTGATGTAGCAACATTTTCTGCAAAATTTAATTCACAAAAATATGTTAGAAAATATATCCATTATTAATTAAATATACAGACTGAAAAATAGCTCGTCATTTTCGATTAATATTCCCGACGTTTTAATTATTTTCAATATAGCCTCTCACCGGAGCCGAGATGTAAATATCGTTCCCTAAATTGAAAATAATAACAAATTGCGTATTAACACAAGTTCGATAGGTTGGTTCAGCTGTATTGTCGATTGAAAAGCTCAATACTGATGGGCTCATCGACGAGTTCGCAATGAAAGATTCGAAACTTTCGCAAATGCTTCCCCGACAATATTTATCTTAAATAATTTCCGATGTAGTAGATACGAAGAAAATTATGATTTGTTTAAAATTTTTATAACTTTCATAATTATTTACCTTCATAAAGTTTTACAATATTTATTAATAAATTTTCGATAAAACCTTATATTTTAAATAAATTATTTCTATAACATAATTTGAGTATTTGTTTTCAATTAAAAAAATAATAGATAAAAATAAAGAAATTAACCTTTTTATAAGTTTAAGACGGTCCCATTGTGATTTTCGCTATGTGGGTGTCTCCAACATTCCAGCTACGTCATTAATATATATGTTTAATACACGTATATTTGTACACACCCAAACACACACCCACACACAACACACACTGAATATATATATATATATATATATATATATATATATAAAGGTTGACACGGGATAAGTAATTTATAAAAACGTTTTTTATTTCGACGTGTACGAGTGTTTGGCATGCTCGTGTGCATCGCATGAAACTGTGTAACTATGTGCGCTCTTATGCTGCGTTCCGTGGTGCATCTTGTAAAAATGTATACTATGTTTTAAAAAAATAATGGAAATTTTAATAAATAATAAAATTCGGTAGAAGGAATATAAATTATAATTACCTAATGATAATGAATAACACAAGCGACAGATAATTACGATCTAAAATGGTAAAAGTTATAAAGAATATCGAATATGAAGTACGTATATTATTACATTTCGTAACACGAAGTGCGGGACAACTGTAAGACTTTCCAGCGCCTACTTACCACATACGGATCGGATGAAGACAAGCTGGATGACATATTGGAACAGAAAAGATGAAACCGCCCTGTTTTACGCGTACCTTGCGGACATACACTTGTTATAAGCAAATATTTATTTCTAACCCACACTTTGTGCTTCATGCAACATCATCTCTTATCATTCTTCATATTCTCTTATCGTGTCCTTCTTATTCGATCCATCGTCTTGCTGCATTGGACTTGTGTTCCGTCGCTATCAGAAATCCTGCAAATCCATCCGTTGAGAAAAACCTTATTAGTACCCTGATCTAATCATCTCCCCCGTGCCTCTAGCATTAGCCGCGGTATAGGGCGCGTAAAATTAATTTAACCCGTTTCAGTCACAATGTCCTCTATATGGGACATGAAAAATGAAATTCCGCAGACAGACTCGGTACGTTACTTGGGTTTGTTCATGGATAGGAGGCTGACGTGGCGTTACCACGTGGCGCAGACAAGGAAATCTGTAATTACTCGTGCCAGAATGTTGCACCCGTTGCTGGGAGAAAAATCACGTCTTAACTTGAATGTCAAGAGATGCATATACTTAACAGTCATTGCGCCGATCTGGAAATATGGAATCGAGCTATATGGTTCCACTTGTAAAAGCAATCCATTACGGATACAGCAACAACAGTCGAAAATACTACGCACAATCACGTCCGCGCCGAGATATGTTTCACATTTAACGCTTCATAATGATCTTCTCATACCATCCATTCGAGAAACTTACGCTGAACAGTACGAGAGATTTTTCGATAAATTACAAAATAGCGCAAATCCAAAAATGTATAAGGTCGCATATCCCCCGAGACGATTGAAAAGAAGAAAATGGTGCCGCGACGTCCTTCCTATTACCTAAAAATAATAAATCTGATTCAACGTAATTTAATCTTATCCTCAATCCTCCTAGGCTAGTCGACTCATTGGAGTCGTTGGTCTAATACTTAATTCTGTCTTTATTGTTTCCTATCCTCCTTTTACTTCCGTTCCTCGTCTTTATTTTTAGCACCGTTGGTTGTTGTATCTTATACCGGTACAACGAAAAAAGAAAAAAAAAAATGTATAGATGAAAAGTCTTTAAAAATATTTATATAAATACATTGAAAATTATGTAAGGTGCACCCAAGTACTGAATAATTAAATACCCCTATAAAATTTATTATTTAATGTTAAGATTTTATAATGTGCGATTGAAAGGGTTAAAAAGAAAATAAATATGTCGTCGCATTTTTAAAAGTTAATAATAAATAATTTGAATAATTTCGAAAATAAGAATATTATTATAGTTAAAAAATCTTACGTATAAAAATACGTACCGACATTTCAGACGCCGGAATGTCTATTATATTAAATTCGGCTTCTTTTCCATTTAAAGATATGGAAACGGTTTTCTGGCCGCATTCTTCGTCTGTCACGAAAATATTTTATTAATACGATAATGTGAAAAATAAATAAAAACTTAGAAACGCCTAATAAGCGAGTAAAATTAGTAGGAAGCATAAAAAAAGTGTAGACACTGTAAATTTCGATTTCACTCCCTTCCTATAATTGGACGACCTTCATTAAATAGATAAATATATACCTCGTAGGCGCGGTAATCGATATACGGATAAATCAATTTTTCTTCTGCGATGACAATTTAATGTCACCATAAAGCGAAACGATAATCATTAAAATCGAAATGAGTTAAAATCGTTAAAATTGTTTTTTTCATTATGAAATATTACAAAGCTTAAAGCCATTATCGAGATAGGAAATATAAATCGTAAAAAATATAATAAACAAAATATAAAAAATTTTACTTAATTTACAAAAATTATCAAAGCGATAAAACGGTATTTTTAAATAATCCGATAGCGAACGTGGTAAACGACACAATCAATAACCAATAATATAAAATTTATACATAAACAATAACGCGATAGGAAATAAAAACAATTAAAAACGACGGCCAATGTGAAATTTATTATACACAATCGATCATCCAATAGCAAGCCTGAAACCAATAAACTGATTTCAATAAATTTGCTTCAATTCAACTTGAAATATGGAATCGTTTTTATAT
Source organism: Coronaproctus castanopsis (assembly GCA_032883995.1). NCBI lineage: Eukaryota > Metazoa > Arthropoda > Insecta > Hemiptera > Monophlebidae > Coronaproctus > Coronaproctus castanopsis. Next base: position 94,073,788 of record CM065053.1, read on the forward strand.
CGATTTTAGTGATGGTGTCAATTTTTTTTTCATTCCGAATTTAATGTTATTCATTTTTAATTCTACGAGTTCTCAATAGATGGCGCTGTGTATTTTAATTTTAAATATTTTTTGACACTACAATTTGTTTCACACGAATGCGATTAAACAACGTGTATGTTCAGTTTTTTGTGTTGTTTTATTCTCATTGTGCTGTGTATTGTTTCGTATGTTTTAAATATAAAATTATTACAATACACGAAATTTCACGTGTAATTTTTATTAAATATCGTGAACTTCTAACCGGCTACACGCGCGTGTTTATATTAAATTCTGCACGAATTTCACTGTCAAATGTTCAATTTTTGGTAACACACGTTGCTGGATGTCTATTCGAATGGCAAAAGCTCGTTCATATTTTCATACGGCTCGAAGATAAAATGCGTCAAGAACAAATTGATCTAATAATTCCTGACGAGATTCCAGATCCACAAATCGATCGAGAATTATTTAATCTTGTTACTGGTCACGTGAACTAGAGTCGTGCTTTTATATGGAGGATGGAAAATATAAAAAGAGATTTTTGAAACAACGTATCTATGATACTATTATAGATCACGTCATCCGTTGAATGGGCTCAGAAACACTGTGAGAATGGTGGTTGCACATTGACGATGTATCAAATGCTACAACTCACCGCTGCTTTCAAAAACACACAAGACTTAAAATGTCGAGTTTGATAATTCTGATAAATGTGTAAAGTACATTTTTGCACATACGTCAACAAAGGCAGGGCTAGTACAAAATGTAAGTCGAAACGACGAAATAACACGCTACCTAAAATCGGTAGATAGATCAGTAGCAACAATAAATTTAAATTCGTTAATATATATATATATCTTTTTAATTTCTTCTCATCTAGAACTGACCAATGAGACCATCCACTAGATTTTTTTTTACTTATGTATTATCATGAAATTTCGAACACACTCATCAGCGTGATTCGAGATCTGCTAACTCGGTGACTAGACCAAATCAGTCATTTTTTTTCACTTTAATCTCCTCGCAGTTACTAATTGTTCCAGTAAGTTCGCTGCGAGGGAATTGTCATGTACCTGTAGTCTCGACATATGTTTCTTTGACTGATTGTTGTATTTCTTCAGTCACATATTTAATTCCGAGATCCTTATATAGTGTCTGGTTACATATATACTATGGTGCCCCTATCAACGAACGGTGTAATTTATTTTGAAAGCGCTGAATCTTATTCACATTACTTTTGAACGTACATCCTCAAAGTTCAGCTGCAATCCATGTTGGCTTTAACACCATTTGATAAAAGTAATATTTTGTTAGCAACTTGTAGTTGCGAGTGTGGTCCGAGCAACCAATGAAGCTGTCTTGTTCTATGATTTTTTTCGCTTTGATATGATTAAGCCATGTAAGAGTTTCATTTATACTCCAATATATCTGATGGATTTGTTTGTTGTAGTCGTTTGCCATTTATAGATAAGTGATAATTATGGCGCATTATTTTTTGTTTTGTAAAAATAATGCGGTTACTTTTGTTTTCGTTTATAACTATTTTCCAGTTATGCGACTATTCAATAATTTTACTGAGCGCAGTTGTAGACTTTTTATTGTCTTTTCTGGACTGTCATGTAATAATATTGTAGTACTGACTTGATAGTATCTTATACAGACTTAAAGCTTGCTGTACATCGAGGAAGACAGCGGAAGTGACTATTTTCTTTTCAAATGTTTCCTCAATTTTATCGAGTAAAATATGTACTTGCTGTATTGTTGAATGTCTAGCTCTGAAGCCAAATTTATGATCTGAAATAAGTTGCTTCTCACCAGTGAATCTTAAACACCTTGGCCAGGATCGAGAGGGTTGGACGGTAGGAAGAGACATTTTGAGGAGGTTTACCTGGTTTTAGTATAATTATTAAATTTGCGAATTTCCATAATATGGGTACATATTGTAGTAACATAGCGTTATAAATGTAGGTTAGCAATGATTTACTCGGTAGTTCTTTCAGAATTCGCCTGGTTATTAGATCATAACCTTGTGACTTTCTGACATTCAAATTTGTTTATTATCGCGTATACTTCACCCGGGGACGTAAGTTTAATTTTGTTTATTTGATAGTTTAGACGTTTATTAAGATCTTGTTCCACAACGTTTTCAACAGGCGATTTTACATTATGGGGTTTAAAAATTTCAGATAGGTGTGAATCGAACAGTTCTGCTTTCTCAGCATTATCCACAGTCCAAGTCCTATTATCTGTTTTTATCGGTTCACTCCTATATATCGTTTTTTTTTTTCATGTTTTACTGCTCTCAACAATGAATAGTTATTATCCTTCGTTATGGATAAATTAGTAATATATTCCTTGAAGGATTCGTTCTTATAATTTTGTAGCAGCGACTGAAGCCTTTCGGTCTGTCTGTTCAAAGCTGCTTTATCAACGGGGGGATCTTGTTTGAATCCAAAGTCTCCTCGATTGTATTTTAATTGCTACCTGTTTACGCACAGAGTTAGGAAAATATGGAGATTCTGTAGATATGTGCTTCAACCATGGTGAACTCTTACAAACTGCACTTACTATCTGGTTTGTGAATAAGTTAACGGCATCATCTATGTTTGTTTTTGTTTTTAGTGGGATTGAAACATTTGTGGAATCTTCTAGTACATTTCTGAATGTATTCCGATTTGTGTACTTATTACATAGCACTAATTTACTTTCCTTAAGTCATATGTGAGCATTAATGGATAATAGAACAACTGAGTGATCTGAAGACGGAGATAATTGATCATTATTAACTGCAATGTAATTTCTGGAGATACTTTTTGTTATTAATATGTAATGTAAATCAGGTATTTTATTGCTATCCGTTGGCGAGTATGCGGGTTGGCCTCCAGATATGACGTCACATTTATATGAAGTTAATAGCTGATTTTAAAGTTCGTCCTTCAGGTGTAGTTAAGCGCGAAGCCATGTTTTTTGCCCTGAAATCGCCTCCTATAATAAAACAATTTCCCATTGCTTTGAAAAAATCTGTGAACGAATCCATGCTATGTCTTGGTGGACAATAAGCCGCTGCCAGTGTAAATGGTGCATCCCCGGGCTTTATTGCGACACATGTTGCCTGCAGATAATTTTTTTCATACGTTTCTTTCGTCCAGTGAGGAATGGATTTTCTAATGATGATGACAGTATCTGCGTGAGCTTTTTTATCCTGTAGAGTCCAGTAAACGGCATTCGTATTGCCATATAATTCCTATCAGTAAACCGGGTTATAAATATTATGTCGATATCATTTTCATGCAAATAATATTCTAATTCATTTTGATGTTGTAGTAATCCGTTTACAATAGAACAATTTTGTAGGACGTGACTTGTGTATTATTAATTATTTCTTAGTAACAAGAATGGTAATGCTGATTACATTATTGAACGTTAAATTCTGTTGCTGGATCATTTCTTTGACAAGAGATTTTATTTCAACCAGGAATGAGTTTAAGATTTGCTCTATTCCGCTATTAGCTGAGATGACTGAGTTTTTTTTTTTTTTTTTGATTATTTGAGAGTATCTGAGCATAGGTAGATGTCATTTGGTTCTTTTGTTTACTTGTTATTGTAATACAGGTAGAAATTGCAAGTTTGACTGATTTTCTGACTACTATATATGTGAGTCTGTCAGTTGCGTGAGCTGCTGTGTACCTGGTATTCTACTGAGTGATCTGTAATTGTTTATATATTGCACACTACAGTTGGCCGGGTGGTCATTTCCGTAATTTGCGCATTTAGCAGGTTTACTGGTATTTTGTACATTCGTGAGTAAAGTGAGTATCTGCACATTTCACACAGGTAGCTTGTCGATTGCAGTATTTTTTGGTGTGCTCATATAACTGACAATGAGCACATTGAACAATTTCTGGGAAGCTTCGACGTTTATTTTCATCTTCTTGATTATTTGAATTTGGTTCGACGTCTATGAAAAATAATGTTTGGTTACCCGATGTTTAATATTAACAATGTTCCTGACCTGATGTTCTTTTTTAGCTGAAGCAGGTGTAATATCTTGTAAACTATGGTGTACGTTCCTAATAACAACTCGAAAGGGCCTTTCACTTTTAATTTGGTAAGTGTGGTATTCTAAATTACTAATTTGCAAGTATTTTACTAACTTGCGATATTCATCAATTTAATTTGTTTCAACTTAAACACGTTTATTACTGAAGGATTTATATCTTATTTTATTTAAATATGGTTTTAAAGTCGGCTAACATTTTGTTGTAGTTTGTTACTCCGTAAACCATAACGGGTGGTGGTTTTGTAGTTTTAGTAGTGTTTGTATTCGCATTTTTTTTCATCATTTTCGTTTTCCTCCGCAGCCAGGGTAGTAAAGCGATTTCTAGGATTTCTAGTTGCTATGAAAACCTTTTTAGATCTAGCGTCAGTGGGACTGCTCGAAGTGCTACTTATAACATCCAGAGATCTATTTCTCTTTCTATTTTGATGCCTTCTGACCTCTTGCCACCCGTGTTTTAGTTCAGCTTCTGTGTGACAAAAATCATTTATCCGGTCACCATTTTCGTTATTACTTTCGATCGATATATTTAACGGCGATAGTAACGGCGCGTAGACGCGAGTGTGTACGTGTGTATTTTCAGTCACCGTTGTTAGTTGTTCATTGTATCATTGTCAGTATTGCCACGATTTTGATAATTATGATTAGTGTTATCGTTGTTATTATTGTAAAGTGTAATCGGAACGAACTCGCCAGCAAAAGAAGATAAAGCTGCTTTGTTTGGTAGTTGAGAAGGTTGAGTTATCCCAGCGCGTGTTGCGTTGTTTTTAAGAGAAGTTACATTATTTGTTTGTAGTTGGTTTGAAAGCGTATTATCAGCTACGTCAGATGATGAAGGTGTTGGCGAAGGAAGCGGCGATCGCAGCGTAGGCATATAATGGCCGGTATACCACTCGCAGCCGATAGTATTTATTTAACAGTAAGATAAAGAATAAAACGAATAAGATAAAAGAATAAAACGATAAGGAATAGAACAGCCGCTTATTCACTTTAACGTAAAGTAAATGAAAAACAATGCGAACACGACTATACGAAACTTTCACGATAAGAACTTTTGTACCCTCAGTATTATGTGCCAGTAAACAGGAGATATGGCAACATTGGATTGTTTATCCTCCTGTTCAGTCCTCTAAAAACTCGAACCCGTAATTGCGTGATATTTCGTATTTTATATTTTAAAAGAAATAATTTTAAATATTAAAATTTATACTATAAAACAAATAAAGAACAAAAAACAGTTCAATATATAAAACATTATTCATCTAGTGTTACGGATTTCTTCTAATATTTTATAAAAATAAATTTTCGTTTTGGTGTTTCATACTCCACATATATTCGCTAAAGTACGAATTTACCATTGTGAGATGCGTTCCCCAACGCTTTTTATTGTTAGATTTTAATTTGGTCTATAAACTTTCAATCGACTGGGTGTGAGCGACTGGATCTACGAAATTAACACTGTGATTAACAGTTTGATGATTATAATTATTACCTACATTCTGGTATACTCGCCATTCATCGCTTATAACTGTCGTTCCAGCAGCAACATTCTGTATTATCAACGGCCATAATGTAGCGGCTGATCTATTTGGAACCGACATTAAGAAACATTTTTTTGTTCCTCTACAAATTCCTCCAAAACCCCCATTGATTGAGTAAAATCATTCCGCGATTATATTTTCGTTTCGAAAAGCGTGATTACTCGGTTTCTACATCTAGATTCGGTCCTCCTATTCGTACTCTGTTGTTTAACAATGCATGTTCACAAATTTTACGTAGATACAAATTCCATTCAACAGCAGTACGGCCGCTAATATTCAATTCGTCTTTGCAATATTGAAGGGTGGTATATTCCTTAATCCATGCATAAATAACAAGAATTATGGTACGGTAATCTAACTTGAAATTCGATATAAACGTACCACAGATCGTAGAGATTTTTCTACACGACATGTAGATTTACAACAGATCCAACTATCCGAGAACTGGTACGTAATTTCGTATCATGTTTATTCCCAGTTTTGTAATTTCTGGAGATACTTTTTGTTATTAATATGCAATGTAAATCAGGTATTTTATTGCTATCCGTTGGCGAGTATGTGGCCTCCAGATATGACGTCACATTTATATGAAGTTATTAGCTGATTTTAAAGTTCGTCCTTCAGTTGTAGTTATTTGTTGTAAAAATGATATAGCACGATCCTTAGTATTTAATTCCGAAAAATTATTCGTATTTATTAAATATTAAATAAATACAGACGCGGAATAAGATTAAAATGATTATTTAAAAATAAAACTATTACGAACGAAATAAATCCTTTAAAGTAAGAATTAAAATGATTACTATTAGCAATTACGAACGAAAATAAACGCTTAAAAATAGGAATTAAAATTATTAACAATTCAACACGTAAAAAAACAAATTATATTTTTCATTTAAAATAAACATTCAAAAATTAGAAAACAAATGATTCGAAAATAAGCTTTCCCCACGTTCTGAACGTTGCCATTTCATCACAGTTTGTTTGTTTGCCGGCAAATACTACACAAGGTCCGAACTTTTATGTTACATCTGATATTTAACCACTAAATGGTTTGCGGTTTCTTTCAAGTACTAAATTTTTAATTTTAATTGTTTTAAATAAATTCGTTTATTATTAGTTTAGCCTACGATAAATAAGCACACATTATGGAAAACATGGTAGAGAAGAAAAACATAATATAGAAAACATTACAGATAATATAAAACTGTTACACATAGAATATAAATTTAAACGAAGCAAATTATTAGAAAAGTTATAAATTATAAAGCATAGAAGTAGTCATAATTTAGATCAGTTTTGATGAAGAATTAATTTTAAAATCGGTTTTATAAGAAAATGTTATTGTAAAAATAATTTTTTTAGTAAATTAAATTACATATATTTAATGTAAATCGATATATATATATATATATATATATATATATATATATATATATATATATATATATATATATATATATATATATATAAGTTTTTATTATATTAATATTACAGTTAATTTATATGTAACGTTTATATTGTATATGTTTGATAATAACGTGATTGTCGAAAAACTTTGCATTCGTTAAAAAATTTTATAGTGCTTAATTTTGTTTTTATTTTATTTTATTTTATAATATATATATATATACAACAAATTATAATTAGTTTACCTAACGACGTATCGTAAGCGCATATATATTCCGATGTGGTAAACTGATAGGATAACGTAGTTTTACCGACATTCGGAGCTCCCAACATGGCTACGTTAAAAATGGGCACCGTACTAGACGCTTCTTCAGAATCCGTCCTGAAAATTTAATTATCCCGATTAATTTAAATTTAATCGCGTTCAAGGTAATTGCGTTGTTTTTAAAAAAAAAAATGTAAAATCGAGTTATTGCCGAAATTGTATTTAATATACTAAAATGCATTACACACCTAACTACATTAAATTGTCCGGCCCTTGTATACTCTTGCCCAGCCCGGTGTTCTGTCTCCAACTCCAAGTACAAACAACTATAATCCGAAATAGGCGTACGAGGTGCATTTTAAATGCTACTCGGTTCACTGGAATAAAACGCACGCGAGATAAACCGAAGCTTCTCCCTTGTCAAGGATTATATTCTGTGGCTTTCCCACTTTATTTGATTTATTTAACATGATTACACTAGCACGATTCCACACGTGTGTGGAAACATATTAAGTTGTAAAAGTTTATTATAAAGTGTTAATAATAAATGCGGAAAGTTAAAATATATAATTTTAATTACTTTATTAGTTGTGCCATCGGAAGATGGTGCTTTTTTATTGTTCAGGTTTTGTATTATTTAAGTTCATTGTATTCCACTCCGGGCCTGTTGCTTGAAATATTTAATTTTAATTTTATATATTTTTAATGTTACGTTATATATTAATTTATATGATTTTTATGTTTAATATTACTAAATCTACGAAAGAGAAGTTTAAAATAATTTAAAGCTTTATTCCACCATGATTTGTTTTTTTTAAGTTTTTTTTTTTACTTTGGAGTCATTTACAGTATCACATATGCTATTAGTAAGTTGTTCGGTAATATTATTTACTTGAGATTCAGTATTTGCGAGAATACGATTTTTTTTCAAAAAGTTTAACATTAAGTCACCATTTAATTTACCGATAAATTATGGTGATTATTATCGATATTAGTATCGAAGATATGAATACTTTTATAGGAGAAACTCTTTAACCATAACATTAACTTATGCTTAAATTTATTATTTATCAACACTTTATCAATCATTGTCCATTGTGATTTTGAAAAATATAAACACCAATTATCAATTTACACTTTTACTTAAACATATAAAACAAAATTGGAAACATAACGAAATAATATTGGGTGATTTTAATTCAAGGTTAAAAATAATGAAAAACAAAAATTTTCAACATACGAACAGGAATGCACAATTTGAAAATCTTGTATATTCGGGGAAGTTATTAATTAAAAATGATATCGGTGTCTCGGATGGATAAAATATTTCAAAAATAATTTTATTATTTAGGTTAATTTTAATTATGTAGTCAGACTATTAATATTCTTAATGCTACTGCTGATAGTAACGAATTTAGTATGTTATAACAAAATGTTTTTCATCATTGTATAGATAAGGATCACAAATTACGCATAGGTAATTACTATTTTATATATTATTTAATTGTAGTACTGTTCGTGCCAATGATTTACGTTTTTGCAAAATTAGCTTAATACTATCCATGATTTATACTAAATTTTACTTTATTTACAATTTTAATGTATAAAGGGCAAGATTATGAAAACGAATTTTATCGATAATATTTTTCCTATCTTCTAAATTAAGTTTACCTTTTTCATCATGTAAACATGCATACGAAAAGCAATTGTCGAATTTTACTTTAATGCGCATATTTTCTAAACGTTAGATTACTTTCACATTCGTTTTTCATGTGACCAAACCGTAGGCAGTTTTATAACAGCGTATGACAGGAGTATAATCATACACTTTACATTTAGTCCAATTCACAACCATGTAACCAGAGCCTCGATTAAAATGTGATTCAGGATCAAGACGTACAAATGCACGAAGTTTACGATCATTAGATTGTGTGTAAAGTAACGGATGTTGGTTGTCTGTAGTTGTATGATGAGCACCAACTATCGAGATCATACGATCACTTTTTAATGCCGTTTTAGTCTTAAATATTTACTATATTATTTGAAACGTCTTGTTTTAAATATTCAAATTGCTTTTTATCTTCGACACCAATTATAATTTTATGTTTATGTTGTTTCACAGAAATCCGATGTCTACTTCAATCTTACTAGTATTAATTTTATTTAATTCATTATTCCAATTTCTATATTCTGAACTATTTTTGTATTTTCAATAATTAAAGTTTCGTACTTGGTATTACATTACTATTTGAAAGTAACTTTAAAAATAAATAAATAAAAAGTGTATTTAGCAGACAATATAAATTACAAAATCAATGTCAAAATTGTAACTTTGACTTTAATTTTGACCAGCTTGGTTTATCCGAAATAACTCCGGTAAACAATATATTTGTTATGTTCTTTTCAGTACTTTTCTCAAGTTCATTGTAATTATTATTTAATTTATTAACGTGTAACTTTAAAGTATCTGTTACCAAAACATAATTTTTTTTCTTTTCAATATTTAATCTTTCGACTTGACTTTCATATCACGCGACTCGTGAAGAAGTTGCTTTATATCATCTACATACATTTAATACTAGTGTCAAAACAAGCATTTTCGACACTAGTCATGTTCGCTACTAAAATTATGTGTTTACATATATATATATCTGTTCTATTTGTCTGAAAATATTTATAACTATATTAAACTTACCGAGATATTTCCAACGCGAAAAAACACACGTGTACACATATACGCATATGATTATATATACGCATATAAATAATCGCTATATAAATATCGCGCTTATTTTAAACAACTGCTTCACTGAACTTTGTAAAACATCATCCATATCTGCGCAAATCGTATATGACACAGATGCAAACGTTAATGAATTAAATGAAAATGTTTAATTTAGATTAACCGCCATAACATTAAATCTTCAAAATAGTATTTCAAATTAATATATGTAAACAAATATTATATCGACACGTTATGCGTTGATTACTGAATATTTCACTTCAAAATATATATAAACACTTTCTCAATCTAAATATCGATATAATTTTGTTTTCACAACTACTTCATTGAACTGCAAAAATGTATTGCATTTCGTGAATAATAATAATGTTGTACATTGGCGTTCGTGTGTGTGTGTGAATATTTATGCATAAATATATGCAGAACATTTTACGATTAAAACGGTTTTTACACTCACGTTAACAATCGTTGTTTATGATTATTGTTCGTTATTGAAGGCGACGAATCTACCGAACAACTCGACCGGGACCGTCTGGAACGTAAACAATCGCCGAGTTTACAAATGCCGTTAGCCGTTATCGAAAAAGATCTTACTCTGTAACAATCGGGCGGTTCTTCCGATTTTTTCATTTGCCCAAGCATCGGCTGTAACAAAGTTTTAATTTTTTAAAAATTAATTATCGTATTTTTGAAATTGAATATCGAATTAATTTCTTTTCCGAGGGTAAAAAAAATATTTTAATTGTAATTCGAATTTTGTAACACGTTGTAGGATAAAAGGTTATATCGTACGTTTTAAATAAAATGTCGATTTAATTTCTTTTATGTAGACTTTTTCGAAATGTTTTAATTATATTACGAGTTACACGTTTAAATGATCGGTGTATTCGTATCTTCGCGAATTATCTAATGTTGGGATTGCTTTGATATATCGTATGGCCGAATGATATTTACGTTTCTTCTTCTTGTTTTTCCGACATCTCCGACCGAAGTTTGGCGAATAGCTGTTCTGGCTTTGTCCTTGGACACCTTTGCTAACTCTGTAGTTGATGTCTTGTTGTACCACCGACGCATATCAGCTCTCCATGACATTTTTCTTCTCCCTGGTTTCCGATGTCCCTCGATGACAGGACAAGTTGGGATAAATAATACCTTTCTGGATGTCTGTTTATATGACCGTAAGGAGTTCCATTGGCTTTGACATTTTTCGCAGCACATCTGTATTTGGTCTCTGTATTATGAAATCTTCAAAATACGGCGATATATATATACATCTCCAGCGCTTCGATCTTCTTTTCAAGTGTGGATGTGAGAATCCAGCTTTCCATACCGTAAAGTAGTACCGGCTATACGTAACATCAGCCGTAGTCTTAACTGCAGGTTAATGTCTTTCCGAGTCATCAGATTTTTCATATTTAAAAAGGTCGTCCTTGCTTTTTCTATGCGTGATCGTATCACGATCGATTGATCGGTTTCCTCATGAAACCAGGTTCCGAGATATTGAAATTTATGAACTCTATGACATTACTGTTAATTTAATTTTTGTGGCTCCGGCATCGCTCTTTCTATATATTGCTAACCATTTTGTTTTGCTTACATTTATTTCGAGGCCATATTCTTCGCTTATTGCGGTGACTCGACCAACCATTTCTTGTAACTTATCGATGTTATTTGTCGTCTCCATATTTTATGTTATTGCTTCTGAATATATATTAAAGTGTAACGGTGACAGTACGCAACCTTGTCGCACATCTTTCTTAATTGGTATTTCTTCTGATTCAATATTTTCGCTTCCGACTTTTACAGTTTGATTTCAGTAAAGTTTCCTTATTAATCTTCTAATTTTCCAGTCTATAAATTTCAATTAATTTGTCATGTTTCACGCAGTCAAATGCTTTGCTATAATCAATGAAACAGCGGTAAAGTCTGTGATTTACATCTCGACATCTTTGCGCTAGTACATTAAGTGAATATATTGCTTCTCGTGTTCCATAACCATTTCTAAATCCAAATTGATTTTCACCGGCGTTTTTCTCACATAAATTCGGCTGCGAATTACTTTGAGGAAGACCCTTCAAGATATGTGACATAAGGCTTATTGTACGATATTCATTGCAATCAGTAGCATTATACTTCTTTGGTAGCGGAATAAAAACAGACTTCAACCAATCTGATGGTAGAGTGTCTGACAACAGCACCGAGTTGAAAAATTTAACTAAAGATTTTAGCGTTATATGGTCGTTTTGATATACTTTCGATAATTCGCCCTGTATTTTGTCTGGTCCATCTGCTTCGCCAGATTTTAGGTTCTTTATAGCACATCCAACTTCTTCTTCGCGGAATATATCGGAAGTTGTGGTATTTTGAATGGACTTGCCAGTTATATTATCTATGTTAGGTCTGGAATCTTCAAATAAATTGACTATGTACTCTTTCCAGCGCAAAATTCTCTTATATTTCTCTAGGATAATATTTCCATTTTTATCTCTTAGACTACCACCATTAATTGTGCGTCTAACGTTGGTGAATTCTTTCACTTTTTTATGTATATTGAAAGCATCATGTTTATCTTTGAGTTTTTCAATTTTTTGACATTTTTCATTCAACCATATTTCCTTGGTCTACCGTATCTTACGTCTGATTTCTTTATTTAGTAGCTGGTATTTGAGTTCATTGCGCTTAAACTTCCTTCTTTCATCCATTTCAGTATGTTTTCCGTCATCTATGTTTTCTTCGTACTTCTCCTAGCAAAGCCAATTACATTTTCCTGAATATTGCCTTGTATGTCTTTCCACTTTTTCTTTCATATTATTTCAATGTCATCTGCATCCTTTCCAACTACTTCGACTACTTTACCAATTTGTGTTTATAGTATCAGTTTATTTTGAAGGCCAAATTTTGATCTTCCGCTACTTAACCGATGCAAGAAGTTCATTTCTTTTCGTAACCACGCTTATACCCAAAAATATTTAACTACCTCGCTCCGGATAAATGTTTCATAATTGAGAGTTATTACCGGGAAGGGGGTAGGATATGAATCTATTTGCGAAGACCACGCTACACCATTTTTCATTGATGAAAGTTTGTTTGACACTATAGTCTCATCATGATGTTAAAATAGCTATGTCACCGGTATACGTCGTAAATTGTACTTGAGCAGTTAAGAGGAAAGTCTGCGCTGTACAAGAAGGTACAATGTAGAACCGAACATACTCCATCGTGTGGCAGAACCGGCTTTAAATAATAAAAAACCCTGTAAATAATATAAAATAAAAAATTATAGACGTACCAGCGTTCGAATTAGTTTATTTTTTATGGATCGTGGTAAATATTCTAGAAATAGAGACACGTTCTATAATAGATCTTTCAAACGGCGTATAAATACAGAAAGCCATTTTAGGTTATCCCGTTGTATATAAATAAATAAATTATTAAATAATCGTATGAATGGTATTTCTTTCTGTACATCGTTAGAATACGAGCGTATACATACATACAAACAAATACATATATATATATATATATATATAAATAAATAATAGTACAGTTGTATTATATCACAATCGAAACAATTCTCTGTTTAGGGACTGACTCACGAGAAATGCTTTAAAAGCCCAACCGAAGTAGAGTACCAAAATAGCGAGAGCATTCCCGAATGACAATATTTACGACATTCTTATATCGAAGTTATATATCATCGGTCGTGACATCAATTTGCAACATTCCAGAATCGTTATCGTACAAGAAGGATGAACAGAGATAAATAATATTAAAGAAGGTCCGGCGCAGGGCACGCTAGACTGGTAGAGTAGTTAACGGTAGTGTATGTAATTTAGGTATTTTTATCGATAATCGTTCAAATATTACAAGCGGAACTATTAATTATATATATATATATATATATATATATATATATATATATATATATATATATAATAATGAATATATACGTCTTTAAGAAACTTCGCGTTAGTATTCCGAACAGTATCCATTTATCTGTCTTTATTAATTACAATGCAATGTCCTATAACTTTACCTCGTCGTACGTGTTGAGCACCAACATAGCGTTCGTGTTGAGCACCTATATCGTCTCGAATAATTAAACTTTAACGCAGACAACTGGTCTTTGAGTACAGGAGAACGTGCTAAATATATGTTTACTTTCATGCACGTGCAACGCATAAACGTGCAACGCATCAGAAGCACACAATCGACACGGCGGTTTTCAAAGCTAATCTCGTAGCTTTCTACTATAAATCGTCAATAGTTTTTCACTCTATAGGGAGAATAACTTGATGGAGCGCGTGATCGAACGTCGCTAATGTTAAGCAGCTGATCGAACGTATAGTAATCAAATAAGAAAGCATGAAGTTATATTTAAATCGCCTTACTTCCAACTAAGAAATGCTAACTAGCAACATATTATTCATGGTCGATACTACTCATTTTAATGTTAAAAGTTATGCGGATTAACATTTTTCCGAGTTTTTAGATTTTAATTACGTTATTTAATTATTTAATTAAACCGATTGATAGAAGAAGAAATTCACGAATAATCAAGAGTAACATTAATAATATCGGCGGACTCTTTAAGGCGCGGTTCACACTGGCGCGATACGTCTAGTGCACGACAATGTACAATATGTGGTAGTGATGAGGTCGACAATATCGAACACCTCATATACAAGTGTCCTGTCTTTAATGACTTAAGACATACTTATCAAATTAAACCCAACCGATAATCCTAAACAAAAATAATATTGAAACCCTCTTAACATTTGTAGAAAAGGCAATGCAAAGAAAATTCGCACTAGATGTTTAAGGGCAATAGAAAGTCAGATAAAAACAAATTCAAACGTCATACCGATAATCCTGAACTATGTCATAAAACTGTGTTCTTGCATGGTTTACCTCTGTCTAATATACTTAAATTTTTTTTTTAATGCAATTAGTACCATAAGTTATTATAAGCACGCTTTTGTAATAAACTTGTATATTATTTTTCTCTAAGCTCGTGTATATATATATAAATTTAAGGAACACTTAATTCCTTGCGCACACACACGTGGTCGGAGGGACTATGTTATTCATCCCCTCTTCCACTCTATTTTTTAAGTACTCTTGGCAAGGAACAATTACACACAAAATGCACACTAGTTTCTTGCTCTTTTATAAACACATTTCATAAAAATATTTGCCCTATCCATTTGCTGTAATTGGGGAACCAAAAATAAACTGGCGCGATACGACAAACGATAGGACATACGGTACGATAAGCAACGCGACCTTGAATCGACACTAACCACTCATAATACTGGATTAATTGCTTTCATAACGTTTGCACTACTATGAGTGGTCCGTGTCGATTCAAGGTCGCGTTGCTTATCCTATCGTATGTCCTGTCGTATATCATATCGCGCCAGTGTGAACCGCGTCTATGGTAGCGAGGGAGAAAAATTATTGAGAATGGTCTACGTATACAGTATTAATTGAAGAAGAAGATTTAAATCTAAATAATTATTTTTAAAAATGCGATCTGAGTTTACGCGTACGTTTAAAATATACAGATGTATACAACGAGTTCCATATTGCGACCTGTGCGCCTGTTGTTTCAGTAACAGAGTAGACGACCCGGAACACTTTGTGTTTGAATGCCCAGCTTTTGTTCTCATCGCGCTAAATTTAAGATCGATAAAATGAATTCCTTCCGCTTGTACAATACAAACTAACAAGCCTTCTTTAAATTTTCAGAGAATGCAACGTATTATGAACTAAAACTTCTATTCGATCCGTCAGTAGGAAACCTAATTTTAAACGTAAACCCGTTACATTTGCCAACTTACGCTGCATTGGAAACCATTTTTTATGGTATAAACAAGAAATAGCGTAATTATCGATATTAAACTTTTTACTGGTAAATAATAATAATAATAATAATAATAATAATAATAATAATAATAATAATAATGGTTGGAACTATTTCTATGGAAATATTTTGTGGTAATCGAGCCTATGTCGATGTCATCTTGTACACAATCTTTATATTGTAAGTGATGACTCTATGCATACAAATATCTTAAATGTTCATTTTTTAACTGTTAAACTACAACTACGCACGCACCTTTGTAAACAAATTAACTAAAATCTGCCTCATTTGCATATGCAGCAATGGGGGACAAAAATAGCAAAAATAATTATGAGTAGTTGAATTTTATGAATGTACTTATGATTAATTTGAATACGTTATTTAAATACAAATATCACTTGAGTTTATTAACTACATCTAATATGATATATATATATATATATATATATATATATATATATATATATATATATATATATAACTGTCTGTGATTTTCGATATTTTCATTGTAATAACTGCATTGTACTATTTTTATCACACATAAACAGAAAATTTTTTTTTTTTAATTTTTATCTGTCTGTTCAGATGTAACTCAAAAACTATTCAAGCAATAATGATGAAATTCGCACAGCTTATATCCTATATTATCGGATTAGTTCTAAGCTTTGTTAGACGTTGATATCACAAATAGGACAGAAATCTTTAAAAAGTAGTAAACAGCGATATCTCTGCCAAATCGTTTAAAATTTAACACGTTTTCCGCTTAGAATGTACCTTCACTACCCTAAATACAACCCACGTTTTGAACGTTAGGGGCGTGGCCGAAATAACGAACGAATATATATACATATATATACATACGCATATATATACACCTGTTAAAAGAAAGAGACAGCGACATTGTATTAAAAAAAATAATTACACAAGCGAAGCCGTGGGTAGGTAACTTCTAGCATATATATATATATATATGTATATTGTCATAAAGCCATCATATGTGCTAGATGTAGTGGCTCACATCCAGCAGAAAACTGCACGGACACAAATCTAAAATGTATTAATTGTCATGGCTCTCATCAAGCAAATAGTAGAGAGTGCCCAGTTTATCACTCAATTGCTGACAACATAAAACAGCTAAACAGTTTTCGCTACTCAAAAATACGGTTAATGCATCTTCATCCTTGAACACTAACATTAATAATAATAATAATAATAATAATATTAAATTTAGTAGTAGATCCTATGCGCAAACTGTTAAAGGTTCGCCTGATAATTATGAGAATCGTAATTCGGGTACAATTGACGTATCGAGCGGTACGTTGATTTCCGACATTATTAAATTAGTTAAAGATTTTAATTTAGTTAAAATTTGTAAATTTGTTAAATTATCGCTAAATAGAATTAAGCAGGCTGGTGACGCATTTAATAAGATCGCCGTAATAGCGGAAACTGTCATTGAATATATCAGCTGTGAATAATGTCATACTAGACATTAATGTCATGGGTTGGAATGCTAACTCCATCAAAAATAAATTTTTAGAACTTGGCCAGCTATTATATGATGAGAATATTCATATAGCTTGTATAAGCGAAACTAAAATTAACTCGTCGCATAGGCTAAGTTGCCCGGGTTACATAGTGTACCGAGCCGACCGAAACATATATGGCGGAGGCGTTGCACTATTTGTTAAGGAACATCTAGCTCATTCTCCTATTTCAACTCCGGCTTTAAATAAAATTGAAGCTATAGGTATTTCACTTAAAATAAATAATAACAATATACTCATCTATTCTGTTTATTGTCCTCCAAAGATAACCTATAAAAAGTTATCTGTAGATATTTTAAAATTAATTTCATCGCATAGCAGTGTTATTATTATCGCAGACTTTAATGCCCGTCATAAAGCTTGGAATTGTTATTCCAATAATATGACTGGTAACTGTATTTTAAATATGTCTTATAGTTGCAATTACCGTATTTTAACGCCTAATGACCTATTACCCTGATAATGATAAACTTCACCCTAGCATCATTGATTTTATACTAGTAAAAAATATTTCAACGGTAACTAAACCGGTATCAATGCCATTATTAAATTCTAATCATAACCCCATACTTTTTAAAATATCTAATACCTATATATCGATAAAAGTACCATCTACTTATATTTTCAAAAAAGCTATGTGGAGCGTATAGAGAAACTATATATCTGATAATATTATATTAGAAGGCCCTGAAAAAACTAAGGAGGAACTTAATGATCAGGTAAAACATTTCACTGATCTGATTATAAAAGCAGCAGATGTGTCTATTCCTAAAGCAGAAGTATCTTCTAGTTATTATCAAATTTCACCGAGTCTTATAGCTCTGATCAAATTCAAAAATTACATTAGAAAAAGATATCAAAAATTTCGCAATCAATCAACTAAGGTATTATTACGCTATTTAACGGAAACTGTTAAATCCAAATTAATTGAAGATAGAAATGCAAGTTGGAATTATAAACTAAAAAATATTAATGTAAAAGATAAAAGCCGTTGGAAGACGATATCACAAGCTACAAAATCTCACATATTCTTACCACCGCTAACTTATAATGGTAAGACTGCATATTCGGACCTAGACAAAAGTAATATGTTAGCCAACATCTATTACCATATCCATAGCCAAAATTATCATATGGCTTCTAATTACCATCACACTAAAATTAGTTCCGCTATCAAGAGGTACTTAAAAATACCCCATCAATTTTTAACAGATGACTCGACTACGGTTAATGAAATACGTAACGTTATAAAAAATATTAAAAGTAAAAACGCAGTAGGGCTGGATAATGTAGTACTTATTAAGAATTTGCCGAGGAAGGGATTTGTCAAATTTACTACCATAATGAATTCTATATTACTGCTATCAAATTTTCCTAACTGTTGGAAAATATCTCAAGTAATCCCAGTACCTAAACTTGGTAAAAATATATCCGATCCTAAAAACTTAATCAGTAACTTTAGTGAAGTGGCCGAAAAAATTATTTTAAACAGACTAAAAAAGTTTACGGATGATAATAGTATTTTTCTAGAACAACAATTTGGCTTTCGACAAAATTTATCAACTGTTATGCAATTAGCGCGTGTCACCGATTTTATCACCGATGGGTTCAATAATAATAAGCACACAGGGTTACTCCTTTTAGATATAGAGAAAGCGTTTGATACCACCTGGCATCTTGGTCTAATATATAAAATTATCCAATATAAATTTCCCGCGTATTTAGTCCATCTTATTCGTAGTTATTTAGCTGATAGATATTTTGTTGTCGAAGTAAATAATGTTAAGTCGGATGTTAGATCGGTACTAGCTGGAGTACCCCAAGCCAGTTTACTTGTTCCTTCTCTATATTAATGATATTTCCAAAATTCGTGAGCTAGAGTTGGCTCTATATGCCGATGATACGGCAATTTATTGCTCAGCATCTAGACGTGACACAATAAAAAGAAGATTAACTAATGGTTATACGAAGTTAAATACTTATTTCAATAAATGGAAAATCAAAATCAATTCTGAGAAAACTCAATCGATTTTATTCACTAAAAGACGTCCTGCTTGTTTACCACCCATAGTGGTTAACAACACATCTCTTGACTGGAAAACGCCCATTAAATATCTAGGTGTTATACTAGATAAAGGTCTTACTTTCACCAAACATATTGAATATCTAACAAAGTACATGCATCACTTTTTAAACTATTTCCGGTTTTTAATAAACGTTGCCGGGTTAATTCTGCTAATAAATTATTAATATATAAGTCTAAGGTCCATTATGCTTTATGCTTGCCCAATCTGGTCGTACACTTCCAGATCTAACACGTCATGCTTGCAGCGACTGCAGAACAAGTGCTGTAGGATAATATTTAGTCTCCCTACTTTTACAAGGACTGACCGCATGCGTCGTATTTTACATTTACTAGGTATAGATGATGTAATTAAGCGCCATACAAAAAAATTTTTTAACTCCTGTATATTGAATAAATTTAAAATAATTAATGATATAGGTGATTATACTTAGTTTACAATTAAAATATAAGCGTTGTAAGCATAAACGGATTAAACATACGTTGTTGTAATGTGTCACCGGCTTTTTATTAGCTAAACTATTATGTACTAGGTATTACCTATATACAATTATTGATTACTACTACATGTTAAAATATATATAATCTTTTAATTTTAATGTTTTAGCTTCGTTATTAGCATGCAGGTTTTGGTGGTGGTTTTTCCTGTGATTTTATCATGATATCTGACTTTATATTCTAGCCTTTATATTATACGGAGTAAGAATCATGTTTTCGGTATCCGTGATATATTTTGTAGCAGTGTAACTATTATGTTTTTAAAAATTAATAAATACACCTTTATTTATTTATTATTTATTTATTATTTATTATTTATACATGTGTGCGATACAGACCACTGGCGAGCTAAAATATGGTTTGGTTTATACTTTCTTGGGTCCGGGTTTTTATTTTCCCAGTAAACTGTTACTCATTTAACGATAATTAGATGTGTAGCGTGCGTGAAGAGTTCAGTTGTCTAGAGATCCTTCTACCATGAAAACTTTTTCGTCTCAATCAAACTGGGGTAAGAAAGTTCCGGTAGTATTACGGCTACATTAAGAGGTCCATTATAAATATTACAGATGTAATCAACATCATTATTCACAGCGTTCGTGTGTGACACTATAGTGTCCTATTCAAGATTTATAGGTGCTCATTAAGCTCCACTTCGTTGGAATATTTATTATTCGCGATAGTTCCACTTAAACTAATCGCGTTAGTGAAAGTACTCGATAAAACTAAGAGAGACATTGTAAATAAAAATATTTCACGTACCGCTATAATCGACCTAAATACTAAACGACGTCAATTCACTCGGTCTGGCCATGGGGAATAGTATAATTTTCTAGGCGAGACATACATACACGGAAATGGAGACGTTTATGAGAAGACAATAGGTAAGTACGGTGATGGTTAAATTTCCATTAAGGACTTTTCTCTATCGTTACCGGAATTTTACACGCTACACATAATCGCAGGGATAACGCTACGAAACATCAACTTCGAACGTTATCTTATGAAAATGAACTGTGAGAAAATGTTGAAAGTGCAGCTGTGCTTTAAGACGAAAGTAGAATAAGCTTCAGTTCGTATATTATATAGGTTATTTCCAGACATACATACATACATACATATATATATATATATAAATATATAAAAAGTCGTAATTCTGTTTCTACGACGAGTGATTGTCTCGTTTACCTGTTTACTTTATACAATATCCAACCGGATGGGCGGCAGTTTCATTTGCTCAGTTCAAAATAAAATATAAACATTCGCGTGTTTTAAAAACCATAGCCGAGGACTTTGCAATTTTTATTAGAAATTCCCTCTCGCTCGATTAACTGCGAATTCTATTTTGTTCTCTATTTAGCGGGATGGCCGGTTTTACGACGTTGCTCAGTGCCGTACGAGATTCGTTAAGTAATTATTTTCGCCTTTTGTGTTTTAATTTAAAATTGTTCGTAATTTTTTTCGCCTTTCCTCAAACGTCGTTTGCTCGCATTAATATTCATAACCGATTCATGAATTATTCATACGTTACACAATCTCCTCCGCTGTTAAGTAGTAAAACGCGCGATGGTTTTAATACGAATCCCGCACTATTACGCAATAAGTTCATTCCCGACTAAGACTCGATTCACACTATGGGTATACGATATTCTCAAATGAGAAACAATTTCGCACTATCGGTAACGCTCAAGTTTCGCTTAATTTTGGCTGGTCGAGAACATTTTTCGACGGTTGAAAACATAAACGATTAATTCAATATTTAATTATAAAAAAAAAAAAAAATAAGAATCAAATAAGAATATTTCTTATTAAAAGCGGAATATAATCGAATTCAATTATCGACGATATATGTTGTTTACTCTATTAAATTAAATATTTTTAAATTTATATGTATATATATATATAGATATCTTTATGATCAGTATGCAGGTTTTGTTGGTGGTTTGTCCTGTGTTTGATTTTAGTTAAATGAGCAACTGGGCATATTTCTAATGCTACTGTCGATGAAGGGTATATTTCAACAAGAGTCAAAACAGAAATGGAGGGCATACTGGAAAACAAATCTTTTTAAAATCAATAAAATCATCGATCGAACCACAGTGACCGCTGGAAGGCGTGTCTCGGCGCGACGTTACAATAATCAACCGTTTGAGAATTGGTAACATTTCTCGGACGTTTCAAACAATGTTATCCTTCAGGCCGTTATATGCTTTTGACTTGTACTAAATTTACATCACGTTCATCTCATGACCTAAATCTTCCTATACAAAAGATTCACTCTAATGATCCTGCAATTGGACTATATTAAATCTAACCAGATCGTTCCGGTAATTGAATCATCAGCGAGTGTGTGTGTGCCATAATAACCTCTCTAGTTAGTTGCACACGACTCATAGCAAAATTAAAAAATGTTTTTTAATTTTTCTTGTGAACATAAATAATTCGTTGAATTACTCTTTTTTGTATTTATTTTATAGATTCATGTATATAAAATATATATTGTGAATGATACTCCTTGCTTGGACAGATAAAGGGTAATTCTTTTTTTCGTCACATACAATCTTCACTTTTAATGCGTAATAAGCGTAGGAATACAATACTAATGCAATATATATATATATATATATATATATATATATATATATATATATATATATATATGTTACATATGTACTAGAAGTTACCCACGGTTTCGCCTGTCTAATAAAATATCACTGTCTATTTTACTACGCGAAAGCAAGAAATCCAGAACGGACCAATAACGCATTTTTTTTTAGTTAAATCGGGACCGACCGACCCTTCGACAGGCAGACAGGCAGAAATTTGAATAGCTCAATGAGGGTCGACGCCCACAAAGCTTTGGTTCCTTAGGAATACAGTATCGTTTTTAAGCGGACGTAATATTACGTTGAATGACGTCACCGGACGTTCATAATGGAAACAAACGATTGTGTTTTCTTAAAAAGCGGCGACAATTACCGTTGTATAAAAAAACGATGAAATCGCGGCAACGTCTCTTTTAAAACGACCGTTTAAACGGTTTGACAAAGGTGCCCTACTTTTTAAACTTTAAATTATTGTAATAATTTCTATCCCATTTGTGATATCAAAGTGTAAGAAAGGTGGTTCACGGTTCGTAGTAATCGTTCGTGTTTCACGTGCTCGCGGTAGAAACTGGTTGTATAAATCTTTTTCTTTTATTTCTACTTATTCTTTTATTTTTATTTTACATTATTTCTAAATTATTATATTACTTCACGTATATTATTTAAATATAGCGCTTATCCATACGTATTTCTGATATGGAGATAGACAGATCGAATAAATGACAGCTTGAACAACAGTGTTGGTTGTAGTAGTATTAATAATAGTGTTAATAGTGGTAATAATAACGTTGACAGTAACCTTTACAGCAGTGGTAATAATGGTAGTAATGATGATGATAACAGTAAGATCGATAATGAATTTATTAAGAATAATAATTTTAGTAGTGATTCCTTTAATAATAGTAATAATTCTATCGATAATATTCGTAGCACTGTTAATGAAAAAATTCCCGTATACTCGCCTTCGATACATTCTGGTCCTTATGTGGATTTGATAGAGGCTAAAGATCAAAATATAGGCAATTTCAATCCCTTGGCCATTTGCAAATTACTAGCATCCCCTAATGGTCTCAGCTATTTCACCCGAAGTGGTCGCAACCGAATTAAAGCTACTTTTTCCACCTGTTCTGCTGCGAATTCATTTCTTTTAAATATCAACGGTAAACACAATTTAAATGCGTTTATTCCTAACAGTCTGTTATATCGTTTCGGAGTTATTCGCGACGTGCCGACTGATATTTCGACTCAAGACTTGCAGGACGGAATCGAAAGCTCCGTTGAGGTTGTTGACTTACGCCGGATTCATAGACGTCAAGATACTACTCTTATTTCTACTCGTACGGTCGAAATTAAATTTCTAGGAAACATTTTACCCGAGTTCATATCTGTGTACAAGTTGAGGTTCGAGGTCCAACCTAGTATCAAACCTCCCGTATTATGTAGAAATTGTTTCCGTTACTCACATGTTGCCACTCAACGTCGCTCTAGACCAAGATGTCCTAATTGTACTGGAAATCATTTTATTTCATCTTGCTCGCATCCCAAAAATGAATCAGCGCCTTGCTTAAATTATAACGACTCACATTTCACCACCAATCATTCATGCCCATATTACCAGGAACAATATAAAATTAATAAAATAGTAGCCTTCGATAATGTATCCCGAACTGAAGCCATTAATATTTCCAAATCCAGCCTAGTCAGTAAAGCCTTTACGTTTGCGGATGCAGCCTCCCCTATTGCTCATTCTGTAAACAAGCCAGCTTTACCTAAAAATACCGATACGCCTCGTCATCACTTCACCAAATACCCCTCTCCGAATCGTTTTCGCAGCCCAATTATCGCCACCAACGAACAATTTCCAAGCTATAATCACTTACTCATCGGGACAGTCCCCTCCTGTCTACCTCCAACAATCTTCTTCAAACATACCAAGCCAAAGTAACTTCTCTCAATCTAAATTTAATCAAGTTGACATATCCTCTCCCACCAAAGTCCCCTATCCGGATCATGCTACACAGCTTAATCTTAACACATCTGACGGGTCCCCTCCTACAAAATCCTCCTTAAACAATATCTCTTCACAACATAACCTCAGGGAACCTAACGCTGCCTTACGTAGAGGCGCTTCCTTTGCCTCATCTTCCTCCGATTCTAATTCCGATACCATTAAATTTCCTCATCACAGTAAACAAAGTAAAATCCGTATCGTCCACTCTGCTCCTTCTAGACCTTCCGAAATTAAATCGCAACCTTCTTCAACTAGTATCAAACAACTCAAAAATTAAAGTATACACCCTTAATGCTAACTCACCCCCACAAATTCATTATACCAGCCACAACTCTTGCGAACGCCTTTTAACCTTCCAATCTCTTCCTCTCTCTATTTATCCATTTAGATTTATGTTCATATGTATATATGTATGCGTGTGTGTGCGCACGTGTGTATGTATGTGTGGGTGTGCGTAAAAGCTCCTCTATTCATATGGGTGTGTACGTCCACATGTACATATGTATATGTGCGTGTATTACGTGCGTGCATGTATGTTATATATCTCATTTTCCTCTTACTCTACCATTCTACCCATCTTACCCTTCGATCACTTCTATTCTCACCTTTAAGCATTGCTCGACACCATATTTTTGGTTTGATCCATGCCATTCCACATATGTACATTAGCTCCATTTTTCCCTATATATCACTGCTCCTTACTTCTCCCATTGTTGATGATTAAGATTCTGCAATGGAATGCTCATAGCCTACCTTGCAACAAACCAAACCTAGAAATATTTTTACGAGACAAGAACTTTGACATTTTACTTATCTCTGAAACGTGGTTATCTCCATCCACAGGTTTTTCCATCCCTGGATTTTCAATCTACAGACAGGATAGGGTTGACGGTTATGGCGGTACCGCCGTGCTGGTTAAGCAACGCATTCCACATCATCTTCTTCCCGACCATTTCGTTAACTACTCAAATCAGTTGCATAACATCAACTCAATAGGAATCGCCGTTAATATCAATAAAACTACAGTCAATATACTGTCCATCTACGTGCCTCCCCTACACAGAATCAATGTGCGAGCTTTCGGAGCAGCCATTGAGTCTTTAGCCTCGACACATCTCATTATTGGGGGCGATTTTAACGCTCACCACCCCAGCTGGGGCTGTAGTTCATTTAATCTGAATGGTACACCCGTTTTACAAATTGCCGATCAATATTCACTGAATATTCTAAACAACGGGACTCACACCACGCTTTCTACTCCTCAATTTTCATCCAGTGCTATTGATCGCACCCTCTGTTCTCCCATCTTATCTTTTTCATGCAACTGGTCGGTCATCCCCTTCTATCTGGGTAGTGGTCATCTGCCGGTTTGTATTTACCTCCAACTCCCTGGCGGGGATACTACTTCATCTTCTACCCCTTCCTCTATCCTGCACACTAAAAAAATCAATTATGATTTATTCTCTTCCGTTGCTGACAATCTTTTCTTCAGCTTTCCGTCAAATCTCACCTCCCCCGAAGTATATGATCTCTTTCTATCCATCATCCATGATTCAGTTTCCGCCTCCACTTGTAATAATTCCATTTACCTAGGTAAGAAACTTCCCGTCAGATGGTGGACGAAGCAATGTTCCTTCCAGATAAACAAAAGGAATCAGGCATTCCGCATCTTTCGGAAAAATAAAACCGTATCCAATTTTATCGAATTTAGGAAGATCAATACCCAAACCCGCCGGTTATTAAACCAGACTAAACGGGATTCCTGGAGACGATTCTGCTCATCTTTTAACAGATCCACACCGTTATCCAAAATCTGGGAACAATGTAAAGCGTTTAAACATCGAGCTCTTTCTGCTTCTACTCCCTCTACTGATCACGAACATTGGTTTGACGAATTTGTCAACCGCGTTTCTCCTCCGTACGTACCTTCTCTTCATCAAATCAACCCTTTCCATTTCACATCTGCTTCCCCTCCAAACATGTTGGATATTCCTATCACGATTAGAGAGCTCACACATATATTAGAAAATAAAAGGAGTACTGCCCCAGGCCCCGATTTAATATCATATAAAATGCTTCAAGCTTTGTCAACCCGTTCTTTGAATTTCCTTTCCCAAATGTTCTCCAAATTTCTACAAGAAAACTTTATTCCTCAGGACTGGCTAACCTTCAATATTACCCCTGTTCATAAATCTTCAAAACCCAAACATTTGGCTACTTCGTACCGCCCCATTGCTCTAGCTTCCTGTGTTCGGAAACTTCTTGAATCTGTCATCCGCTATCGTTTAGAGTGGTGGTTGGAAAATAATAATATTCTCCCTAATTTTATTTATGGCTTCCGCCCCCAATATTCAACTGCTGATTGTCTCTCCTTTCTGACATCTAACATATACAAAACATATATAGATAAAGGTTTCTTGTTAGCCACATTTCTGGATCTCACCGCAGCTTTCGATAACGTCAACATCAGCTTACTGCACCAACGCCTCTTATTGCTTAGTATTCCACATAATCTCGCAGCTTATATTTGTAACCTATTTAAAATCAAACATTTACACTTCCGACACCCTACACTCCAACATCCGCTGCACCGCACTACTTACACCGGTCTCGCACAAGGTTCTGTTCTTAGTCCCATTTTATTTAATATCTATATTATGCACGATTTAAAACCTCCGCTTCCCCATTCATCCCATCTCATCTCCTATGCGGACGATCTGGTCCTCTTTCAACATAGCAATAATCTTGACTTTATTACGCAATATTTAACACATGATATTATAACTTTAAGTAACCGTTTCCAATTTTCCGATCTTTCCATTAACCCCAGCAAATCTGCAGCTATCGTGTTTTCCCTCAATCGGCCTACCTATCCTCCTCAATATATTCCGTTTTATAGTAACGCAATTCACCTACTTAGGACTGACTTTAGATCAAAAACTTACTTGGAAACCACATATAGACTTCCTTATTTCGGTCACCCTACAATCCTCTAATATCCTAAGATCCCTCTCCTCAACTGTCTGGGGTGGAGATCCTGTTTCTCTCCGCATTCTATATATTTCCTTAATTCGTTCCAAAATTGACTACTGCTCCTTCCTGTATGGTAATGCCTCCCGTCACCACTTAACCAAATTGGATAAAATACAAAACCTCTGTATGCGCTTAATTTTAGGCTCTCTTTGTTCTACTCCTATTTCCTTTCTTTCCTACGAGTCTCATATTGTTCCTCTCTCCCTCCGACGTAAAAATTTAGCCTTTCGATTTATGTCGAAATCTCTCAATAAACAAGTTAATTCCTTCACGTCCAATTTTTTAAAAATTTTCAGAAAATGGCGTTTCACTCGCTCCCGTATTCCACTACTATCCACTGCAGCTTATAAATACCGGACGTACAAGTATCTTATCCTTCCATCTCGTCCCACAATTTACTTTACTAATTCATATCATGTTAATCTTTTTAACATCTCCATTGACACCTCCTCCTTTTCCTCCATCATGTCTTCCCATCCGGATCTTAATGCTTTTATACAAAATTACTGGCCTAATCATGTACATGTATTTTCAGATGGATCCAAATTTTCCGGTCGGTCCGTTACGGGAGCATTCTATATACCCCAATATAATATCTCCAAATCATTCATTTTTCCTCAGTTCAGAGGGACTAAGCATCCTTAAAACTCTGCAATTCTTATCACGTTTAGATCACCATTCCTCCTCCCTATACTTAATCTTATCCGACTCCCTAAGTTTTCTCCTCGCATTGAAGCATTCCTCCTTTCAACCTAATTCCAATTATCTTCCCTTGGCAGTGCGACAATTGACTTATTTACTATTCAGCCGCGGCATCTTAATATCATACGTCTGGATTCCCGGTCATTCCGGAATTCATGGCAATGAGGTTGCCGAAACTCTGGCCAAGGAAGCCATTTTCTTCGGCTCTCTGGTGCCGGCAATTTCCACCACAGACCTGATATCTCTTGCCAACATGGATATATCCTACGAGTGGTCATCGTGGCTAGTTAGTTCTTCCACCCCTAGATATTATCTGGTCACATCACCTACTCCCTGGTACTTTAATTTGTCCAACATACACCTCAACTTCCGAAAATTTATTACAACCATCACCGGTTTACGTTCTGGACACAATCGTCTTCCGACTCACATGTTTCATATTGGGATTTCCAGTTCCCTATATTGTTCCCATCCAGCCGATTCACAAATTATCGCCGATGAAAACCACATCGTTTTCAATTGCAGTTTTCATACACCTGACCAACTCGCACTCCTGAATTCCTTAATATCCATCGGTTATCGTCCTTCTTTCTCTATCACTTCCTTAATTTTTTCTAATGACTCCCGTGTTTTCCTCCTTCTTTACAAATTCCTAACCAATTGTAACATCAATATATAATAACTATTTATCAACACGTTAGTGGGTTGTGATTGCTCCTCAGCAGTGCCCCCCCCAAAAAAAAAAAAAAAAAGGTTAGAACGAATCCGATAATATAAGCTATAAGCTGTGCGAATTTGGATCATTATTGTTTTAATAGTTTTTAAGTTAAATCGTTATAGACAGACGTACAAAAATTTTTAAAAATAGATTTTCTGTTTATGTGTGATAAGGATTATTTTTCGTCATTATACGATACTGTTACTATGAAAATATCTACATAAGCAAATGCACTCGTCGCTACATTCATTTTGTGAACTTAATGATACCCTGCACGTAAGTTCGCATCTATTATTTAGAGATACAGTTAGACGGTTTATCGATAGAAGGTAATATACTCGGAGGAATTTTAAGTTCACGTTTCCCTATCCGACAGGCAAATTCGCATCTATTATTTAACCGATGTGGAACAACGGCTTACCTACCCGTTGGTTTTATTGATAGAGGTTTATACACGGAGGAACTTTTATCCTCCGTTTAAACTGACGCCTACATAAATTTTTCTTTTGCAAAGCTATTTCTCTAGTGTAAATAGTCATTCTTTCAGCCTGAGGGGATAAATAAATCTATATTTTTATCGAATTTTACCCGCCATATTTAATTCGTAATTGGTAATTAACTAGTGGTTAAGATTGTATTACTCCTGTTAGAAAAACTCTCTCTCTCTCTCTCTCTCTCTCTCTCTATATATATATATATATATATATATATATATATATATATATATATATATATATATATATATATATATATATGTATACTTTTGGAGAAGATTTTTTTTTTTTTTTTTTTAAATATATTTTTAATTACAACTGGCCAGGCAGCCATCCAGCAATTGGACTGAAACGCGAAGTAACATGTTAGGCGTTAGCATCCAATGATGGACCCCACTGAGAAATTAGGCTAGATCAAACGGTCGTCTACGTTTTAACCTGCGAACATCTAGACTAGTGTCAAGTAGACTGATCGCCAGTACATTTGTGTGTGTCTCCAAACGACTTACATATCGATCAACAGCACGTTTAACCTCATCTTTTACATATGGGATGTTTAAGTCTCGATGCAATGTATGGTTCGATACGTACCAAGGTGGGGAAACAATGAGTCTTATGGCGTTGTTCTGAAATCGCTGAATTCTATTTACATGTACATCTTTTGCGCAACCCCACAACATTAAACCATATGTCCAAATAGGCTTTAAGACTATTTTATAGATCAGAAGTTTATT
The DNA here is from genome assembly GCA_032883995.1 of Coronaproctus castanopsis. Taxonomy (NCBI): domain Eukaryota; kingdom Metazoa; phylum Arthropoda; class Insecta; order Hemiptera; family Monophlebidae; genus Coronaproctus; species Coronaproctus castanopsis. Next base: position 94,104,114 of record CM065053.1, read on the forward strand.
TTCCAGTGATAAACTTGAGTACCTGCCAAGAAGCCAATTTAATCCATGCAGTTTTAAATCTAACTGTTTTCTTTTTTGATTAACATGCTTGTGCCATGTAAGTTTACTATCTAAATACATGATTAAATATTTGACATCTTTTTCTTGGCTAATAATTACCCCATTTATTTTTAATGGTTGGTACATAAAATTTCGCAACGTGAAATCAACCTGTGTGCACTTGCTTTCGTTTACCCTGATACGCCAACGTCTCAGCCAGTTTTCAACATTTAACAAGGTTTTTTGAAGCTTATTAGTAGTTTCACTATTGTGTTTACCAACAGCTAACAACGCTGTGTCGTCAGCAAACGTAGCTGTTATCACGTTATTATCAACTGGAAAATCAGCAGAATAAATTAAGTAAAGCACCGGACCCAAGACACTTCCTTGAGGCACGCCAGCAGATACAGGATAGATATCAGACAATTGATTTTGTATTTTAACCTGGCATGTGCGATCTTCAAGGTAGGATTTTAGAAGGAAATAGAAAGGATGCGGTAATATTTTTTTCAATTTATACAGCAGACCATGATGCCATACCTTGTCAAAGGCTTGCTTGACATTCAAGAACACACCCGTGCATACTTGTTTAGTTTCAAGGTTTTCTGGAGAAGAGTACGTCAAGAATTTAAATAAATTACATATAAAATAAAATTTAAAAGTATAAAAAATAAAAAAGTACATATAATAATGGAAAAAAAAGTATGCATATAGGCAGAAATACATACATATATAAACATTAATGAGTGCCAGTGTGGTTAGTCATTATCCTAGCCGAAATTGGGAAATTTTAAAGAAGGATTTTTTATTTTTTATTTGTATTTTTATACGCGCAACTGTTAAGAAACAATAAGTGCGTTTTCTGAGTGACCATAGCTTATTATAAATGTAAGAAGAAGCGTTGAGATCTATAGGAGGAGTATAAAACCAAGAATGTTCCCAGAATGTCTGAGTCTGCTGAGGGCACGGGAGGATCTCAGGGCCCGCATAGATTATGGGGACCCTTAGGTGTAAATATTTAAATATTGATAATTCATACTCATGCCAATCCCTATTTTTGAGAGATTTTTACACTTCTAATTACGATTTGTGTATTATAGCTGAGCCCTACCTTCGAGGTGGGATTCTATCTGTTCATAGTAATTTTTATGCTTATATTAATAATCGTATTGCTGTTATTATCAATAAGACTGTTGCTCATAGTTACTATTTTCCAAATTCAATTTAATTGCTATTGAGATTGGTAGGATAAGTGTAATTGAGTGCAATCGATTCTGCATTAAAGAGTTTTCCTAATTTCAGTATTGTAATTGTGTGTGATTTTAATGTTAGGTTATCTTCTATGGAACCTTCTGTGAGGGATTAAAGGGACTCCTTCCAGTTACTTGTATCGTTGGTAGTAATGATCTTATCATTGCGAATAATAGATTACCCACTTTTATTAATTATAATGGTAGTAGTATAATCGACTACTTACTAATATCTTCAGATATTGCTGGTGAAGTATTATTGGCGATGAAACCTTTCGCTATTGCATTTCAAAATTATTTTTCTATTTCTACTAATGTAGCTCGTTACCCTCCTAAGCAGTGCCTGATGAAAGATACAGAGATATTTCTTTCTAAAATTAATTCTAATTCGGTAGATATATTCATTAATAATGTATTACAGTGTAGTTATGGTGTAGACTTAGATAAGTGAATTAATAAATTTAACAAATATCTTTCAGATATAATTAAAGTCAATTTCCTATATTGATTCCTCAAGTGGACTGGTGGAATAGGGAATTAGAATTTCTGCATAATAAAATTAATATTGTTCGTAAAAAGAAACGGAGGTGTAAAGACCCTTTTCGCTTATTTATTTTGCAAAATACATTAAAAGAACTTAATAGGCTTTATAAACTTGAAGTTGCTAGAGCTAGGTTACAACAGTAGAAGAAGAAAGAAAGAAAAATGTATTTTATCAAATTACAACGTGTACACAGAAATATTTACATAGTAGAGTTCCGGCATGATCCTCACCTCGATCGCAGTATTAAAATTAAAAATAACAACACTATAGTTTAAACGTAAGTATGATAAGCGGGGGAAAATTTATAAAACCCGCAAACAAATAAAAAAAAATTACATATATATATATATACATAAATATACATACAAATATATACGTACATGCATACACATATATACATATAACTTAAAACGATACAAAGGTAAAAATTGTAACAACACACTTAAAAGTTAAAACAAAACAAAAATTAAAAAAAAAAATAAAATAAATAAAAATTATATATATACATATACACATATATATACATATATATATATATATACAGCGGAGAAAAGAAAAAATACAAAACAAAATAAACTCTTTTCGAAGTGCATGAAAGATAAAGCGTACAGAGGTATAAATAAGTGTTAAAATAATTTAACTATAAGAAAGATCTTGTATCTCAAAGCTCAGATGGTTCTTAAGAATCCGGTTAGTTTACCCATGCCCGAACGTTTGGTATCTCATTCATATTTAAAAACTAATCAGGATAAGGTTTATGCTCTATTAGATTATTTCTTCCCGCGGAAAGCTGATCTTCCTCTTACGCCAGTATCTACTAATGGTGCTCCTGTTATCGATATTGCTTATTGTTAAATTAGTTAAGTATTTGACTAATAGGAAATCACCTGGGGAAGATAGAATTACTAATAAAGTAATTAAGCAAATCTATTGATCACTATGTTCAATAAGTGCTTATTGTTGAATACGTTTCCAAAATGCTGGAAATCAGCTACCATAAAACTACTACAAAAACCTAATAAAGATTTGTCTGAACTATCAGCTTATCGTCCTATCTCCCTGCTAAATGGCATTGGGAAGGTATTTGAAAAAGTTATTAATATACTTTTGATTGAGCAAATTGAAACAAAAAATATCTTGCATATTAATCAATATGGTTTTAGATCTGGTTGCTCTTCTGAGCTTGCAGTTTTCAATTTGGTTACTTTGATTAAAGATGGACTTAAAGATAATTGTCCTGTGGTAGTTGTCTCCTATGATATCAAGAGTGCTATGATAATTGTAGGTGGTCTGCCATTATAGAAGTATTAAAAAGTAGTAAAATTAATCCATACATTCTGAATACAGTTATTGATTATTTCTATCAGAGGACTACTTCTCTTACCATTGGAGCTTCTACAGTCCACAAAAATCCTATGCGTGGTATTTCCCAGGGCTCTGTATTGGATCCCACTCTTTGGAACGTATTGTACTCTGTAGCTCATCATAAAATTGATGCTTTTTCTACCGCTTATATAGTATGGATTGTCATCTTACCTCTTATGCGGATGATCTTTGTCTTATTTTTAAATCTACAAAGATTCGGAGTTTCTTAAGTTTACCTTATGTATCCAAATACTTAGAATCTATAATATCAGATCCAGGTTTAACTTTCTCTCCGACAAAGTGTAAATTTTCTGTCTTTGGTAATCCTTCTTTGGTTGTACAGGTGAAAACTCTAGAATTATTATCTTCTTCCACAATTGAACATGCTAAGGAATTAAAATATCTGGGTATTGTTATTGACGGAAAATTAACCTTCCTGCCGCATGTTAAAAATATTTCAGCTAAATGTACTATCATTTACAATAAATTACTTGGGATTCAAAATAACTCTTGGGGACTGTTTTTAAGAAAAGGTTAATCCTATATAAAGGCATCGTGCAGTCCATCTATGGTTATGGGGCTGCAATTTATGTCAATAGGAAGGTGTTGAATTGTGTTAATAAACATCAGCGTAAATTTCTGCTTCGCATCTCTTCTTTGTATCGTACAACACCAACTTCAGCTGCCTGCGTCATCTGTGGTGTCTTTCCCCTGGATCTTTATCATATGGGGAGGGCCGCTGCTGGGGCCTTTAGGATTCTCAAGGGTAATAATCCACACATTCAACAATTCTTGTTCCTCGAGTCTCTACTGTGCCCTCAGCAGCTTGCGCAAGACCTCTGTTGGCTTAATGTGATATCTAGCCGTTCCACCTCTAAAGTGCTATACGAAAAGATAAAACTGATCGGTATGATGATGTTTTAGGACGAAAAAAAACTTATAAACTAAATCACTCATTTTCTCGATTTATCTTTTTAGACAAGTAAAGTGGGTGTGCATCTCAGCTTAGTCTCTTATCAAGTAATACTTCGAAGTATTTAATTTTGTTAGAACAATATACCAGAATTAAGAATAAATGAAATTCGAATACAGACAATAAAAAGAAGGAAGTTTCAATACTTTGCCCATGTAATGAGAGGGGGGGGGGAAATATGAAATAATAAAAAGATTTATGCAAGGAAGAATGAATGGAAAAAGAGACAGAGGACGACTAAGAAGAGTGTGGCTGCATGACTAACAGGACTGGACAGCGTATACGACGGAAGAATTGTTTAGGATAGCCCAAGACAGACATAAAACTAAGCGGATATTACTAAAAATCAGGCCATGATGAGCTCTTAACTCCATGTGGGAAGAGACAGAAGAAGAAGTGCTAGTTAATATCTATCTCGTTCCCAGTCTGCTAAGTCTTATTTTTTATAGATTATGTTTCGTTTTGTTATAATAATAAAGTTAACGAGTATAATAACAACGATGATAATTGTAATAATAACGCTAATAAAACAGGTGTTTCCAAATTATAGCGGTGTATTGGAAGTGCGAACTAAAAATAACTAATATTTCTCTTAAGTATAGCTAGTGGCTAGAATACGGACTTCCATGCGGAAAGTATCGAGTTCGAATAAAAATTATCATAAAAAAATAAAAATATATATAATCGTAATATTATCGCGTGGAAGACAATGGCAAACCAACACGTACAACATCATATGCGCTCTAGCCATACTAAAACACGCGTAATTGTGTCGTGCCAGCAAAGCGATTACAATCAGTTCTCCCGGGTGTGTGTCTATCTACGCTAACACCATATTATGATTGCCTTGTAAGCTACTTAAACTGTACAACAAAATATATATTTAGGTAAGTAGTCGCCTACCTCCGATTCGGAGATGGTACTTAATAAGTAGTAATCCGTGTTTTTTTATTTTCATCATAGCTCTCGCTATTTATTCGACAATTTAACAGTTTTTCATCGTTTATCAGAAGAAAACTAGTAAAACAAGGAAAACGAGTAAGACAAAGAAAACAGATTTTGGTTGTTTTTATTCTTTACAATTACACTCGCATTCGTTCTTCTATTTCTTTTTAATTCGACTACCTTTTCCTCCTTTTTAAATTTATTTTCTTTTATGTCCGCTTTTAAATTGGATGTAATCACACGATAGACCGCATCGTCCAACAATTTTTCTTTTCTACAAACGGTACGCTATATTAAACGTCAAGATGCGTCGTTCTTAAACTATACACGCACGTTTCACACATACAGCAACAACATACACACATACATTCGTATATGTAGAGTATTTTCATTAAATTTAATTTTAATGAAAGTATTTATTCATCTTTTTTTCTTCGTATATATATATATATATATTTACAATTGCTGACATATGTTCCACTTACAATTCCGAAAAAAATTTAATAAAATACCCGATTAAATGGAAACAGACCGAAATAACGATACTAGTTCTGGTAAATTTAAAATTCCAACGAATAAAACTTTATCCTGACGCACAACTATATATATACGAAACATAAGCGTGTACACAGACGCGCGCGCGCACACATACACATATACATGTATAGGTATATTGTAATTCTACACAAATGACAGAAAATATATATGTTCATTAATAATTTGTTTTTTTAAAAATAAATACTCAAATATATATTAAAACAAGCAATATATATATATATCTTTATAAATTATTTATTAAATATGTTTTTTGATAGTTTTTTTGATTTTATTTTTTATTTATTTTCTATATTTTTTTAAACCTTGTAATAGCAGTTCTTCAGCACCAGCTTAGTTCAATGTAGATGTAGTCTTCAGATTTAAGATTTTTATTGTCCTTACCGTGGATTGTGAGCTTTCAACTATTATTACAGGTGCAACTTCCGTTTGATTTTTTTCTTTAAATATTGCTTGTTATATCGTCTAATACGTGTGATCTATGCATTACCTGAGCAAAATTATGTACGTTGTAATTATACGATTTACATTAAAAAAGAATATGTTGCACATTTTCATCACTTCCACAGACTTCGCATAATTTGGTACTTTCAATCTTTAATTTGGACAAATATTCGTTACACTCTCCGTGATCGATAATCGCTCGAGTGATGAAATTATTTTAGAGAAGTTCGGTTATTTTTCATACGATTATGTCGAAATCAGATAATGAAATGAATCGACATTTAGTCTCGAGCTATTCTATTTTGTCTCATATTTTCGTTGTGTCTCGAATCAATTTTTCAATCTAAGTATATTCGATTTTTCTCTCATTTGTAAATCCAACCGTGTTATTTTACATTTATAACAAACGATCCGTCCCTAGAAATCGTTTTATATCCCGATGAGAGAAGAAACGTCCGACGATCCTTTAAAATATTCCTAACGGTTGTCGTTGAAATAAAATTATAGTGGATGGCCGAGCAACTGTATAGATAAATATTTTCAATCGTTGATTTGTAAAATGTCCATTTCTACTTTTATAACTCACAATTTACGACTAAGTCGACACGCACTGTTGTTAATTTTTAATGTTTATTTTATTTTTTTTGAGCATTCTAAAATTTGTTTGTCATTGATTTGTGATTTTTATTTCCGCTAATATAACATTCTAAATTCTATTCTTTTAGTTCAGTCTTAAGACTGGTCCTTTTCTACGATGATATTTTTCCAGATTTTCTTTTAAAACTCCTAATAGTGTTTTTGTAAATTTTTCCTATCGTTATTTTACTGATATATTTTTTTATTATTTCTTTAGTTTTCTAGTTATTTGGTTGCATTTAACTCTGATAAGGTAACTTTAAGGATACATGATGTACATATAAATTCTTCGTAATTTACAAAAAATTTTGTATTGAAATATACTATACTATACTACTATAACAACCGAGCCTTGTGTGAGATGGTAAGGTGGCTATGAATTGAATTTCTGGGTCTTCTTTGTTCTCGTTTCCCTTGGGTTTTACTCTCGAAAACATCTCTCAATCCCGGTTTTTCGTTTATTTTTCTAATAATTTCTTGATTTTTTATCTTATACACCTTGTCTTCTTCATTCTTCTTAAGTACCACATTTCGAACGGTGCACCATATAATGCTATAGACCATTTTATACATACACACAAGTATATACTCGGCCACCTCGAACATGGCTCGTCCGATACTAATTTTATTCTAAAACTAAATTCGCGGTAAATTTGATCAGTGTAATCTCGTCGTAACTTGTTTTTTCGATATAGCGTCGAGAGCTTTTTCAAATATATATTTTAAATTCATCGGTAATTGTCATCATCAGCAGCATCATCATCATCATGGTGTCATATCTGCTGCCAATTCTTTGTCTATCTGATGCATTCCGGAACGGTTCAATTGTATTTGCGTTATACCGCTGAGCTAAGTTCTGCCATGCATGTTTTTCTTCTTCTGCCCGGCAGTTTCTTCCCCGCTATCTTCCCTCGTATACGAAGATGTATTGTTTGTATGTACAAAATATTTCAGTTTACGATGTTTGACATCTTTTAATATTTCTCTACTTTTATTTAAACCACTTAATATTTCGCACATTCTTATCTTGTCATTTATAATAATAATAATAACAAGTATATTTCAGCTTAATAAATAAATTACAATTCCCATTTATGTACACATACCGAGCTTACATAATTGCTCATACTGTGCGATATTTGATTTAATATTAATCCTAATATAGGAATAAGAAAATAAAATCAACTGCAGAGAAAAAATACAAATAAAAACCCTGCTTAACTTTACTAATTTATCTATTTAATGTATAGTGATATATATATAGTGATATATATATAGTGAAACATATAACACATTTTTCTTATACATATCCATATTTTCGTGTACATAATTCTTATTATATAGCTTAAGATAATAAACAAAATTTAATGTATAGCGTGGTTTCGAGTTAGGTAACCGTGCCGTTTAGAGAAGCGCATGCCTAATTCTTTTATGTTTATATTTTTTGTATTGTAGTTGGAGTGATTGTCGTGTGTAATTGCCGATTTTCCTTATTATGGCATGCGGGTTAGTACTACACTTTACATAGAATTTGTTGGACTGGCTATTTACAGTTTCAGATATGTATGGATGCTTTAATTTAGTGCGCATTTCTGATACTCTCGTATAAATTGGAGCATTCAGTATAATTCGTAAACACTTATTTTGGAATGCTTGTAATTTGTTCAAAGTTGTCTTGCTTACGCTACACCAGATTGGACAGGAATGGCATAAAATAAGTTTATGTATTACTTAATTGTACTGTAAAAGTCTAGCGTATAAATAGGATTTTATGATCAATATAAGATATTTAGGAAATCCGTACTGTATCATTTTATAAATTATGCCATTGTGCCATGCACTATCAAAAGCTTTTTCTATGTCTAACAGTAATAGCCCGGTGTATTTATTTTGATTTAACTGGTCAGTGATATGATCTGTAAGGCGGGCTAGTTGCATAACCGTTGATAGGTGATTTCTAAACCCAAACTGCGTTTCATTTAAGATATTTCGCTCATTGGAATAAGATTTTATTAATCTTTGTAAGATCACTTTTTCGCATATTTTACTGACATTGCTAATTAGACTTATTGGTCTTATATTTTGTACTAGCGAACTATCTTTGCCTGGTTTGGGAATAGGAATTGTCATTTTACATTCAGAATTCCACGGCTGTATAGCCACATTTCGTAGGCGTCTATTTCTCCGACGTCTTCGTTATTCAACGCCACACAACAGTATCGAGAATACGTAACAATTTATCAGACTTAGTTTTAAAATTCTATTTTTATATTTTTACTACATAATAATATAGCCTTAACCTTAAAAAATCTATTACGGGCTTTCTCAATCTTATACCATTACTCAGGTCATCGATATGTCCTATTTTACTTACAGGTTTTCCAACTTTCCATCAGCTGTTAGCGGTGTTCTTATCATGTTTTTTATTTTTCCTATTTAATATGTATTTTACGATTTTTAATTTTTATTTCCTATCATCTATCCAGGAATATTTCAGTCGCAGTTGCCTGGTATAATTAATTTTATTTGTTTGTTTTTTTCCATCAAAACGATCGTCATTTGTCGACAATCTTAATTGAGCTAAATTCGTCCAAGACGTCAATAAACGACATTTCGAACTATGACAGTCGTGAAAAAAAAATAAACAAACAAAAGTGTTTATATTATATTTTGGAAAAACACATCGTTAAATTATATTTTTTTTTTAAAAATATTTATAATTAAAAAAAAGAGAAAAATTAATATCCTAAATGCTCGGTACATCCCTCCGTTTACAAAATAATAATGTGTCCTTGTAATGTTATTTTTTTTTAAAGGAAAGCACGCAACACTTAATAACTCTCGCCGGAATAATGTAAGGAAACGCGTTCGGTCTGTACCTTAGAAATAAACAAAATAAATCTAAGGACCATAACAGGAAATGTTACACACATAGACCAACACGCATATATGCACATACAATGTTTACATATATATATATATATATATATATATATATATATATATATGTATATATATATATGTATATATATGTATATATATGTATATATATATAAAATAAGGTGAGACGACCAAACTTGTCTGACTATGTGTAAAATCGTGTTTTTTCGAAAAATTTATTTCAATACGAATCGCATACTATTAAAAAACCATTACACGAGTAACTATAAGTAAAATTCGATTTCACGAATTGCCGGAGTTATAATCGCAAGTGTCGATATTGAGAAAATATCAGAAGGGTTTGTCAGCTTGTGCGATTTTTTCTCCAACGAATTTTGAAAATTTTCGACCACCGGATTTTTTCATTGAAATTAAGAAATATTTCCGGAAGATCCGATACGGTAAATTGTGATGTAACAATTTAATTATATTTACACCAACATGTCCCAGTGTGAAGTTTTTGACGGTTATAACATTTATGAAATTTTCAAAGTACATTTAGTATCGAGAAAAAGATCTCCCGAATAAAATCGAAATATTTAAATTTCGGAGGTGTACTCGGAAATCTAGGTCGTAAAGTTTCAAATTCGTAATTTCTATACAGGCCATTTCTAATGACTTACATAGCTTCTTCTTCTTCACTACGGAGTTCGGCGATCATTTCAGCTTTAGATTACTAAATTTCATCCAAATCGTTAGAACTGTTTAGGAGGTAGTCCCATACATATATACTATCTAAAATTCATTAAACAACAAACCGCTTAAAATTTCCAAAAATTTGCTTTCCACTTACCTCGTCCTAGATTTCAGAACATCACATAATGGTTCGTTCACATATCGCCATGTGTCTCTGTATGTATCTGCGTGTGTGTTTGTGCGATGTGCACGTAATATCGAGAAACCTAGTTATGTAAATAAATAATTATTCTAGTTTTTCAAGTGTAGATATTCTTTAGATAATTCTAACAAAAACGCGTGTATTTTGTAAATATAGGACCATTATTATGCGACCTTTTAACTTAAATATAATTCTAATGCATACGAGAGTAATTTTGTAGCAACAGTACACAACCCGGGTAAATGCGAACGTATGTGATAATTTTATTACTATTAATTATGACAGCAAATTGTAAGGAGCGGCTTCTCCTGATTAAGATTAAACGGTGGTGCGGGAGAGACAACTCCAATATCAATAAAAAAAACAATATTTCAATTTACATAATAAATTTTGATAAATAAATTATTTAATTATATATATATATATATATATATATATATATATATATATATATATATATATATATATATATATATATATATATCACCCCAGGAGGTACTTTGTACCTTCTGGGGCCGGAGCTCTAACCGGTACGGGGCGAGTTCACAGGTGGTGGATAGTGGAATGGTCTACAGATATAAGGTTAGCTGCGACAAGAGCGGCTACTGGCTGAAAGCCTCAGGCAGATGATTCCAGTAGTCACAGGGTAACAGACACGGCCTGAGGACCTGCCTACTAAAAGTCTGTAAAAATCCTATGACTGTCTCTCCCTCGGCGGGTTTAGGTCGCCGTAAAAGCCTAAAATCTTTACCTCCTCAGTAACAGCCCGCTGCCTTGCGGTTAGGATATTTATGGATATTCATCCTAAGGCTAAGGGAGTAAACCCTGACAGAAAATCATGCGGAAGGCAAGGTGAAACCACCGCATTATTTTCACAAGAAAAATCGCTATGGAAGTCAAAAACAGTAACGAGTTAACCGGGACTAACGATAATCGCATTGATGGTAGTGTCGACACGGGCAAAAGGAAGAGAGATGAGGGTTCTTGGGTCCACAGCATGCGAATCCCTCCTATGCCGTAGCCACATTGAATGTGCGCATAATGAAAAAGTTAAGCAAAATGGCGAAAGGGAAATGGAACGTTATAAAGTACAAATTTTATGCTTGGCAGAAACGAGATGGACAGAAGCAGGAAGGTTCATATATGAAGGATATCACATCATTCACTATGGACAAAGCGGTGTAGTAATGATGGATAATATGTTTAGTAAAGCACTAATTAATTCGGAAACCGTACAAAGCAGAATACTAGTTGCGCGATTTGCAACAACACCTGTTAATACGACAATAATACAATGTTATATGCCGATGAAAGATAAAGAAGACATAGAGATAGAAGAAATGTATACACAAATTGAAAATACTCTAATGAAAAATACAAAAGCAGATGAAAATGTTATAATAGTGGGAGACTGGACCGCAGCTGTTGGTGAAGAAATGGAACCACAATAGGGGCTTACGGCTTAGCTAAACGAAACACAAGAGGTCGGATACTAGTAGATTTTTGTAAACAGGAGGAATTAGTAATAATGAATACATGGTTTAGAACGCCACTCCGCAGAAGATACACATGGAAGGCACTGGGAGACAACGGATGGCTGCAGATTGATTATATAATGGTCAAACAAGGATATAGGAACCAAGTCAGGAAATGCATGAGATGTCGGGGAGCAGACGCTGATACAGACCACAATATGGTGAAAATGCAAACAAATCTAAAGTTCAGGCTACAGAAAAAGTCGATCATGAACAGAAAATGGAATTTAAGAAAACTAATGGAAGCTGGAGCGAAACAAACATTTCAGGTCAGTGTGACAGAAAAATGCACAAAACTAAATACCGCCAATAATGTCGAAATAATGTGGTAAAATATGAAGAACGCAGTAACTGACGCAGCGACACAAATACTGGGACACGAAGACAGGAAAGCCAAAGAGCCTTGGATGACCGGAATATATTAAAATTAATGGTCGATAAGCGAATGTTCCGGCACGCCACAAGCGAAGATGATAAAGAGAAATATAGAAAATTCAAAAATTATATCACAAAAGAGTGCCGACTAAAAAAAGAAAAATGGTGGAATGCCGCAATGCGAAAAATTAGAAGGATTAGGTAAGAAAAACCAAATGGGGCTGTTACATAAACGCATCAAAATACTTAGTGAGGAGACAAAAACATATGCCGTGGGGTATCAATAAAGAGGATATAATTCGAAAATGAACACGATGGAGGAACAGAAAGAAGTATGGCGCCAATATATGTAAAAAAAGCTTTACAATAATGATGGTGCTACGCAAAGAACCGATATTACTTCAGGAATTTGAAGCGGCAATAAAAGCGTTGCCGAAGAATAGGGCACCTGGAATTGACCACAGCCCTGCGGAGATCATATTACATGGTGGACAGGAGTTATTTAGAAGGTTGTGGTGTCATTGTTAAACAGAACGTTATTGCAAAACTTCACGATTTCGTCAACAGTAATCGTTTCCGCTGTCACGCTAGTGGGTAGTGCAGGTTCAGGTCATAGTTTATTCCAGCCATTCTGAAGGTTTACCATTGTAAGATGGACAAGTGGACTGGCAACATTAAAAATTGGTCCTCAATGTTATAATTTTCCCAAAAATGTTAACTCTTGTTGTATCGTGAGATGACAGCAAACTTTCAATGCTGCTACAATGGCGGATAACATAGAGTGATGGATAGTGGTGGCTAAGATAAGTTTTACTATATATATATATATATATAATATGTTGTATGTATAATATATGGGTATACATATAAATATATATATGTGTGTGTGTGTGTGTACTACTATTTTGTAGATATTATTGTACTTACTGCTGTTTATATATATATATATATATATATATATATATATATATATAGAGAGAGAGAGAGAGAGAGAGAGAGAGAGAGAGAGAGAGAGAGAGAGATAGGGAACGCCAAAGGACAGACAGTCATGAAGAGGAAGGGTGAGAAAGAGGCTTATACAGGAAAGTAGAGAATGAAAGGAGAGAAAAAGGGTCATTTAGAAAATTGGTAATAAAAAGAAAATTAAAACTGTTCGCCTAAATCAACAAGTATCAGCAAACAGGTGTTAAATAAATAGTAGGCAGTATTAAATTTAATAGAAAATCGTACTTTCGTTTAAGACGTATTTCGATGAAAGCGAAAAATTAGTCCTCGGCACTCGGAATTATCGTTCAGTCCCAATTTCTTTTCACATTTCGTTAGTTTTGGTAATTTTTCATTTTGCGATAAAAGCAGAATGAGATCTGGTAAAGAAGTTCGCGATAAAAGCCTGGGTAATTTAAAACCGATTTACTATTTCGCTTTAATATCCGGAACGTATCCGTTGAGGAGGCAAATTCGGAACATTACCGTCGAAGATGGTCACATCGAAGTAAGTAGTATTTAAGACGGATGCTTAAGACATCCGATCGGTAGAGAGCTTACGGAACGATTTAAAATTTTAAAATTATTAACGGTTAATTAAAATTTTACTGTTTACTTTTTTATATACACCAGACTTATAATTGAAATTTAGATCTAACGTAAGATTCAACTCTCGAACGTAGAAGATATAATATTTTTTTTTTCACATCATGCCTTAATTGCTGCGTACAGCGGCGATCGCATAAATAGAAAATTAGTGTTAATCTAGTAACTCCAGTGACATACTAGTTTATGAGGATAGGAAAGGAACACATCTACACGTAAGCACTCGTTTTGAACCATACATAGACGGTGAATACAATGATTAGACGTATTTATAAAAATCTAAAACTAGCATAATTAAGAATACAACGTACCAAGTTTTTATATGTAGGAAATTATTCGAGTTAAAATATCACCATCGTTGATTGTACGGACTAAATATTTCTGGTGTATCGACAGTATAAATTAAAACGATTCGTTATTTAACCGGAAACAATTGGTTTTCCCCGAACATTTTAATAATAACTTGCCGCGGAGGAGACTGTAGGTTAGGTGAAAATTTTACGTTGTAGTGAACGTACCGTGTATATATATATATATATATATGGACGAAAAATAGGATGCATACGCTATGCAGACGACAGAGTATTGCTGGCTGGATCGATTAGAGAACTAAATCAAGCAGGGGAGAAATATGACATGAAAATAAATGTCGGAAAAACAAAGGCCATGAAATTCAAGAGGGAAAATAGCAATGCAGATCTAAAATTAAAAATCGGAAACGAAATGGTGGAAACAGTAAAAGAATTCCGATATTTAGGCGTATCGATAACAAATGACGGTAGAGATATAAATGAAATTAAAAGTCGTATCGGAATGGCAAAGCAAGCGTTTAAGAACCTAGAGGCCGTACTAAAAAACAGAAAATTAAAAATGAATATAAAGACGGAAGTAAATCAGTGCTACGTCATGTCCCGTCCTAAAATATGCATCTGAACCTGGACCCTGAACGCAGAGAGTATTAAACGTTTAAATGCTTTTGAAATGTGGACGTTAAAAAGAATGTGGCGAATACTGTGGACGGCGAATATAACGAACAAAGAAGTACCACAACGGAATGGAATGGTGAAGATGAACGTCGTAGAAGATATTGAAAAAAAAGGAAGAAAAAGTACTTAGCGCACAAAATAAAGGAAGAAGGATTATTTACAATGACAGTTCAAAAAAAAAAAATATAAGGAATGAAGACGCGAGGAAGAAAATGGTTGGAGATGATGACAATCAGCTTTAATACAAGGAAAATTACAGAAATTATCAAATCAGCTAGAAAAAGGGAAATATAGATCAATGTTGATGTGTGCCATCTTCTGATAAGAAGAAGCTACAGGATGATGATGATGATCAAATATATCGGGATCTAGCAGGTGCCGGAAACAAGTTCTCCGTTAATCAATTTTTGCCGTGACTCAAAGTAGATCTACATGGCTTGTTCCCCAAATTTATGTAGACGCGCAAAAGCTGGGTCTTTTTTCCTAGAATTTTTAACACTCTGTAATAGAATTATTCGAAATTCCCATATTGTTAACGGACCTTTAGAAATGCACCCCGCATTTTCCGTTCTTAAAATAAATTACGTTACATCTTGGGGTAGTTTGAGGTCGGTCGATTAATTCTTTCTATGGGTTTGTTTCATTATTTGTTTTATAATAAAAGAAATAAACTGTAAGCGGTTCATTAACCGAAGCGAAAATTCCGGGGATTTAAAAGGCCTAAAAGAAACTTTAGTATGGGCGTTTCATATAAACATACATATATGTCTATATATATATGTGTGTGTGTTGGTTTTTAGAAAGATGTATAGAAAATGTAAGGGTAGTCCTTTTTTTTAGCGCCCGGGAATAGAGCACCTTCGAATATGGAAAAGTTCCAAATATACTAAGCTGTATAATGTGCTCACCATTGCCTAGATAAGTATCGTATACATTTAAAGCGTTTTCGCGAACGTATAAAAATACTCCCCGTTGTTAGGTAATACTATATCGAAAATCGATTTTGAAATTTGTAATATTTCAGAATACACACAAATATAAAGATGTACATTCAAGAATAAATTTGTATATATATATATATATATATATAATAGACCATACGTTAAAATGCGAACACGTAAATACTAAAGTCGATAAGTATTATTATATCTTTAACTTTCTTGATAGTGAACTGTGTAGATTAAACTATAAATCCAAGGTAATACTCTATAAAGGTTTAGTGCGATCATTATACCCGTACTGCGCTGGTGTCTATTATGGGCGATTGACCGAACAGCAAATACGTAACGAATTTTTAACCTAATATTGCAATCTAGACCATAGCACGGATCTTACCAATTGATCCTCGTATTAAAAAAATATCTTTAATCTTTAACGTTAAAAAAATAGATAATGGTAATATCAGTAAAAAGTGTGGTATGTAGGACCATCAAAGTTGATATGGTGATTTGGCACTTTTGTAATAGAATAATGCAGAACAGATTAGACACACGCCAGCAGAACAACATGGCCACCACGCAGGCTACCAATATCGACTTACACCTGTGCATATATATATATATTATATATATATATATATATATATATATATATATATATATATATATATATGTCAGTGCTAAGTTGGGATATCGGTGTTAACCCGTAACTAACACACTTGGGTCACTGTGACCCACTCCATTTTTCATTATAGTTTTTTTTCCTAAATATTATTAACACTGATTTTATATTTTGTGTAATCTTTTATCACTTGCCAACGTTTGCATTCACCAATCAACTAAGTGGCTGTGCATTTTAATTTAATAGTAATTTTAACTTGTGGGCCAGCGTGACCCAAGTGTGTATTTAGTGAAACTTTTTTTAAATGTAAAAGGATTATGTCGTTTTTAACATTAGATCAGGTGGCAGATATATTAAATAGAAGCCCATCTGAAAGTGATATAGATAGTAATAGTGAGTCAGAAAACGTTTCCGAAGTAAGTTACCATGAAAGTAATAGTGAAGAAAGTGATATTATTGAAGATATAGAGACAACAGAAGTAAGTAACAATTATTTTTGGTTCACCTCGATCCAGCTGATAGACGAGTTAATAAAAATGGGTTTAACATATGTAGGAACTATAAAAAGGAACAAAATGGAACTGCCAAATCATTTTACAAACAGCAAGAATAGAACAGTCGGTTCATCATTATTCGGTTTTGCCGGACGACATACTTTGGTTTCATATGTTCCAAAACGTAATAAAGTTGTCAACTTAGTCTCTACAATGCATCACACAAATTCGATAGACGTAGAATCAGGTAAACCGGTATAACGAGACTAAAGGCGGTCTTGACGCGCTTGACGAAAAATGTAGCAACTATGCTACAGGTAGACGCTCAAGACGTTGGCCATTAGCCTTATTTTATGCTATTTTACACGTAGCAGAAGTCAACGCTTATATTATAATGTCTCCAGCATCGAGTGCAAGAATATGGATCGTCGAAATTTTTTAATGAGAATAAATGTGGAGTTAGCAGAGCCACATATACGTAGACGATTATTAGCACCAACCTTACAACGAAACATAAGGGACATAGGATGCTGCAGCATCAACACCGTCAACTTCAAAGAGAAAAAGATGTTCTGTTTGCCCGGCTAAAAGAGACAGAAAAGGAAACAAAACATGTCGTAAATGTTCTGCAGTTCTTTGTGGCGAGTGCGTCCAAGTGATTTGTCCAAAATGCGCTGACGATTTGTTGTAATTATAAAAACTGAAAATAAGTATTTGGTGAAATTTCTGTATTTTTTGTAAAAAGTTTGGTTCGACATTTTTTTCCCTATTATTGTTAATATTATATTTCTTGTTTTTTTCTATTTATTATATTAATTTCCATCATTTTTATAATTTTGTAATTTGATATGTGATTTTAAAACTGCTTAAAATAAAATCATTTTTCAAAAAGAAACATTTTTTCATGACTATTTTTATATTCTTGTAATTTTATATTAAGTTTAATAATTAATGTTGTAAAAGTTATTCCTTAAACTATTATGTTTATAAATATGCTCTGCACCAATATATCTCATTTTTTAATTTTTTGAATTAGTGAAATTACTAAAAAAAGTTGGTTGACCCAAGTATGTGTTAAAGTTAAGTTTTTTGCAGTGTGTTACTTACGGGTTAACAGCTCTGCGAGAGCGACGAAAAGGTTGATTTGAAACATAACTGTAATAAAGGAGATGAATAATAACGATATCGGTTACATAAAAGTTTCGTGTGGAGTCTGTAGATAAGGCAACCGCAGACACGTACACCAAGCGTGAGAACAGTTGTGTTTGGCGCTCAAAAACAAAAAATAGATAAAAAACACATTGACAAAATGTAGATAATATCGGCTACACTTGAGATGAACTACACTTTGTTTACCCACTTCTCTGATGACACTCGTTCCGGCATCTCCATCATATAGCATTAATGATCTACGCTAATACACTCCACTAATTTACATACAGTTTGTTTTCGCTCGTATACATTCTTCCACTATGTACCAATTGCGTGTTTATTTTATTTTTTTTAACAAATGGAAAAGTATTCATTGTTTTGCTTCATAATTAATAATTATTATAATCGATATAATAGTTATTAATTATGATGCAAAACAATAAATACTTTTAAATTCAATTAATGTCATTTTTGTGGTGTGCCACTTCTTTCGGGCCACATTTTAATATATTTATTTATTTATTTATTTACAAAACAATATGACGTACACAACAGCATAACGCCAATTACATACAGAATAATTATAAAGTAAAAGTATGAACAAAAATACAACTGAACCACACTCACACAACACGCTAATTAATATAAATAATATTTAGATTGAAAACAAAAAATTACTAATACAAACGGAAAAATGATTCTAATGAAATACAATACCCACATACAAGCACACGTCCGAAAAGCACAAAAAAAAATCCAGAAATATGCCAGTCATACACCCATACTCTCATGTAAACAAACTCTCCATCGGGGCACGCACATATGACCAAAATAAAACAAACGTACTGAAAAGTAACAATTGAAATATAGAGTTTAAAAAAATTTATCATATACAAATTTACTATTAAAATGAATATCTAACTGTGGATGAATATTTAGTACGTTATTATATAGACGTAAGGTGGATAAGAGTGGTGAGTTGTAACCTAAATTTGTACGAGCATGCGATTCGTAGAAAATACGATGTGACCCACTATTAACACTGGGGACCATAAATAAATAAATGTCATCTATGCGAGCGTTACAAAGATCATGCAGGAACCTCAACTTACTTATCTTTCTTCTAGCACTCGAGGATTTAATATTTAGGAAATCGCATAAAATATTATAACTTAAAAATGTTGGATAGACACCAGTTTGACGGTAATAAATATACCTCAAAAACGGAGATTGAACTTTTTCCACCATATGAATATATTTAGTGTAGAAAGGATCCCAAACCACAGATGCGTATTCTAATAATATATATATATGTAATATCCCTTGTGTTGCGTCTATTCTCTCGACAAGAATGAAACTATCTGTTGTTTACCCTGATCTGCAATATTTAATATTTGTTTTTGTCGATCCTTAATTATCATCTGTTTTAATTTACTCCTTTCATTCTTTCCACTAGAAGCAGTTGGTAGAAGACAAATTGTCCAAGTCCGGAATGACTGATGTTTTTAAAATTTCGTGGCCCGGTGCCATCTGCACAACTTTATGGTTGGCTGCGTTGATCTTGTTCGACGTACATCCGTTTAGAATGTCACGAATTGGCGCTACTAGTACTAATACTACCAATACTACTAGCAACCAGGTCGATCGAACTACAGCAGATATTTTCATTTTATTTCCGGTAAGTTTGCTACGATTTATAAAATACTATTACACGATTAGTACCAGTTTGAAGAATGAAATAGATAATAATAAAAGGTGTTATAATAATCAATAGCTGTGAGAGTTCGTAGTCCAATGTACAGTGTTACCTTACATATAAGGTGTTATCGACCGAATTGCTAGAATTTTACCAGAAATAAAGTTAAACCGTGTTCGGCACTTGTAAAAAAATCAAAAACAATATACATAAAGCGCAAGGATTTACCCACTCTCTAAGGTTTAATACAAACACTGGAAATTAAAATTATAGTAGTGTAGTAAATTAATCGAGTTTATGCAAAATATATCTACATGCACATATAAGTATACACATGCACATATATATATATATATGCATTATTGTATACTTACAGCAGAGGGGTATGTCAGGAATTTAAATGAATTAAATATAACATAAAATTAAAAACATATATAAAAACATAAATGAGATGTACATATAGGTAAAATGAAAAAATATACATAAAAACATTATTGTGCGTTAGTGTGGTTGACCATTATCTTCAGTGACGGATAATCGACGAAATCGAAATAGAGCCGATATTTGAAAATTCTAGAGAATCATATAAATAGCAAAGAGAAAAGATAGATAAATATTTGCACCTTTGTTTAGTAATCGATGGGCAGATTAGGGATATTTATATTGTATGTTACAATTTATACCATCGGCTACCGACAATTATGATGCATGAAACTAACAGAATAGATAAGAGGTACGTTGGCACCGACCAGTTTCGATGTCATATACTCGTCTTGTCATCTTTTCGTCTTATAATTAACAACAGCAACGGTGACGCTTCAATTACTGGTCGGTGTAAAAGCGCATCGCGAAAAAAAGTATACGCCAATTCCTAGATGTGTAATTATGCCGAATTATTGAGACACATTTATTCTAGTCGTTACACAGATCTTTACAAAAATGTTATCATTGCAATTATAATTGTTATCGATCGTATTAAAATGTACATACGTGTTCGAAACAATATTCACTTGCGCTAATTCTATCACAATGGGTCAGATATTTGGTTCATCATCGATAAGGTGGTTAGCAGACAACCGTGTGCATTTATGTTTTTTTTTAGTTATTCGTATTTTGCTGTAACTTTGTAATAATGTCGAGACGTGTTTCTAATACCGATATAAAATGTCGCGATAACAAAATTCATACGTAATTACTAGAGATAAATAATATGAACTTTCGAAGGGACTGATATGAAGAAAATTCTGTTTGTCGAGTTTTATCCTAAAACAACTGGCGTGCGAAACGATACAAGCCTTTCGTTAGTAAATGCGTTAGATTGCCGTCATCAAATCATCAACCAAAAAAGAGCAAGTTCAAGCCATTGAGCTGTATGCAGTACGAAATAGAGCCTGAATGCTTAACTTGCAAAGTAGCTTCTTGCTTACGAAAAGATAATGATTGTTTTCAAATATTCCGTAACAGCTAAAATATTTTAATATTACTTTATGTAATTCTTTTCGTACTTTATGTATAGGAATATTAGTTATCAACTGTTTGCGCGATTGTATACATATCAAATTGCGCCTGCAAATATGTATCATCATTTCTCCTCAACCGCCAGGGGTTGTGGGTAACATGGCCTGCGGCTAAAACTAATAATTTCCTGGCAAGAGCATGTTCTTTTATCTTCACATTATTCTTTTATTACGGCGTCCATAAATCGGGTTCTCGGTCTTCCTCTTTTTAATTTTCCATTTGCTTTTCCTTCTATTAACTTTTTTTTAGCCATTTAAGGTGTCTGATTTGATGACCGATCATATTATTTCTTCTCTTTTCAATCGTGCTTATTATCTCTGGTTGTTCTTCTATTCTTTTGAATACCTCCTTATTTGTGATTTTATCCATCCATGATATATATATATATATATATATATATATATATATATATATATATATATATAATTTAGTTATTATGTATTTTATAAGTTCGTACAATTGTTTCCAGTATTTTAAATTTATTTTTAAACGATGAGGAATTTCAGTAATATAGGTAACATTTTAGGTGTCGATTATTCGTTATATTAAACACACACTTCTAAATGTAATATTGAATTGGCACACGTGCAACGCTTAACCACCAATTTTCTCGAAATTTCTCCCGTTCAAAGAGAAAAATACGAAAATTGGCGCTATCAACTTTAATAATGCGAAAAAAGGAACGCATTTTGCAAATATTTTTTTATTTTATTTTTTCAAATTCAGCCTACGCGTGAAAGGGTCAAATGTTCGATAAACCTTTGTGCTTTAAAAAGTTATACCTTTTCGTACACAAATAAAGAAGTGATTACATCGCGAGTTGGTTTCAAACCGTTGACGGTAGAATTCACAGTCGAACACTCTAGCAACTATTCCACTGTAACATATATAGTTTCATCTATGTCATATATTATATATATATATATATATATATATATATATATATATATATATATATATATATATATATATATATATATTATATTGCGTGAATGCTCGTATAAATTTATATTATAATTATTATTATTTAAAAAAATAAATAGAGTATTTAAAAAAAAAATAGTTTATTTTATATTAAAAAAGAACTATTATATATATTTATTAATAAAAATAATAATTTAATTGAAAATAATAAAAAAAAACTAACCTAACCGGATTCGTAATTACTTGCCAACCATCCTTCTTCATTTAATCGTAACTGTCTTGATCAAGAAACTAACGATTGAACTTTGAGATTGAAAAACTAGAACTCACTTGAAAATAACCATCCCTTTTTATACCTTTTTCTGAAGCCTTGTTAAACAAAAATTACTCGATTTTCTTCATTATTTACTGACTGTAATTTATTTTTACTGGCTGTATTAACTAAAATTATTTGGTCAAACTAATTTACTGGTTTCCCCCATTGACTAACTAAAATTAATTTTAATTATTGTATAACAATAGTTTGTCTATTACAAATCCGGTCTGGTTATATTATAATAATTTTAATATATTTTACTTTAATTAAATAAATAATTATATATATATATATTTTGTTTTATTATATTAATTAAATTAAATATTAGTTTTCCACCTTCAATATAATAAATTTAGATTTATTATAACGTGAACATACGACGATCGTCGTAATATATATATTATAAAGTTTTAAGAGTAAGGGATAAATGAGTAGATTAAATAATAATAATAATAATAAAAATAAAATTGAAGATAAATGTTTTATAATATTAAAATACGTTGAAAGTTATATAGATGTCAAAATAGACAAGAATAAAGTTACAAAGTTCCCCGTTAGAACATAAGTCAAATCAAATCAAATTTTATTTGTATTCAGTACAATGTACAATTACAATAATAAATATAACGAAACTGATTAAACTTTTGCATTAGAATACAAAGAAAACCGGCTATACGCATAGACGGGCGAGTATAAATCTGTAATTTATAAATTATAAAATATGCGGTTAGCCGAAATAGCAAAACTTAACGTAAAGCGAACGTAAAAATTTCATCTTCTATGTGAAATTAATGTTAAAAATATTTAAAAGAAAAAATTAAAACAATTAATAATTAAATAAAAATCAAAAAATCAAAAAATCAACCTCGAGAAACATAACTTAATTAACATACACGGTGAACGTATAATATTCTAATCAAAAATACGAATGAAAAAAAAAGTAACAATTACGGTATGATAATAATTTAACGAAACGTTAAACAGTATGTTATTTCGTACGCTGAAATTTAGTTAACAAAAACAAAGTAAAATATAAAAAATATAAAAAATAAAAATAGAGAAACAAACAAAAATAAATAAATAAATTAACAACAATGACCATTTGAGATAAATATTTCAACGGCCAGTTGCTGCAGTCCTTATCTAAAACGTAAACCGAAGCTTTACGACGACTACGCTTATAATTCATTAAATATTGATTAATGTAATCAGGAATTAAATTATAAGCCACCGCCCCAGCATATAAATTGCTTGTATACGACAATGTGTCTTATTAATAATAATAATAATAAGCGACAGCCAAACAGAAACTAAGAGCAAGAAATAACACGTTAGAAAAGACCGAACGTGTTTCTCAAACGCTCGAGCATGAGACCACTAAAGCCGGACTAAAAAAAAAGCAACGTGAAAAATGGACAAACAAATATAAATGAATTTTAATACATTGCTATATGAGTGTTACTAAAGGTGAAACAGATAAAATAGGTTACAGAAAGAAACTATTTGATGAATTAAAATTAAAAGCGCTAAGAGAACTTAAAATTAACGAGCAACGACTGGCAGACCAAATAAGAGTAATAGAAAAAAAAAAAATTTAATAGCAAGTGAAATAATTGATCAAATTAAAATTGACTATCATAATTATCTCCTAATTGTACATTGAAATCAGAAACTAACTAAAATAGTAATGAAAACCAAGAAAGTTAATGAATTAAAAGCATATGTAAAGGGGAACAAAGGATTAAAAACAAAACCAGAAAACGGTAACAAAACTGAGATAGAAAATATTGAATATAAGCAGAAAAAAGCAGAAATATCAAAAGAATTTAACATTCTGTTGATGAACTAGAACCATCCAAGAGAAGACCTTTCATACCAAAGCAACAGGTAACAAAAAAATTAAAAGAAACTGTAAATATCATAAAAATGAATACGTATTGCCACAGTATGATCTACAAAATATGAGCTTCCTCTATACAGCAGCAATAACAACAGCGTACATAGATCTAAAATATACGATAAAGCTGATGCTAAACATAAAACGATAAGTGTTACAAATAATATACCAAACTGGCAAAACAGAATCGAAAGAAAAATAGAAGATTTAATAGTAATTATTGCGCACTTAATAGAATATAAAAAAGGCAATTGGAATAGAAAAATTAAGAAAACAATGGAAGTTGCGAAAATAAGATTCGAATATCATTCAAGATTTGAAATCCAAAACTCTGATATCGAGGAGTATTACTGTAAAACAAAAATGTTTATAGCGAAAGATTAAGACGATATGAAAACAGTGCGGAAAGAATAAATCAGAGTAGGTTGTTTAAAAGGAACCAAAAACAGTTTTATAAACAATTTAATGAAAATCGAAACAATGAAGAAATTTTCCCATCTAAGAGCGATATTGAAAAACATTGGAAAGGAATAGGGGAAAAGGAAGACATAAATGTCACGTGGATTAAAAAAGAAGAAACAAAATTAAAAAAAATAATGGAGATGATTCGGTTAGATATTAGAGAAGTTGATATTAAAAATGCTATTAGTGGAACAAATAACTGGAAGGCCCCTAGATCAGATGGGATACATAAACCAGTCTACATAATAGCTACACAAGGATATTCAATTAATTTATCGAAAACCCGATAGAAATACCTGAATTTTTACATATAACCTATATGATACCTAAAAGCGAACGATTAAAAGAGCCTGATGATAAATACAGACCTATGTGTACATTATATAAAATATTAACAGCGTGCATAGCAAAAAAGATATATAAGCATTGCTTGCAAAATAAAATATTAGCAGAAGAACAAAAAGGTTGCAGAACGAAAACATACGGATGTAAAGAGCAGCTTATAATAGATGAAAAGAAACAACCGCAATATCTATACAGCTTACATAGACTATAAAAAAGCGTATAGATTGCGGATAATAATAATATGAGAATATATATATAATGGCGTTTGGAAAGAAGTACGATACGTTGTATCATTATTATATAAGTGGGGAATTTTATTGGAACAGATAAAGTGCCTAGAACGTTTTTCATTAGTAGTCGAGTAAGTCACGTTAGACGCTAATCGGTAATGATGCGACCTTTAAGTAATTTCGTCAATTATTTTAAAAACTTTTTTAAAATTTTTTAACGGTTTCTTTCGATCTGACATTACGATCGTTTAAGTAACCTTCCGAATTGAAAGCTCGTCATAAAATAAAATAAAACAAAAACATAATAATATAAAACATTTATACTAGTCAATATAGAAACTAGTATTTTCGACAACATATTTAATTGCGGGAACTGTAATTATTAAAATTTGTATTAAAATGTACGTACGCCATCTATCTAGTTAGAGACAATATTTAGTCGTATTAACTGTATCTCCAGGGGTCTCGAATTATCTGCCTCGTCGTATACACCCGCGGTCGTTAGGATCTTGTCCTGCATCCCCTACATATCTTGCCTATTATAAATGTATATATATATATATTTTATTTATATTTTTTTTTTTTATATGAATCTTATATTTGCTACCTATTTAACTTCAATGAGTTAAGATCGTATCTTTATTTAAAATAAAATAAAAAAAAAATTTATATGATTTTTTTGTCTTATTGTATGCTTTGTATTTGTACTTTTAATTTCACGTTAATAAAAGTGTAGCCATAATTAATAACTTTTAGTTATATTATAAATAACAATTTTATAGGTTGGCTACTACACACTTTTGTTTTAGATACCTATTTATAAGGTGGCGATCGCGATCGATCCGAAAAATCTAAAATTAAATAATTCCTTATAAAGAACGAGATCCAAACTAAAACTAGATAAATTAAATTAAATTGTACTAAAGGAAAAAAATTAATCACCTTATTATTATTAAATTCTTTACAAATTAACTTTTACAACGTCGTCCTCCCAATCTTAAATTAAACATGTTATAATGATTTAATTTTACATGATATATATATATATATATATATATATATATATATATATATATATATATATATATATAATATACTAGTGTATGTGTATGTATCTACAAGTAGATGTAGTTACATGGGGCAACATAAATTTGTAACTTTTTTTTGCTCGCTTTCTTTTTAAACCACGCCATCTTTATACGTCGAATATTATAAATTGATGCCTACTATATTTCTTTTTTTCTATCCCATTTCATTTACACATGTTCTTTCTTATTTCGAAAAACAACAATTGTTATACGTGTAGATAAACCAAATAAAATATATCGTCGACTACACTTTTATGAACACTTTTGTTCTTCCTTTTCCCCGCCGGTGATTTTCTCCGAGAAAGTTAGAGATAGTTATAACGTTTTTTTTTTTTTTTTTTTTTTTTTTTAACTTTTATTTTGGCACAGAATACTTGAACATAAACGAACTACTGAACTATTAATGGATCTCGTTTATTTTTTGTCCTTACAGTCGCCTCTAAATCGTTGGTCTAAAAGTTTAACTTAATGTCTAGTAAAATTTTCGGTTTCTTTCTCCGCTAGAATTTAATCATTTCGGGCACTTTTTCATTCTACCAAGACTTATTCCTTAATACTTTATGACCAGCGGATTCTGTTTTGCACGAGTACAGAATCGGAAGATTTGTGTAAAACATTTTTCTCTAATGTGTATCATCCAACGTTCAGTTCTCGTTGCTACATTAGTAGTAGGAACAAGTGAACTTGTGGTATTACTCACTTCTGGTTATAATTTCTATTCAGATGAGCGGGTTTTTCATTTTAATTCTGGCCTTCGGCCGCTTCATTCGGAATCGGATTTAATTTTTATACATCAGATAAAATGGAAAAAATGAAAATACAAGAATTTAGCGATTTTCACGACAAAATTTGTCTTGCATCGACACCAAAATCTATTTTACCCCAGGGCCAGTAAGTAAAGGTAAAACAAGAATACCCCGATGGGGCAGAAAAGGTTCTTTTCAGAACCAAGATTGACGATCTTTACATCGGTTATGGGAATGTTATTAGCAGATGTGTATAAAAATTTAAAATGCAATATTCTCTGTGTTCAAGAAACCCATCGCGATTTGAACAGCAAACAACCAAATATTAGTGGAATGCGACTGATTGCAAGCAGACCACATTCAAAATATCATAAAACCTATCATGTATCGTAAAAAAGACAAAGATGGTGTTCAAAATACAACTGTGGAACTTGATACATATTTAGTAACTTCTCTGTATAAACCACCAAAAAATAACTTTTCATTTCATGCGCTAAAAAATTTTTAAACGAAACAAACTTTGTAATTGGTGATTTCAATAGTCGTAATATAAAATGGGGGATATGCGGAGGATTATACAGATGGGGATCAACTTATATATTGAAGTATATAGTTAGTGAATGGGTGTTGGGAGATCCTGGATCCAAAATTACACGTTTCCCTTAAAAAGTTTGAGATCGAGAAGATTGATATTCGTATCACGGTTAGTGGAAAAAATGTGTGTAAATGATGTACTCGATAAAAGTATGTATACCGCTGTTAGACCAATGATCGTACTTTTCAGACGAAGGTTTAATTTCCGGAAAGCAAGCTGGAAAGAATTTGAAGTCAAATTAATTGAAGCTATCCAAAATATATCACGAACTGCTAAAAACTATTACAAATTTATCACATTAGGTTTTCCAAGAAGGCAATCCTGAGGTGATATTCATGATGTTTCTGGTTTGAATCCGACTTCAAAAGCATTGCTTCAACAATATCACGAGGAATATGAAAAATAACCATTTTCAATGGGAACATTTTAAAATCGAGAAACAGCTTCCTTAAGGTCACAAAAGAAATACTCAAAGACATATCGATAGAGCGCGAATGCGTAATCAGATTTAGAACGAAATGTATTCAAACACAATATGCACACGAAATTCCGGAATCAGACTTTAATTACGAATGGGTAATATGGAGGACGTTGAACAGAATACGAGCTAGCGTGGTCGAATAAGAGGGAATATGTGTCGAAGTGGTCATTGAAGAGAATCCAAGCTGCGATTGCGAAGAGATTTGATAGACCGGTTATTAGAATTGCACGACTTCGGTGCGATATGACTAATTTTACGGACTCAACATACTCTGCAGCTAGCAATGTTTTGGTCCGAGAAAATAAAATAGTAACAGGATAGCCTGGATACGACACGAATGAACATTTTTAATGTTTTATTTTAATACAAATTTTTTCTTCATTGTATCCGTTGAAAAATGGTATTTCCCAATACCAGTATGAAGTCACTTTTCGAGTTTCGTTACCATAAATCGGTCTCACCGAAAGTTTGCGAACATTTTAGTCAGTATCCGTTTTGTATTTCTCCATAGTATCATCTATCGGTGACGTTTGTGTAGCTCTATTTCTAGTGGTCAGTCTTGTGTCTACATGCATTCGTTTTGATTCTATTAATCTATACCTATACAGGTGAGTTGAAATCCATGTGTCAGTTTCTCGTGAGTGGCACCGATCTTCATCTATTATTTATACATATACATATACATATATATATATATATATATATATATATATATATATATATATATATATATATAATATGTAAACAATAAAATGAGCTAAAATAACTGTACGTTTATATAAGAAGATACCAAACCATTTCTGCTGTTAAGCCATTATCAAGTGAACGCAGAAAACATAAAAATACTTACAATTTATAAAATAATATATATATAAAGAAAAACAAAAAATAAAACGTATAAAATACTGTTAGATGTAAAATTTACAAAAATAGCAAAAATGAAAAAAACAAACCAATTATAAAATAATCTCATAGCGATTCTGTATCAGCTTATTTTATAAATATTGTTTTTTTTTAACGTTGATATCTAAGTTAATTCTTTTATTTTTCTTGTATATATTTTATATAAATTGCACATATTTTATATAAATTGCATATTTTTATATATTTTATTTTTATGTTCACTTGATAATGACTTAACAGCAGAAAAGCATTGCGATTATAAATAGTGATTTTAACTTTTTTTGTGATGTTTATTTTCAAAAATTACCACATTCCACATTTTTCAAAACTTGCCTTTATTATTAAATATTTAAAAATTCTTATTGCAGAATCGATAAAATAAGATTAGTCTTTTAAATTCGTCGTCAGGTAAAAATTTTATTATCTATGTAGGGCATGTTTTAGTGTAAAAAACGAATTCTACTGTTAATAGGGGCATCGTGATCATCTTCTTCTTTTTCTCCTCAACCCCTTTAGGTTGGTGGGAAGTTACATCAAATGAATCCTGTTGCCGTCCATATTGTTTATTTCTTGATATATTCTCCATTTTCTAACATCATTCATATACTTTTCCGAGGTCTTCCTGATCTTCCTTACATCATTCCTTCAATTATATTTGTGATCCATCTTGAATGTCTTAGCCAGATGTCCGATCATTCTATTTCTTCTAGTATCTATTTCCGTAATAATATTTCTATTTTCTTTTAGCACTTGTTCATTTGTGATTCTCCATTTTATTCTTAACATTCTTCTCCAACACCATATCTCGAACGCTTCCATTTTTTTAATATATGCTTTAGACATGATCCACCGCTCCATATAGAGCAACGTTCCAGACAAATGTCTTAATAAAATGCTTTCTAGTTTCCAGCTAGATGTTTCTGAATGTGATCATAGGGATGTGTAATATGAGTTGATTGTTATCGTTTTTTCAATACGTTGTTCATTAATTTGACTCGGTGGTTTGTTTGCTTCTGGTTGATGTTTCAATTAAATTCGTAATCGGAGGAACGTTGTACTATTTGTTGGATTTTTAGTTGTTATCTCCCACTTTTTGGAATAATTTTGTCCGTCTGAGATATATTATTTTCAACGTTTTTCAGTTAATCGGGCGTTTCCAAAATATGCCCCCTTAGAAATAATTTTTTATCGAAGACGAATGTCCCTGTCCGCGTGTAAATTATTACGTATCGTATTGAGTTTTACGTTGTTGTTATAAAGAAAAAAATTTGTCGGATAATGGATGACCACCGTGTCGGGATCGAATAAAATTCTTCGTCTTTTGCGCTCGTCGCCATCATCATTATTACTATATTACGGTATTGTCAAAAACAAGCGACCTTATTATTAAGTAGGCAAAGTACATAAATTTACTAGGGCTACTACAGCGCTACTTACTACTACTAACACAATTATTGACGTTATTACATCGTCGTTAGTATCACTACAACTAGTGAGGTATAACGTGGACAGCGGTGATGATGAATGAGACTGTAAATATTCTTCTTATTGTAAATTTCAGCTCAACCAGCAAGAAAGCACGTTTGAGGGTAAAACATTTTTTGGAAATTTAGATTGCCGTATAGTTTCCGCAATGAAGCAATTTATTTACGGAATAGCGAAGCCTGTATAACATATATATATATATATATGTGTGTTTGTATGCGAAAGTTTGAATATACTGGTTCTGGTGGGTAGCTTAATTTTGAAAAACTGTTTCGAGAAATAGAATGAAAGGAAATGTGGTTGGTACTAAAAAACAAACCGTTACTAAGTTTAGAAATTCTGATTTGTTCGAACGTTTTATGAGTTTATTTTATTTGCCGTTTTTACGCTAGAAATAACAATTTGTTCGTAAGGAGAAATAAAATAGATTGCTTACGCAATCTAAAAGTACCGATATAAGGAACGAATTCTGAGTAAATAAAAATATATATATATATATACTTAAAATATTAAATTCAAAGAATAGATTAGAGCTTATTTGAGGCGTTTTTGTAAGAAATTTATTAGTTTTACGACTAATCGTAAGGAAGAAAACAAAACTTTATTTAAATAGTTGCACACACTTACACATCTACATAAACGCAAATTTACGTGGGTTTTTTTCTTCGTTTCCCGCGCTATGTACAGCAGCTAGGCTAGGAGCGTGGCCAGCAAATTTAAATTTTGTTAATACCGACCTAAGTTTACCAAGAAAGGATGTAACGGATGGGGAATCTTTGGTCAGGATTGATGAAGTATTTAAGGAAGAAGAATTTGGTAGGACATTCTGTTAAAGAGGTGGTGGACTGTAATTGGAACTTCGCATCTATCACAGGTTGGCTGGGATAGTTTTTGGAATATGTGTCCGTGTGTAAGTTGCGTAATCCGGAGACGACACAGCAACACCTGATCCCTTCGGTGTTCAGGTTGAAATTTTCATTCGCGAACTGACGGTTTTATTGTATGCACTGATTTATACCTAGAATTTAGCAATCTCTTATTTGATCAGAATCTGTAAATATAAAGACCGGAGTTAGACAAGAATGTTTGTTGTTCGTCGGATCTTTTTAATGTTTATCTAGAGAATTAATAGTTAAAGGAAACATTTGAAAGTGACTAACTACGTAATAAACATATAGGAGGAAAAACATTAAAAAACGATACAAGGATGACCGGGTGATACTCGCACGAAGTAAACGCCGTTTAAATATAGAGTAAGGAATAGGCAACTAATGTAAAACGAACAAAAGTAATGACGAGACGCCCATTCTGTATAGAAATTGTCGGAGAAATAGTCGAGCGAGTTAATAGGTTTAAATATCTTAACCAGATTATAACGGAAGATCGTTATTGTGACACTTATGCGCGTTTCAAGAAAAGCAAAGCGTACTAAGATGAAAAGGTCAATACCGTCGAAGCTGCGAAAAGAATATCGAAGATTAGCGTAGCACTTTATGGTGCTTAAACTTTAACATTAAATAAAGTAAGTGTGAAAAAAAATTACGAGCGTTCTGAGCTTAAAGGAAAAAGTTGAGTAGACGAAATCAAAAATGAACAGTACCGACAAATTGAAGAGAAAAGTTCGCTATTAAAACGGATAAAGAAAACACGATTAACTCGGATGGTTCGTTTACTTCGAAATTTAGAAATTTAAATACGAGCAAAAGGAACCCACCGAAAACCGAGAAACGCATTTATAACAACCCCGTTAAAAGATACGTGGGTTACTCTTGCGGATTGTCTAGTAATATTCATACGATGCGAAAATACAGTTGTTGGGGAATTAGCTTTGCAAAATATCACAAACAATTTACTTAGGTCGGAAGATCACGGTTTTTCGCATTAATAAACAGAAACCAATTCGCGTTTACAGATATCAGAGCTGTAATCATCAACTTAATATTAGAATGAATAATGCAATAGTTCCATGTAGAAATAATATTACTTACTATGGGTTACATTTTAATAACAAATTGACTTGAAAATGCATATAAGACATCGCATACTATCTGGTTCACGTAGAATAAATTTACCTACGCAAACTATCGCACACTTCTTATGGTGCAGATAAATACTCATTATTAAAATTTTACAGAACCTTGATACGTTCTGAATGTGATTACCGATTTCCTGCCTAGTCATTTGATAAACCAATTCCCTTAGGTTTAATACATCACAAAGCATTTCATCTCGCTCTCGGAACTTCCTACAACGCCAGTTATCCAATTGTGCTCTGAAGCAAATTAATTACCCCTAGATCTACATCGGCACTGTGTCATTACAAAATTTTACATACACTTACTTCTAAGCAACTAACATTACAAATAGCTGTGACATCGTGAAAGATTCAAAATTACCCCGTATATGAATACAAATTTTTCGCATAAAATGAAAGCAGCGCTACTTGCTATTCATCTTTCTGAACTCCCGCTAATTACACCTATCAATCCATTCTCGTTACCTCCTTGGAAGATAAACCTTATCATCCCTATGATTTTATAGTATAGTGCTGCGAAAATCAAAACATATAGTATCAGTAAATTCCTCTCGCAGTACAGTACCTTTTCAATATACTACACACATGGATCAAAAAATGAATATTCCTGTGATTGTGCGTTGTGTATAATGATGATATAGTCCATTACCCACTTCCGTCTTACTACAGTGTCCTATTGCATCTTCTAAAAATAAGCAAGAAATTTTCATTGTCATAGACTCGTATTCGATTTAACAGCTGAAAGAAAATTCCAGATGCATCCATTGGCTGTGAAAATTAATTCGAAAATCGACAAGCCAAGTCTGCAGACCCATGTACTTTGGATTCCTGGACATAGGGGATATGGGAGGAATGAAGAAGCAGATCGAGCTGCGAAAGAAGCCGCCTTCATGTCTCCTGTATAATTACTTCCAGCAACATGTTCCGATATGCATCGCTGCATGGTCAATAAATTTAAGGAACAAGCAGCAGCCAAATTTTCCGGTTTATAACAACATAGTGGTATGTGACCTATTCAGTTGTTCATCTCACAAGACGGGGTAAAATTATGATGTTCCTTGTCCACACACGTCACACTCATTTGACTCATTTTTATATCCTATCTAAAATCAATCCTCCTGCTTGCTCAACCTGTAATGTTCAAATCAATATAGCTCATATCTTACTCCATTGTTCTCTATAATTCGCCCGTCGTTACACTTTCCTAACACGCTTAATGAAATACTTTTACCTAAAAATAAGAATACTCTTATAACTTTCCTCATTCGTACTAAATCGTTTTCCCATCTATAATGACGTAATAATAGACTCCATGTTTTTAGCTTTTGTATCAGTAAATGACACGGAAGATTAAAAAAATATCTTAATGTGCTAATTTAAAAATTTAAATTGTTCAAACCTATGACGATCAGTTAATTTGGTTCTCATTTTACACACACACACATATACGTATATATATATATATATATATATATATATATATATATATATATACATATAAATA
This sequence comes from Coronaproctus castanopsis, assembly GCA_032883995.1. Classification (NCBI taxonomy): domain Eukaryota; kingdom Metazoa; phylum Arthropoda; class Insecta; order Hemiptera; family Monophlebidae; genus Coronaproctus; species Coronaproctus castanopsis. The sequence goes on from CM065053.1 coordinate 94,138,560, forward strand.
TTTTAAATTATTATTAGGGAAACGAATGGATATCGAATATGACGGTAGTGTCCGCATTATCTAAAACATTAAAAATTCTACTGCTAGGAGCGCAGCTGTCGCAATTATCGAAAATCGAACAAATTATCAACGAATTAGCTTCGGTCGACGAATATATGAGAAAAAATTTTCTGTCCGGTAAGTAATTAAATTTTTAAATTTGTAATTGTTTAAAAATATTTTAATTGTTAGAGGATTTATACAAAATATTAAAGCATTAATTTTCGTTCGTCGAATATTTTGGAGACAATTACAAAAGTAATATCGCTACTCTCCAAAAAATTATGATAAATAACTGTAACCTTGATTAGTGTTGGAGATTACTCCGTCGCTTTCTTCACGTTTCTAATTTTTAGTGGCAATATTATTATTTTATCGGATTCTCCTAGCAGTTTTAATGCTATATCGAACTTTCATGTTACTAAGGGGGTCTAATTTAAAACTTCAATTTTGCAAAAAATATACAATTGTCGCAAAATCAGCAGCAGCCATCGGCAACTTATGTCTATGCATTCAATATCTACACATCTCTGTGTGGTAGTGAAAGCCCAGTTGGAATCAGATTGGACCGTTTTCCATCTCAATAAAGTCAGCAGTTTTTATAAAAGCGTTAAACCAATTCTTTTCAAAGAAGCGTGGTATTTTCCAAAAAAGTTTAGCGGTCCAATTTCTCGTCACACGATCACAACATTAACTCGACATTGTTTAAATCGTTGTTGCCTATGTGCTCATTTGCACAGAATTGGAATGGCGAAACCAGCACCTGCTTTCACCCGGACGATACCGATATGATTCCGGATTCGAATCATTTGTTTTGTAACTGCTCCTTATACTCTGCAGAACAATCGCGTTTATTTTCTAGACTTATATGTTTAGACCGTTCGCCTCATTATATCTTAAGTTTATTACTTTCCTCGGATGATCCTTTTATATGTATATATTATAATTATTTATTTAAATTTATTTTAGGATCTAAAATTACGGTTTAATGTTAAGTTTTTTGTTTTTCATGGACAGATTGGTTAATTCTAAAATCCAATTTAAAAATTAAAATAATACATAACAAGTAATAATGTACTCCATCGGACTATTACAGTTCATTGAAAGTCTGCTTCAGATTTCTACACACTCCATCTTACTTATCTGCTTCATTTTAAAAACAATTCGTTTGATTTCATATTTATTTAGTCGAATCCGCTTATAAGAGACAAATAGGACAAAAAAAAACAAAAACAAACGTACTGAATAAAAGTTATTTTAGTTGGCTTTAGTGATACAACATGTCCCGGTTATAAGAGATAAAGACTAACAGACTTTTCAGGCAATTATAAATAGTGAAATGGACAATAGGCGTGTCAAGTTATAAAATAGTTTCGAATTTTACACGGACTGTCAGTTTTTGCCAACATGTTGACGCCTTCAAATTATCGCAACTCGTGGAAGAATCGTACAAAAGTACATACATACACGTACATACAATGTACAGCTGAATTTTCTAGAATATAGGTAGATAGATATGCAGTTGAAAACAGATGATAGTATTATATAACATGAGTTACCGTTATATACAACGGCTAGTTGATAAACCCCGGGCATAAAATAGATCTATCTTATTACAGTAAGTTAATTTGAAAAAAAAAAAACCAAAAACTAAATTTTACATAGATGATCACAATTACTTTTTTCGTTACTCCGTATTTTAGATGAGCCTATAATAAAGTAAATAAAGAAAAAAAAAGTGAAAATTTTAAAAGGAACGAATGGGGTTGTTAATTTTTGAAATTATTCAAAATAAATATAATATGTTTAATCAATTCCTACATAGGAAAAGTAAGAATTTAATTTAATAAAATACAATGATAATAATAATAATAATAATAATAATAATAATAATAATAATAATAATAATAATAAAATTATAAATAAGGACTACAATCTTCAATAATCGAATAATATTATATTAATAATCTTGAATATTTCGGAGGTCGTCGAAAATTTGAAGTAGCCAACGCGAATAGGTGTGTGTGTGTGTGTTATACAGGCGCTTATTAAAAATTTAATTCTATATACGTGTCATAGAATGCATTAAAATTGTATTCTTTTTATATACGTCTTTTAATTAAAACATTAATTAATAATCGAATTATAAAAATGTTAAAAGTGACATTTAAACCGATTATCGATTTCTATTTTCCGATCGGTAATTTTCATTCTAAATTCTAAACTCAGTTAAATCATGTATGCGCAATCTAAGATCTTGTAGCTAAATTGGATTTTCGTGTAATTATTCGAAGGAATAAATATTTTATAATAAACTGTACGACTGCAACGTCTAGATCAACCGTTTTTTCATACACTTTCCCACATGAGTTAAGTAAAGACATTGGGCGGTAGGCTGTGATATCTGTTGGTGTTCTGCCAGGTTTTTATATTAAAACAAGATCAGCAATCTTCCAAACAGTGGGGAAAAATTCTAACTCGAGACATTTATTAATAATGGTAAAAAATAAATTTGGAAAATAAATATTAATTTAAGTATTTTGTTTGTGATCCTGTCGCTCCCAGTAGCTTTCTTGTTACAAAGTGATTTAAAAACTTGATTTAGGGTATTTCGGCACACATTAAGTCTGTTAAAAGCGGTGGAAATTTTGTACATATGACACATTTCACGGTAATGGCTGGGACTATGTTTTCTGTGGCCCTTAAATATATAAGTACACTCGCAAAGGACTTACTACACCGACATTTGAAATACTTGTTTTCATGTTTATAAATTTATAACCGATATATGTTGATTAAGTATATAATTTACCTTTTTTATTTTCTTTTCTTAAGTATTAATTTTTTTTAATTAATAGTCCTTCCCCCCCCTTTATATATAAAAATTCTTGTAAATAAATAAATATATTAAAAAAACCAAAAGAAAAAAGACAACTGTTAGCTCGTTAACAAATGTGTCTGTAAATTTATATTACAAATTCGACCCAAACTATAGCATTTAATTAGATAAAATTTGTCATCCGTAAAATCTCTATATTATTTGTATTTTATATTATTTTTATATATATATATATATTTATATAATTGTAAATATTTTTATAGATTTATAGTTCAGTTAATTTATAGAGGCGCATCTACCGTCATATATTTTCTACGTTCAGATTGAATTATCAAGTTCACTTTTTATATTACATTCGCGATTCGCCTTCATTGATGCTAATTTTGTTATTTAAACAGACTTTGTTATTTTCTAACGTTAGAACATCAAGTCTTCCTAGAAATCTTTACCGCGTTTCCAGAAGTAGTCACAACCGAAGACAAATTTCGTTTGTTACTAGTTAATCGTTTGACATTAATCGCGTTCAAATAGCTTCCGCTTAACTTTTCCCCCACTACTTTTAAATAATGGAATGTGTCAAGTCGGATAATCTAGTGTTTCAATACCAGTTTGCGCATAAAATTTTTCATCGTCATAAAACTGTAAGTCACGAAGCAGGTAATGGCGTCTTACTCCGTATAGCATAGTATACGCATGCAACCGCGTAAAATAAAATTAAAGACCTGCCTATTTTACACGCGAAAAAATGGGCTAGTCACGATATTGATCGACGAACAATACGACGATCATATATATATATATATTACGACGAGCGTCGTATGTTCACGTCGTGATAATTTAATTAATTAAATTTGGAAATGAGGAGTAATATTTTATTTAATCGATAATAAAAAGGAGTCAGTGAATTTTATTTAGTCAAGAAGAACCAGTGAGTTAGTTAAATGAAGAACCAGTAAATTTTAATTACCAGTTAGTTTTAGTTAAATGAAGAACCAGTAAATTTTTCTAATTATTCGAGAAGAATCAGTTGGTCAAGACTATATAAAAGTTAGTTATGAGTCAACGGTTGTTCAAGTCGGTTGTCAGAATCAGAACTAATAATTATATTTCGATCAAACCCCATATTCATAATTAATATTTAGTTAATATTAGTGGAAACTGATCACTGGATCAGCGTACACAACATGTTAAATTATCAAAGTTACTAATTATTTAAACCTATAGGTTAAGATTGTAGTAGTGTAACTGTCTTCCTAAAAGGCAGTTATTTATAAAATAAAAAATAATCAGAATCAACAGGAAGAAAACATGGTCGGTGAGTAACATTATGAATGAATCTGGTTAGTTTTTTATATATATATATATATATATATATATATATATATATATATATATATATTACTCAAATAAAATATTATTTTATTGTATTTAACCGATTCACCGATAAATAATAGAAATATATTACAAATATTGCATAATAAAATGTTTAATGTAAAAAGGCAATTTGTTCATTTAACACACATGTAATTTATATGTTGAATTATGTTTTTTATACAATAAACTCTTTATAAACACCGTGTTATAGTTTATCTCTGAAATAGATAAGGAAAAGTATTTAAGGACGAGTGAGAGAAAGAATAGTGCGGTATATTAGTATATATATATTAGTATATATATTAGTATATATATATTAGTATATATATATTAGTATATATATATTAGTATACGAGGATCCTAAGTGTGGAGTGATGAAGTCGGTAGAAATCTGTTAGGCAAGTATTAGGGTTCTCACTTAATATATATATACACACACACACATATATATATATACATTGGTGTATAAATTTCGTCCACGGAACTTAGATACAATAAATTACAAAAAAAATATTTTCTATTTATAATACTATTTGTTTAGTTTATAATAATTTTTAAAATCGGTCATTTTTAGAAAATATATTACTCGCTATATTACCTCTTCATTGTCCTGTAGTGCTTCACTTATATCTAGTCCAGTTATTGGCGATTGATTAGGCTGTTAGAATTTTGGATATTCCGTAATGACATGTGTTCTATGGTAAGCGCTGAACCTTGACAAAACTTGCATGTTACCGACGACGACTTCTCCTCGATTAGTGGCCCGTGCGTTAACCTAGTGTGGCCTGATACGTGGCTCATCTCTCCGTGTCTGTTCGCTCGGTACGTCGTCGTCCACTGTTCTATTCGCGGTTTGATTCTCCGTAATTTGTTCTGTATCAGGATTGATTATTTTTCACGCGAACGCCGTTATTTACGTGGAAATGCGATCAGAAAATTTTCTCGTTGCGTAAGAAAATTACGCGCTCAGGTAGACCGATTATGCGATAAAGGGAAAGAAATTGAAAGATGATTAGGTCGAGTTCAACCTTTTAAAGTTTCGTTTTCAGCCGTATTTCATAGTAGCGCTAACAGCGGCGATGTACCTTGTTATGTAAATTTAGTAATTTGCTATTCCGTCGTTCAAAAAAGCGGTTTCATCCTCCGACTCGGTAGACTAGATGCGAGGTACTAACGAATGACGAAGGAGATTAGTTACCGACCCGAATTAATTTAATACGTCCGAGTTGTTAAGTTTTAACGCGCTACTCATTTTGAAGTTAAAAGCGAAATTTTCCTAAATTAATAGGAACACACACGCACATTTACAACGATAGAGACGCGTATTTTTCAAGTCGTATATATACGTAATAAAGTATTGTTTCAAAGATAGGCGGTATGAGCTTTAACCGTAGTAAAAGTACTGGGAGTAAATTTGAAATTAACAATCGTCGATTACTACAACCGTTTAAATACCCCCCCCCCAAAAAAAAGAAAACAATCAAAAAATAGCACGGGCGACACTCGTATTAAAATCATCGAGATAAGCGCGAAGGCACTTATGCGAGAAAATAAATTCGCCGACATTTTGAAGAATTTCTGCATTCGTCGATTGTGGTCATAAAGTAAATTCTATATACGCGCATCTCTGTAGTAACGCGTTTTTCTTGCGGATTTGTTATAGATTTAGCGACGTAATCGCGAGTTCTGCTCGCACGTTCTGAGTTTGTATCTCGTCGAATAATTTCTTAAAAGCGTCTAATTGATTCGTCTATTCGATTAGTCGATAACTGAGCATCAGTTTCCTGAGAAATAAGGAAATGTTCAAGAATGCAATAATAAATCATTCCGCTTTGGTTTCCTCGGCAAGCGTATCAGAAATTAATCTTCCGATTTACGATAATCGTTTAGGTGATGTTTCCCCGTCAAATTATACTTTTTTATTTATTTATTTATTTATATATCACGATGCTCCAATATTTACATATTGCTGGATGTAAGCAGTAACACTTCTCTTTGTACCGATCTTAGGATTCGCTTATTCACTCAGGCTAACTTTCGTATACCATCCTGCCACCCGCTGTACGGACGTGTCCATAAATCTCCTTCTTCGTGCAACTCGATTTTTCACGGACTCCGATATTTGACGAAATGAATTTCGACTTTATCAGCTGTTGTATTTCCTTTTTTTCTGCTGATCGATACTCTTTTCCAGACTGTCACTTTCCGATTGATGAGATGACTCTTTTTTTTCTTTATATTCTTTTATTTTCAACGATGAAAGTGTAACATCGTAATTATCTATTTACAGAAGATTCTTCAGCTTCATAAATATCTCCGGGCCATCTCGATGCGAGTTCGTATTTCGATGTTGGATTATTATTTTCTGTTATCTAATTTTCTAACTTCATATTTTTCATAGCCCGTATTTCTGGCTTCGCGTTTTAATATAGTGTCCCCCCCCTTCATATTCTTCGCTTCATCGGTATTCATATTCACATATTTCTAGATACGCAGATGCATGTTTGTCAATTGCGCGTTTCATCATTTAAAACAATTGTTCTCTCTTTTTCTGATTTTCAACAAGTACTTTCGTATAAAATTACATCATCAACATCTTCCGTCCATTCGTATATCCTTACCAAGTAACACGTCATTTTTCTTCTCGTAATCCTTAGCGCGTGTTTTTGTACCGTTGATTTTTATGCTTTCGCGATTGCAATCTATCGATTTAGTTTAATCTCAACTCACTCAGCTCTCGTCAGTCCAGATTTAAATAATGCGTCATTCAATTATTTCTGGATATACTTTTATTTATTTTTTATATCCTGGCAGTTGTCAAAATTTTTCGTATATCATTATACGATTGGTTTTTATTTTTTTGTTGTTGAAAGCCCAAATAATCAAAAAAAAAAATTGCTTCGATAACGTGATAAATTATAATATCTCGATTTGACACTTCAGTTTATTTATTTCGACGTTCGATTCTGCGATGGAATTTCAATATTTATCGACAATTCTCTCGACATTCCTTCCTCTGTATTTGAACTTGTATGAAAAAGTAAACAATTAGGAGAAAAAAAAGTGTGAAAAAGAATATAACTTATACGTCCCTATGTGATGATTCAAACACACACACACATATATGTATATATATATATATATATTATGTGTGTGAAAAATAAAAAAGGCTTGAAACGAAAGGAACAAAAATGCAAAAATTTTCAACGGGGCCACAGTAACATAGTCTGTTATCGCTTCACACATCATTTAATCCCATCGGTTATAATTCCTCATTTTTCCCGGCATAACCATCCTGTATCAAACATACAAAACGCTCGCACATACACACACACATATATATATATATATAATAACAACATACCTGTAACGTTATATATATACCTACCATTTATGGTTAATATTTTTATTTACAAAAAAAAGATACATGAAACAGAGCTCCTGGAATAGCGGAGGAAATTTGAATAATATTTATTTACGGACAACATTTAAATAAAAAATTATATTATATTACTGCTACGTTTCATTTATTGTCTACCATTTTGAAAGTTTCGAAGATAATTATCCTAAAATAATTATATTCCTTCATTTCTAATTATATCCAGAGCGTCACTAGTTCGGCTTTCATCAAATACCAAAGGACACGGGTACATCGAATTACGTTATTCAGAAATTATAAGCGTACTCATGTCGATGTGTTGTTGGATGTCAAACATGCGCCTGATAAGATTTGTCATCAATTTTTTTTTAATATAAGGTACAAAATAATCAATTCTCTAGCTGTTAATAAAATCATATCTAGTAAATCACTCCACGAAGGACTGTTCAATATTTATTCCACATCCGCCGACTTAACTTCCGGTAGTGTATTAAATCCGATGCTTTTTATTCTATTTTCTGCAAATTGTTAACGGTTATAGCTGTCGATCGGTATAATCACTCTTAAGCTCTTTCGTTTAATAAAATTTCTCCTTACTATAAAAATATTATAATTACGTCGAAATGGCAACAGCCGAGATCATCCATTTGTACTAAAGGTAAGTAATACAGAACCGTGTCGTGCTAGTACAGTGAATCTTTAAACTTCAACTATCTAACTACGAGATTGGTAACTCATTAAAGTCAGTAACTGATCGCTCCGCTATACTTAAGGATTTGTAAGACACAGTTTAATGTACCTAATTTTCTAGTTTCATATATATATATATATATATATATTTAGCAAAACAAAATAAAATCGAAGTTAATCACTAAAAAATTTATTACATAAAAACAAACACGAAAAACTTTTCGACTATGAAGTCATTTTCAAGCTATTGTTATTTGAAAATGACTTCATAGTCGAAAAGTTTCGTGTTCGTGTTTGTTTTTATGTAATAAATTTTTTAGTGATTAACTTCGATTTTATTTTGTTTTGTTAAATTCATAAAATCACTACTCTCCAATATATATATATATATATATATATATATATATATATATATAATATCTGACATTCTATCTTTATTTACGCGTGTTTATATCGAGAGAAGAAAATGGCGAGAGAGCTAACTCTTTTAACAGTTTGATTCTCTAAGTTTAGGATGCTCCGTAATTTAATTACGTTAGCTCATTTTGCTGATATACTGAAGGTCTATTTGGTACGATAGACGGTTCTTAAATTACTAGGTGTTAATGATTAGATAAAGCAGCGGAATTAAGATACTAACGGCAAAATGATTAATAATATCATGCAGACGGTCATACTAGTAGACAGCCATTAAGGCCTACGGTGATTATTTGAAAGATTTGATGAAATTAAGGAAAACTAAGTGGATGCTGATCAGTAAACAACAAATTAATAGTGCCGTAATAATCGTAAATAATGAAAATATCGATAAATATCTCGGTTGCTACGTTACTAACAATCTCGATACCGATAATTCGGATGTTAAAGTACGGTATAGTTACGCCGTCAATAATATGAAACAATTACTACGCGATCGATCGCTTAGTCTTAAGAACAATATATAGTTCGAGGTTACAGCTAGCCAATTTTGCTATACGGTATTGAAGCTACCTAAATAATAAATATTTCAAACCGATGTGAGGATATGGAAATGTGGTTTCGTCGAAGAATGCCGAAGATACCTTGGACGGACAATGATGTTTTAAAGAAAACCGATGCTGACCGACAACTACGGAAAATCGTTATAATGAAAAATGTGTGTCATACCTCGGCCAAATCGTAAGATGGTTAAAATACGAAATTAGAAGGAAAAAGAAGTCGAACAAGTACAGATTGGCTGGAAGAAAATATTAAAACTTCGTTACAATTACTGGCAGATAACGTCGTAAAATCTGATTGGCATATATCGCCTATACGCTCTATTACGAGTATGGCACATAGAACAAGAAGCAATTAGAAAAACGATATAAATTGTTTCATTTATACATTTTTATTAGTGTGCGTAAACAATCGGAAACGGGATATAAAATTTGTCTTAAATACAGGCGTATTCTTTGTATACAGAAAACTACGATGAACTGGAGTGGTTCAAATATTCGGCCTGATGTATGAGGAGTTTAACTTTTTGTCGAGGCTTAATAAAATGACCTACTTGTTTCATCACCGCCGTTCGAATAGCGCGGCGAGTGAAACGTTTACAAATCCCTTCCCGATTTTCTCTGACCATAATCGGCTAACATTCCTCTAGGGAATCGACTAAATTTCTATCAAGCTCCCCCGTTTTAGGGGTTAATACTTTACGCACACGTTTTCCCTCGTACATTTCCTCTTCTGATCCGGTACTAAAATAACGGATTAACGTTTAAATCTTACTATTATCATGATTATCATCATAGTTACCACAATAATAATAATAATAATAATAATAATAATAATAATAATAATAATAATAATAGATCATTACTATCATTATCTCTTCAGGATTATGATGACGATTATTAATTACTAAAACGGCGGTTTACCACGTGCTAAATAGTTTTCAACGCGCATTTGTGATTAAACTTCATCAAATAGTTAATTAGCGGTTGCCGATTCGAAACTTTTTCGTAAACAGATAAAGTAGAAGAATTTAACGAGAGCAATTTGTTACGTTTAAAATTGATATCGGTTTATTCATCACGCTCTCAGAAGACGTCGTGACCTCGAATTAAGATTTCGAATTTCACGTTCAGCGTAAGTCGGTTTTAAAATTCGATAAAGGTCGTTTCAAAGTCCCCACCCGTTTTATTTTTAAAGCGCAACTTTCGCATATTTTAAACATTTACAACGTGGCCCCTCCATTTGCTTCATACTTGTTGCTCGTTTAGTGCGAGATTGATTATAGCGACAGTGGCTTGCCATTCTCACTTTTTTTTTTTTTTTTTTAAATTTTATTTCTCGGTAAGCACTAAGTACGATTGAATACGCGTGTCACAGTTGAATATGTACTTACGCGTATAACGTAAATACACACATATTTACGTACATTCTGACCGCAGAGATAATAGTACACTTATATATATATATATATACACGATACCAATATAGACGTATAAATTCCTGATATATAGACACACTTATACGTAAACATTAATTTCTATAGAATATAGATACGTAGATTTACTATATAAGAAGCTCGTCTACTTAGCGTAGCGATAATGTTTGATCATTCTGCTCCTATGACCTGAGTTCGAATCACACACCGTGGATTACCTATCTATTTAATCGCTCGATAAATGAGTACGAGCCTGCTGGTTAAAGTAAGGAAGTTGGGGGACAATAACAAACCGCCACCTAGTAGCTTGCCCAGGATGGGACGTTTAGCCGGTTCATTTTCAATATTAGGTTCACGAGGATCGCTTAGTCGCCGTCCTCTACCAATTTTTGACAAGATAGGACTATAAATAATATCATCATCATTATCGTCGTATTGTTTGTTGTCGAACGCCGTGACTAGCCAATTTACGTTTATTTTTACATACAAAATTAGCTAGCGTTCAAATTTATATGCAACGCAGATGCGCGCGCATATGATAAAATACGGAGTGGGGTGCCACTGCCTCTGCGTGATAATTAAGAATTAAATAATCATGAAAACTTTCTATGTCGCGTGTTGGTTTCGAATACCCGACCGTCGAGTTGACAGTTGAGCACTCTACCAACTACGCCACCGTGTGACATTAATAAAGAATATATATATATATTAAAAAATATATATATATATTAAAATATATGTATATATTATTTAATCGCTCTATTTGAACATTGTAAATCGATGTAAGATTTTTTACGTCATTTTTAGTGTCCCAAGCCGTTGTTTTATTTGACAATTTCTTTCACCTTTTCTATTTTGCCACGAGTAAATTCTCTCGCGATCATTTCCTTGGAACACGGTAAACATGACAATCTGTTTTAGCACACTATCGTTCAACCGTATCGATGTATAATGAGTTCCTAAAGTATCGAGTTATTCAATTTTTCGATTTCCCAGTGCTGAAGCACCTGCATCCGGCAATATATTTTAAACCTGTTTATATTCGTGATTTTCATCGCAAGTTATACAGATTCTATTGTCGTCATTGAGCCATTAAATGGAGCTACTTTTGTTCTAACGGTAATATTGCGGATATCGTGTATTCTAATAAACCTAATTGCTGCTTTCTTAATTATTTTTAAATATCTCGCGCACATTTCCTTGTATTGTTAATAATAATTTACAAACACACACACACGCATCACAACTTTTGCATATAGCAATATTGCGCTCAAATCATTGTTCTCATACTGCGAATCGCACCTTGCAAACGGCAGTAGATCAGATTAAAAGCTGGTGCCAAAAATGGAGGATTAAAATTAATGAAACAAAGTGTACTCTACTTTCATAAATAAATTCATACCACCTGTAAGTGTATATATAATTAACAAAAAAAATCTCTACTAAAGAGGAGGTAAGGTATTTAGGTGTACACTTAGATAGAAGATTAACATAATGGCGCAAGCATATTCGAAGCAAACGAGCGGAGTTAAACTTAAAGTTAAAGAAAGTTTACTGGCTAATAGGCAAGCAGTCAAAGCTGTCGCTTGAAAATAAATTATTAATATATAAACAAGTTCTCGCACTCGTTTGGATCTACGGATGCCAACTGTGGGGCTGCAGTGTTAAAATTCGCATAATACAGAAATTTCAAAACAAAATTTTGAGAACAATGACAAACGCACCTTGGTTCGTGAGCAATGCTTCACTAAGGTGCAAAAACTCGATATGTGGAAGACGTTAATAAAAGAAACAGCAAAAAGTGATAGTCATACTAATAACACTGCGTTAAATCTCCTGATAATTCATTAGGAGACTCAAAACTATTTGATCTGGCTGATTAGTCTAGCATCAGACTAAACAAGACAAACATATGATTCAGCATGAAACCATAATTCTACCTATCATTCGACAGCTGAATGTATTTAAGCAGTTATCTCCAACTGAAATCATCTATTGATAGCCGAGCAGGCTAGGAATAAGATATGCAAAAATATTTATTTAAAAAATATATATATATAATATATATTTATAAAACTTGGAAAGATTGGAAATGATTTAAAAAAGAAAATTAAGAAAAAAAAGAGGAGTTAAAATCACTAGCTATTTTGCTTTATGAAAAATAACAAAGCTTTTCTCGGCTGTTAAGCCATTATAAAGTGAATATAAAAAATATAAATTATAAAAGTACACGCAAATTTAAAAAAATATATAAACTGTAAAAAAGATTACTTTGATAATATAATATTTACGAAGATTGCCGACAAACAAGGAAATATACAATCATGATCGGCACACTAAAACTTTAGATAACGTAAATGAATTCGAGTATATTGAGGCATTATAAAAAAAAAAACGACGGTCGAAAGTACAAGGATTTATGTGGCAAAAAAATACCTTCGATAACCAAAGTGTAAAGCGCTCGGAAATCAAAAAGACGAACCTACACGAAAAAGAACAATAACCAGGATGCTATACGGTGTGTATTGTGCTTGCAAATAGTGGACTACCGGGATGTTTCGACGCGATGGGTGCTATTGAAGATTATTACGAATACCGTCGAAAGATCAGATAACCGACGAGTTTAAGGAAAATAGGAGAAAATCGGAAAAACGTAGGTGACGGATGTTAAGAACAACTAAATAAATATATAAAGCGTAAAAACCGAGAGGAGGTGGCATTTTCGTGCTTGCAATACGAGGAATAAAACATGGAAAACCGACAAGCGGAAGAGAGCGACTGGAATTGATAACAACAAATTCACCGAGCAACTCACTTTGTAAGAATCTCGAAGAAGAACTCACATTGCCGACGCCAAAAACCGGAATGGAAATGGATGTACGCAATCACCTGTAAAGGCAAGCGATCATGATGATGATGATACATATATATATATATGTCGGATATTTCGTTAAATTTGATCTATTTTTCAACTCGTAATACTAGGAAATATATATTGTAAAAAAAAAAATACGACTTCAAGCGGATAATAATTAGGCGCATTTTACATTTTAACGAAAAAAATCTTACGAGAATTATATTTAGGGCGCGCCTGTGCACGTGTCTGCGGGCGTGTAGGTGGTAAACTTGGATAGGGACGTATTTCGTAACGATAATTGAAATAACGTACACGTTGACGAAATGGTTACAATAAGAAACAGGAGAGGAATCGAGTACGTTGAACTTTCATCGAAAAGTTTAAAACGAAATTTCAACTTTTTAATAAGAATCGAATTTTCGGGTTGGTGTTCGGTTATTATTTACTTATATTTTTATCTTTCTATATCGTGGACGAAGTAACGCGATTGAAAGTTTTAAGGGGCTAAACGAGGATCAGGTTTGGTGGAAGGAAAAAACAGAATATCAGTTGTACGGTAGATTTTGTATTCGTACCTACCATCTGTACCGCCCTCCCCCCCGGTCTTGGAGACTCTATATTGAATTTGAAAATAAATAGTTGGAGGCGTATAAGCAAAAGGTTCTTCGTGATCTACTTACTAAATATGCTTAGAGTAATCGTCTAAAGAAAAATCGAGTGTGTCGAAGATTATATATATATATATATATATATATATATATATATATATATATATATATATATATATAATACACGCACACACATATATATAAAAATTCGTTTTACGATATTACTCCATGCGCATGAATCCACTAAACCGATTTCAAATAAAATATACATATGTATTGTTTGGTTTAATTTAAAAGATGGAATAATTTTTATCTCGACTAACGAGCGGTAATTTTTGTTATTGCGAATTTAATGTTTTTTTTTTTTTTCTTTTATAAAGAGAAAGGGTTGAATTCAGTTTTAAAATCTATAATGTCATCAATAGATGGCGCTTTGATTCAACTTAAAATATTTTTTCGATACTTCAATTTACTCCATGCGCTTCTTAGGAATGCCGATGTAAACAACGTGCGCGTCCAGGTTTTTTGGATGATTATTATTTAAATTAATGCGCTATAGAGGATGAGTCTGGATAGCGTAGAAACGTTGTCATCGAGCAGTAGCTGTAATGAGATGGAAGACTGTCGTATGATCTCTTTAGGCTATATTAAGGACATTCTGTCAGTATATGTTGGACAGACAGTGCAATTTTGCAGGTGTCTATATATATATATTCACAAACATACACACACCCTTATAAAAGTACTAAAGATTAAAGAAATGAATTTTGAAAAATCATTAATAAAAAGAAGAAAATACTAGAGGAAAAAATAAGTAGAATATAAGTAAGTTTTATTATATATATATATATATATATATATATATATATATATATATATATATATATTTGTTAAAGTGCTGTAGATTAAAGAAATGAATTAAAACATTTCACTGAAAGAAAGGAGGAAATATTGCATTAGATAAAGATAAGTAAAATAGAATAAAAGAAATACCAAGTGCCAGTTGCTTGACGTCGTGCAGAATATTTGAAAGGGATAATAAGACCAAATAAATTATAGTGTTCATTTATAAGAAAACATATACATACACCACACAAACTTATAATATATATATATGTTTGTGTATGTGTACAGATTTACATGCCTATCTGTGTATATACATATATATATATATATATATATATATATATATATATATATATATATATATATGTATATATAGGAATAAAAGAAGTTTTCACATTTATTTCATGGTTGAATTGGTAATGTTTGTCGTACAGGCGACAATCAATATAACCAAATGACACGGAAAGAATACAATGCGTCATTATCGGCGATACTGACGACCGTTTTAGCATTGATATCGACGTCATTTTATATGGAACGAAATACTACAAATGTCGCGCACAAGGTCATTATCTGTCTTAACGTAAGTATCAGGTTTTAGTGGAAAAAGTAAATTTAACTTTAAGTCGTCGGAATTCTGATGATCGCATTAACGACTGAGACGTTTAATTTATTTACGATATTTTCGCTTATTTATTCGTTTGCAGTTCGAATTATCTCACTCTTTTCCTGTAAATATTTATACCTGTTTCCTTTTCTAACATCGGCACCTTTACAATTTGAAGAGGGACCGGGGAATAAGATGACAAATAGGTTGAATATAATGAAATGTACATAGTCGAAAAGCGAACCTGATATTAACGTTGTAGTATAAGCTACAATGTTGGTTATATATAATATATATTCAAGGTTTTGTAATTATGTTGGTGGCCTGTTAGCCTGTGATGACCATTTCGCTTGGGTGTCGTGGGTCTAATCCGTTGTTTATTATTGCGTCAGGTTTGATAGCGCCAGATGCTACATAGCGGACGCCATCATGGATATTTTGTATCGACGATTTAAGAGTAGATTTATCCCGCGCAGAAGTGAACTAATTACTTATGAGGTTTCCTGAAGTCGTAATGCGAATAAGTCAGCCGCAATTCAATATCCTTAAACCTCTCAAATTCAGTCATATCTCTGCGGAAGAGTCATGGAAAATTGTACCATTCGGAACCGCGCCACCGTGAAATGACGATATGGACATTTGAACGTTGTTATAATTCATATATAGCGGTATATATACGGATTTTTGAAATTTTTGAAAATACCAGATAAACATATTGTTTTATTACATTCAAACATCGAGTCGAAAACCGTGTATATATTATATATGTTTGAATCGTATGAAAGGACATTATGATACATTTCATTTATTAAGCAATTTATGCTTTTCTCAGTAAATTCTCGAATTCCATTCGACTACCACAGAGAGTATACGACCACGACCTCGTTACGAGCGCCTGCAGTCCATTCGCACGGACCGCATGACCATTAATAGATGTTTTTGTTCACCAATCTCAATTAATATAGAATCGTTTGTTTTCTTGGCTGTCCATGCAAGCCGCAACATTCGTCTCCAGTATCACCGCTTGAGAGATTATTCAATCCACCTGCGTTTGGTATATCGTTCACGTTTCGACGCCATATACAATTTTGAGGATACTAATGATTTTACTAGCCTAATTTTCACTGTTTACTCTCGGGTCACGCCAAATTTTTACTAATCGACCTATCTCGCTTTTATTTACCCGGTATCATCGACAATCTGTCTGAGGTATTTAAACTCGTTAACCACATATATGCCGTCTATTTTCTTATGTTTCGACAGATATTTTTAGATCAATTTTTTGTTTTTTGTCAATTATCAATCCATTTTAGTTTACTTCAATCTTTGACATAGACGCAAAACATGTTATACTTGTAATTATCAACATGGTATTATCAGCGTATTGGAAGTTTGATACTTTCTGCCTGCTAATTAGGAAACTATCGTTTCTATTACATCTTTCCCATCTCATTATAATGTAATATCCTCTTCGTAACATATTTTTTATATAAATTAAGGAGTGGCGAAAGTAAACATACTTGTGTGACGCCTTTCTGCCACTAATATAACTGTTTGTAGTTCTGCACTACTGATAGAGTATTTATGTTTTTAGTCTCTATCCTGCGCTATACAATTTAACGCAGTATTGTTTTCATATTTCCGTTGTATCCTTAACACTTGTTTTCAATTCACCATTATCATCCTTGATTGTTTGCTTATTTAATTTAAATTCGTATTTTCTTGAACAGATATTTTATTTCATTATTCGCGGCATGATTTACTATTTCAGAGTAAATAGACGACACATAATTGTTCTCATCTTTTCTGGATAACTTTTTTATATTTTGTTTCAAATTTTCTTTTCAGTAATTTTTTTATTCCGATTCAGATTTTTGTGTTTGTTTATCGCATTATTTTGCTTGAACTAGTGTTTCCATTTTCCCGAACTTGCACTATATACTTCTCCCGTGTGATGTTTAAGACTATTCCATAATAGTTCCGGCGAGACGGTTTCAAATATCCCTTTTATATTCGATCTTTGTTTGATGGCGTTTCTGAAGGTTTGTTGGTTGGTAACAGTTATTCTTTCGGTAGGCTGATCTTTCGTTGAGTCTGCGATAGTAATTTAAATTTCGTCATTAGAAATCAGCGGTGGTCAGAATTACACTCTGTTCCTGGTAGGGTCTTTATGTTCTTATGTGCCGACTGTCCACCTGGTTATTTATTAATGCTCAATTTGATTACGACATGTCTCTCCTAGTGCAATCCAAATGATAAGTCTGCGAATGTGGTGTTTAAACAATATGTTAGCAATACACATTTGATGATCAAGCGCAAACTGATTAGTATTTCACCTCTCTCATTCCGGGTTCCAGTATACCAATAGTTTCTATAATATGATTATCCATTGGAGTATCGCCTACTTTTGCATCGTAGTCACCAATGATGATTGAGACATCTCTCGATATATAATTGTAAAGCAAACAGTTCGCATAAGTGAGCATACATATATATATATATAACACAACAATAACAATGATTATTATTATTACTATTAGACAGACTGTCGTATCCGTGTTAGTCATATGTATTTTGTTTTTGTTACATGTGTACTTTTTCATGTGTAAAATTAGTCCTTTTAAGTCTGCAAAAAACCGGTAGATCGAACACGTTGTTGATGCTTGCACTGATAAATGCTCTTAATTGTTTTCTTTTTCAAATAGAATTTTATTAAGTTTAGCCCAATATCATCCATTTCATAGCTTCCTTTAGACATCTATATAGTTTCCCATTTGTTTCCAATTTTCGAACATTTTATGAATCCTGTAATCTGATCTTTAAAACCTATTCCAGGTCTCGATTTCTTCCTGTTATTAGTTGCAAGTTCATTTCATTTTTAATATTCTCGTCTCGCGTGCAGTGTGTTCAATCCATCGTAACTTCGTCTTATGGATCGATATAGGTACACAGTTTGCACGTCGCGGCAATTCTTTATTAGAAACGAAGTACTCCCAACGAATACGTAATGTACGCTAAACGTAGTTGAAATTGTTCCAATGTTAGCATTTTTGCTATTTACAGACTTCCTAAGCGCGTGTATAAATTTCCTGACGACATCAGACACCTAATGACAACACACTCTATTGGTGATTCTCAACGTCAAAAGTAGAATATGCTACTACTCCTATTTCAATTAATTCTCTTTCATCTCATCATAACCCGATTTTCATTGAAATTGGGATTAACAAACAGTTAGTTGGACAAACGTTAACATATGATTATTCGCATGCTAACGGGGGTGAATTCAAAAGGTATATATCCGACGATATCGTGTTAAGTGTACCTATTACAAACAACGGTGAAATTAATTCTCATCTTAGTATTAATTTAATTTTAATGTGTCTAAAAAGATGCATAATTATTTCTCTTCTTCTAATTTATCGTTAGGTATGTGCATGTTTATCGGATTTAAAAATGATATTAGAAGATAGCATAATAAAACTATTGACCAAACTGTTGCGATTGGTCTTAAACAATCGAAGGAGCAATAAATTTAAAATATGAAAGACTAGTCTGCGGAAGGTTTGCAAAAATTATAACAAATAATGCACTGCCACCGCTCTACGATTCATTTAAGTAAAACATCTGGACTGCATATAAATATTATACGGTGTACATGACCAAACTTTCTAATAATTACGCAAATAAAGTTCGATTTACAATTTGCACGTATATTAAAAAGCTGCCACATGTGTTAACCAAATAATTTTTACGACTCCGAAAGATATTTACGTTGCTATTAATTAAGTCCAAACATTCTGTTGGACTTTATAAAAATTGGTCTATAGTAATTAAAAAGCATCGTAAAAGGCTAGCGTAGAATTTACGAATGTATTAAACTGCATGTTTAAATTCAGTTATTTTCCGTACTATCGGAAAGCCGCAAATATTATTCCTAAATCAGGGGAGGGTAGTTAGCAGATTTACAAAATTCGACCAATTAGTTTATTTAGCAATTTAAATAAGGTCGTAGATAAAATTATACTAATCGGATTACGAAAATATTCCGATATTAACAATATCGTTCACAATGTGCAGTTTTGTGGTCGACATTTTTATATGCGATATATAATTTTAATCGTAAAAACGCGCTAGTACCATGCGCTCTTTGACGGCGTTGAAGCATTTTTTTTATACTACAAAAATGATTATACGTAAATTCCGTCGGTATTTGATTAAATTAGTTATAGTAGTTATTTACGTGCTAGAAGTTTTTATGTAACTGTTAGAAATTCGGTGTTCCTTCAATGTATTCCTGTTCACGTTATATATATATATATATATATATATATATATATTTTAATTTATTAAATTGCTAATTTACACCTAGCTAACACTAATTAGTAAGTTTTACGATTAGTTTTATGATTATTTATGCATAATGTGACATGAGAAGCATCCCATCCAGTGATGGGTGCTTAAGTATAATGTTATATATTAGTATTCATATTAAATCCAGCGGCTTCGTTCTGTTGAGTCTGCGGATAACGAGTTGTCTAGTAAGGAGGTCGCCATAAGATTATTGCGGTGGTTCTCTAGCCGGAGAGCGTATTTTTGAACAACTGTTGCTATTTCTTCCTTTAGTTTTCATTTTCAGATCTTCGTGTAGTGTAAGATTTGTTATATACCACGGAGCGTCGACAATAGTCCGAAGTATTTTGTTTTGAACTCTCTGCAAAAATAATATTACTTTTCTTGGCACAACCCGACGATTGGCAGCCGTATCGCCAAACTGGTTTCAAAACTTGGCTGCTGCCTAGTAGCCAAAACATTTGTTTCCGTTTAATGTTTAGTTCGTTACGCTTTTTTTATTATATGTTTATATGATTTCCTAATGCAACTTTATACAGACGATGCGGCCATTTTTTTGTAGCCCATTTAGACCAACCACTATCCGGAACAGACTTCCGGTCGGCATATCACGTATTTTCAGATATTATAACAAGCGAGAATTAGGAGTTATATCGAAAACATAAATCTTAGAGAGTGGGCAGATTCAATTCTTGTCTACTATATCATCGCGATCTTGTGATTTTTTGTTCAATAATTTTATTTCGAGTTTATTATATATTTTTAATATTTTTTATTTATCAGTCGAAACAATTTCACCGTTCACGCAAAGTCACACATCCTGGGCGTTTAAATTAGTTTTCGTTGAAAAATTAACACCCTAACGCTACGCATTGTTGGAAACAAAATTATTAGTCAATTTACGATAATTCGAATAAATTTTCGTTCAAAATCGACATATCTAACTATTCATTAATTTATATCGTTTGCGGGTTGTAATTGTTTCCCTCGATGCTACGAATAATAATACATTATAATATCGTTATCAAGTTTTTTTTTTTAAACTATATCTTCACTATATACGAACGTTATCCCTCTATTGTATGTAATAAACTATATACTAACACGTTTTCAATAAAGGACAAAACAAAGCAGAATTTCGAGAAAGTTATACATAAATATTTAAAAATATTAATTAATTAATTAAAAATAAGTAAATATGGCGACAGAACAAATCAAGTATGCGATAATAATCACTCGGACATCGTGTAATCATGGGTTTTAGTCGTAAACAATTACACTCACGAACACGTATATATCGTGCAGGGTAATTTTACAAAGACTATGTTTTACTTCTTTCGAATTTGTTTAATAATTTTGTAAATTAAAAAACAATAAAAACATTTCTAGACTATATTGTTAGTTAAAATAACAGATGCATATACATATACATGCACACACACATACATATATATATATATATATAGATATGTATGTGTTCGTGAATTTTTATTAAATAATATCTCGATTAATTTGGCAAATGGGTTAGAAATATCACTTTTTATCGTCGTACGACATTTTCGTTCGGCAGTAGAAATTATTTCTTTTTTTCAAATTGTTAATGAAAATTTATCGTTTACATTTTTCAATGTCTATTATTAGGCGCTAGAAATTTCGAACGGTAAAATTTCGTCAACCGTTGAGTATTTATTATTATTATTACGAAGACTATCATTATGATTATTGTTATTTCGAAAGAGATTATATTAAATTAACGTGTGTCCGATTTAAGCGCCTGTTTCTTATTTCTTTAAACGTATTTTACTTCGTTGCTTCTCCTGACAGACGTGTATACATCTAATGCAAATTTTTGGCTGGGTCTTTTACAATTTTTCACGAGACATTTAAAAAACATATATATACATCATATGTGTATATATACAGTTTGAATAAATAAGTAAGAAACGTGAAGTGGAATTAGGCATTCGGACTAAGAATACGTTACTTTTATTTACGTAGATCAACGTTTCAAGGAATTATTATTATTTTCTTGTCCGAAGCCTTAAAGATATATATATATATATATATATATATATCAATCATTGTATAGTTAGAGTAGAGGGGTACGTCAGGCGTTTAAATAAATTAAACATAACGTACAATTAACGAAAAATATAATAGTAGAAAAGAGATAATAGGCCAAATGAAATATGCAATATATATATATATATATATATATATATATATATATATATATATATAAATATTACTGTGTGTTGGTGTGGTTCGCTGCTGTCTTTTGACGACGGATAACCGACGAAACTGATGTAGAAACGATATTTGTCAATTCTAAAGAAGGATAAAAATAGCCCCTAAAAAGAGATATTTGTATCGTTTAGTCAGTAGTCGATGACGACGTTAGGAAGATTTATATTGTGTGTTACAAAATACACTTATACCATCGGCTGCCGGGAATTTTGATACTTGAAATGTGACAGAATAGATAAGAGATAGTTCATCGAACATGATTCCGTCTGACGAGTTCGTAACAACAAATGTTTCGACTACTCTTGGTCAAAATGGATTGCTGAAGAACGTAAATAATATTAAAAATTTTACCGTAGATGCATTGATTACGTTGTCGAGTAAAATTATAATATAAAACCGTTTCTTCTCAACATTATATACGAATAACTATTTACGAAAATTTTATTATCGGAATTATAAAGTCGGTAGCAGTATTCGGTTTTAGGTTAGGGATGAAACAAGTCAAATAGCAAGACGATGGGTTGCGTAAGAAGGACATGATAAGAGGATGTGAGGAATGGTAACAGTTGCGAGGAACACAGAGAGATGCTCTCTGGTTTAGAAATAAATACTTATGCGTAAGAGACGTATTCCACTTATGCGGAACAGCGCGACTTCATATTTTCTGTTTGTATATATGTCGACCAGTTTACTTTCTTCCGATCAGCTGTAAATTGTGGTAGGCTTGAAACCCTTGCAGTTGCTAGGCACTTTAGTTGGTCACGTACCTGGTCCATGAAGTCGATTGTTGAAATTGGTAGATTTGGCGCTCAAGGTAGCGGATTCTTTAGCTGCCTTGTCGACCACATTGTTTAATCCCTTATGGCTCGGTATCCGCATCATTGTTATTTCTTCTTTATAAGATTTTGGTCGTATTTACAACTATAGGGTCGGTGTGTCTGTTTTCCGTATGACGATATTTAATTATACAGCAACCGTCGCGTACCCATTGCGGACTATTTGGCGTACCGTCGGGCAGGACACAATCTTTCCATCTACGTGCGTGTATGTTAGGTTATCCGTCTTACGCGCGAAATCGATCCTTGATTTTGGGGCTCCGTTCTAATATTATTTGACTTTTAGACGTCAATTACAATTATACTAGAAACTTGCCCAATTTTGAAAGTTATATATTAAACTTTTCACTTTCGCCAGAATAGCATTCGTCATTCTATTTAGCCAGACGATATAATATTTAGAATCGACCTGTATGTACTTTCCCGAATTTATGAATAAGTCAAACATTTAAGAAACGAATTTAGATCGTTCGAGGCTAAAGTTTTCAAGCAGTTAGCGCGCGGTTTTAACCTTATAAATAAAGAAATTCGAAATTCTCGGAAAACTCGATTCAAAACTTTCGTCGTATTGGCGGCTGGATTTGATTTCTTTTCTTATTTATTTTTAAACCTCGTACAGTCATCGAAGACGACAGATGTTACGTAATAAATTTTCGAAGGAGAAACCGAATAAAATTTTCGTCCTAATAAAAAAAAAAAAAAAGAATCTGCCTTTACGTAGTCTGCATTTGTTTTTTTCTATTATGTTCTTTTTTTCTTAAGTTCGCGTACAGACACGCGCGCGCCATATCCAATATAAAAATTTAAAAGTGCGTCTTATTTCAATTTGATTTTATCGTCTTTTTTTTTTTTTTATTAACTTTTTTGTTTCGGAAAACTAGTCGTAGAATTTTCTCGAAAATTGTCAAAAAAAAATTCCATCCTCGTAATCCCATATTAAGGTTTAACGTTCGTGAAATAGGAAATTATCCGTTTTTTTAAGACTCAGATATAGGTTCGCACTTACTCAATTTTATTTATTTCGCACGTCAAAATCCGGGTTGGTACCGATTTATCTCACCATCCAAATTGGGCGGACGGATGTCATGTTTATCGAGAAAAATTTCAACCGGATTATAGATCGCGTTAGGAAGACATATCTCTCGTTCTATGTAGACCCGGATAACAAGGATGTCTATCGCATTAAATATTTATTAAATTGCAAAGTTTCAGTATATCCACCAGTTAAAGCAAGAATAATCCCACAATCTAAGCGATGCCAGAAATGGAATCATATAAAAGCTAATTGTTATAAAAAGATTTCTTGCTTCAAGTTCGCAGGGAATCGTCCCAACAATTTCAAGTGCGTTAATCGTAATGGAAACCACGTTTCTAATTATAAAGGTTGCGAAGCTTTCTGTAACCTGGTGAAAGCAATTTCAGAACCCAAAACGAACATAATACAACGCGTTCGAGAAACGCGTGCCCCATCTGCAAAAATTCAACCCGATAAATCATATTTCGCTAGCTAAGAAAGCTATTAAAGATGTGACTTTGGCCGATAGTAAAACTTTTCAAGATCTTATTAAACATTTCGCTACCGTGACAAATCGCATCTCTGTTCTAGAACAAGTCTCTACTCTATTGAGTAAGAAGGAAAAATGCCAAAAGAAAAATGGCTGATGCTAATGGTCCTTGTCGACGGCAGACGCAACTTGAGACCTATCTCCATGTCAATAAGTTTGATTAAAAGTTGAATATATTGGAGAGTAGTGATTTTATTAATTAATTATAAACAAACAAAATAAAATACAATCACTAAAAGTTTTTTAATACAAAAAGATGTAATAATTCTTAGTTCGCGCTTGAAAATGACGTAACTGTCGAAAAGCTTCGCGATTAAAAAACTTTTAGTGATTGTGTTTTATTTTGTTTGTTTATAATTAAATAAGTTTGATGTAGCGTTAATCTCCGAATGTCATCTTACATTGAGAGATCATATCAAAATGCACGGAT
Organism: Coronaproctus castanopsis; assembly: GCA_032883995.1. Classification (NCBI taxonomy): domain Eukaryota; kingdom Metazoa; phylum Arthropoda; class Insecta; order Hemiptera; family Monophlebidae; genus Coronaproctus; species Coronaproctus castanopsis. The sequence continues at coordinate 94,163,643 of CM065053.1, forward strand.
ACGATTGGCTACTCTACACAACACCCCAGTGGATGCTGGAGCTGCTCTCCTAATCAGGCCGAACATCCGATACTTCCGACAACAGGAGTTCTGTCGTGATTATATGCAATGTACAATTGTATCGATTAATTTCGATAACAACGAAATAAATACAGCTGCGGCTTATTCGCCTCCGCGCAAACGTGGACAAAAAGATATGGAGCGCAGTTACCAAAATCCTTCCTGGGAGGCGACTTTAATGTCAAACACACGGCATGGGGGTCGTTAATTACTCGCGATGAAGGCAAACGGTTCTTCGATGATATTAATTGGTACGCACTGCAATTTTCTATCGGGAAGGAAATTAACTTATTGGTCAACTGACCGACGAAAGAAGCCAGAGACCTAAACGACTTCTTCGTCATGAAAGGTATCGATTGAATTAATATTTAAGAACAATTCAAGTTCGGCTGAAACTCACCTTACTGATAAGGATAATTTTGAAATAAATAATTATAACACGTATTCGTGTACACACCCCTCGGGAAAATCACATGATGGTTCGGAAATATTAATAAAAACGGACATTGTACATCATAAATTAAATCAGTTTAAAGAGGAGTATCTACAGGGAACTAATATTAGCATACAGATGATGGGTGGCCAGCTTGTGTTATCAGCTGCGTATTGCTCGCCACGACATAATACAACGGCAATAGAATTCGGAAAATATATAAAATATTTGGGGAGTAAATTCGTTTCAGGAGCTAATTGGAACTGAAACAAGCACTGGAAGGTCACAATGCTAAATACATATGAACGAGGGAACTGACTTATTGGGCAATCGACGATTGTAAAATACCGGATCTGCTGGATTTTTTCATTACGAAAGGAACTTCTACTAATCAGAAATAAATTCTTTTTTCGGACCACTCTTGTATCATTTTAACGTTTGCCGATTCGATTATATACCGAGAGGTAAAAATATATTTGTGTAACCACAAAACAGATTGGGAATACACCAAATGAAATCTAAAAATTCCATTAAAAAGCGAAATTGACATCGAGAATGCCGTACGATATATAAATAGAGAGATATAAACAGCAGCTACGCTGAGTACTCCAGTTAATACTTACAAAAAAAAAGTATTAATTATCCGCTATCAGTCCGAAAGCTAGTCTTGGAAAAGGGAAGTTTAGACGAAGGTGATTCCAAACAGGGAATCCCTGGGATAAAAATTGTTCAACAATAAAGTAAAAGCATTAAAAAAATTATTAGTAGAAATTAAAAACAACAACCTTAATAGCTATTTAACTAAACTCTCGCGCCTAACAATAGATGACTATTCCTTGTGGAAGTGTACCAAAAATATTAAACAGTCCAATGCACATATTCTTCCGATAAAACATGATAACGGATAATGGGCGAGGGATGATAAACATCAGATTTATTTTCTCAGCACCTGGCAACCGTGTTTCACCCAAACATAACGGCTTGCACAGATAGGGAAACATATGACTATAATGTTTAATTAAAACGCTGAAAAAGAAGCAAAGTCCGGGTTTTGACTTAATAAGCGCTGAATTATTGAATGAACTTCCGCGAAAAGCTATAGTATTGCTGACTTATATATGTAATGCAATATTTCGCGTACAATATTTTCTAGTATAATCGCGCAAATTATAATGATTCCGAAACCTGGCAAAGATCCGTATTCTGTTTCATCTTATCGTCCGATCTGTTTGTTGCCTGTTTTATCGAAGGCAGTAGAAAAATTAATATTAAAAAGATTACAGCCTTACATACAATCTAATGATTAATTCCGCAACATCAATTCAGTTTTATCCACTACTGATCAATTACATAGGGTGGTTAGTATAATTGAAAATAGCTTAGAAACCAAAAAAGTATGTACCGCGGCATTTCTCGATGTTCAACAGGCTTTCGATAAAGTTTGGCACGATGGTTTATTATATCAATTAAAACGTATATTGCCGAAAAATTTTTACCGTTGTTGTTGTTGAAATCGTACATACAAAATCGGCATTTTCAAGTGCGTTTACAAACATACCTATTCAAAAATACATCCTGTTTTAGCAGGCGTTCCCCAAGGTTCTGTGCTGGCCCCCACGCTGTACTTGTTATACACGGTTGATTTCCCTACAATGGAAAACGTATAGATGGCTACATTTTCGGATGACGCTACACTGCTTTCAGCACATACGGATCCGAAGATAGCTAGCATTAACCTATAGAAAGCTCTTACTAAGGCGGCCATAAAATTGTGTAATATACTGAAAAATGTAAAGAATGTTATACCAGAGAGGGAAGTAACGGGTGTGTACAGGATACCATGCTCTTGTTGTCTTGGTTATGTGGGACAAACAGGCAAAGCTGTTGCTGTAAGGACTGAAGAACATGTAGCAGACTGCAAGTATGGACGTGTCAAAAAGTCGGCTGTGACGGAACATCAAACGGTTACAGAGCATGTAATAAGGTTTGAAGAAACAACAGTTCTTGCCGAAGTAGATAGTTTGGGTGAAAGAATTGTTAGGGAAGCCCTAGAGATTGAAAAATTCAAGAACTTCAACAGAGAGGATGACTTCCGACTTGATCCGGTATGCAGAACGGTGACTGGTCAATTGAGAACTAATCAGATATAGTGTAGTTTTCTCTATATAGTTAAGGTAGTAGCTATGTCAGAGTTAGTTCAGTTTAGTTCTGATGATGGGCACGGTATGTTTCTCGAAACGTAAACTCGGCTTTATTAATATATCCTTTTACTTTTATTAATAAATCGTTTTTTTTTTCTTTTTTGTATGCGGTTATTTCGAAATTATTATATCTAATTATAAAATGCGATATTTTAAACATATTATTCACGGCTCAACCAACTATTTTAATCGTAATTTTTGTAACATTTTAATTATTTATTCGTCTAAAAATATAAAATGCGATATTTTAAACATATTATTGATGTTTGTAATATGTTTCATATTCGTCAACCTTAATATTGTGTAATGAATAAATAGTAGATATAGTTGTTAGTTAATTTATAGGACTCTGCCGACTAAACTGCATAATGAGGGAATCCTTGAATGCAGCACGCGTGCATATAAAAAATAAACGAGTATATAAACAATGTTTTTCTATTTGGGTTTTTGACTGAGACTTTAACTATTTAGATTTTTCGGACTCCCTTTCATCGGGTGCCCGGGACAATTTATCCCAGTTGTCCCGGGCTTGAATATATCTTCAACGTTTCCTTTACAAATAGCGTTAATATTTCTACTCGTATACATGTGAATGCCTTGTCTCCCGATTTATTATTATGTTTCAACGTGTGTGTTTGTGTAGTTAGACTAGTGTGTCCTAAATAATACTTTTTTCGTCTGCACTTATGTAAGGTTACTTTAAATGAAGCTTTCTGAACGTTGCTTCGTTCAATCTTTTACACATTGCCGCTATTACTACTACGTCTGTACTAGGTACGTTGCGCTTGCATCTTTTCCAGTAGCTGGAAAATGGATTTCCAATCTTCAGCGGCGTTCTTTCTCCGAATTTTTTTATTATCCGTGGCTGTATTTATTAAAAAGGTGAAACGAAGTTTGTACTCCGTCTGCTTTTTTTTTTTTTGGTTTGATTATTTCGACTTAATGAACTACTCAGAAAAAATTCGAAAGGTTAGTAAAAAAAAAAATAGAATGAAAGGCCTAACCATAATCAACTAGCAGAACACACAACGTTATTTTCCTTATAATTTTCATCGTAAACTTTCATTTCCAGCATCACTACCATCATCTTCATCGTCTTATCTAAAAAAAATCATTTATCCAGCGAAATATATCTCCCTGCTCGTGTTCCACCATCCTGTTTACCGCCCACCAGATTTATAATTTCCCGGTTTTATCGTTTAACTTTTCTCGCTTCATCAAAGTACGAAATCCGCCTTAAAACGGAAGCAATTTATATTTCGTTTTCATTTCCGTTATACATTTCGAATGATGATGTTAACATAAACAAATTCATCCAACCGACCGGAACTTTTCACTTCCACTAAGAATTTTCTTTATGCCACGAACATGCTCGATTAGTAAAATCGAGCGTTTTTAAAATTTATTATGGCCCATTTTGTGGTCATCTAGTTTATGGAAATGAAGAGTGGCATGAGCGCCGGGTCAACAGTGTTCCTACATAGAATTTCAGTTTATTTATGTCAGAAATAGTTAATGTTACGTTGAAATTTTCTTACTTCCTTGCTGTTATCTAATAGAATTTTCTATCGTGGCTCATCGTCCTGCTTACGTACCTTTGTACTTGAATTCATCCCTTATACGGGTAATTTAACAGTATCCGTGTAAGGTGTCGTTGATTACATACCAACGTGGAAAGGCAATTAGTTTTATATCTTTATTTTGGCACCTCCGTATTTTATTTACACACATATTTTCAGCGCAGCCCCGCAACACGAGACCGTCCTTATGATAGCTTTATAAATTATTAATTTATTTTCGACGGTAAACTTCGCGCGAGCATTCATTGTAGTTTCGTGTCGAATTGTTTACGTTCTGTATTAATACGCTGAGCTCGAGTTAATTTTTTTTCCTCGTCCGGATGAATACTCAAATATTTGATTTCATCCTGTTTTTTCTATTAAAATGGGAAGACAGACTGTATCCCTTAAACGATGCTGAACCTGTCTACGTTGTTAAAATCGTCTCGTAAGAAATAAGAGCGATGTAGTGAAATCACGGGTAAACGTCGATACGTGTAATTTTCTTGAAAGCGCCCAAGCTATTTGCCGTGTCGATTTGGAGAGTTTTGCGCATGTTAAAGATTAGCGGTGGGAGGATACAACCCTGGTGAACACATCGCTCAGGTTGAAACTTATCCGAGTATTAATGCAAACTTTTGCCGTGGTTTTTTCATATAACCGCTTGATTAGCTGCACAAGATGTAATGGTGCACCCATGTCCAGTACTTGATCAGTTGCATAAGATGTAATGGTGCACCCATGTCCACCATATTTTCAGCCAGTGCATGCAATCAAACGTTTTCTTGAAATCGATGAAATATAGTTTAGCTGGAGCATTGTATTCACGTTCTTTCTCAATGAGTAGTCTAAGAGTGAGAATCCATTCTAAAACCCGCTCTGGCGGAATTTGAGCGCGCATTAAAGAGTACATGCGGTCATATATAATTTTGATCATCACTTTGCTTATGTGAGGTCATAGTGAGATAGTTTGATAATTTTCACAATAAACAGGTGATCCTTCCTTATGTATGGTAATAAAGTCATTATGTATGTATATATATATTATGTCGCGATGGCGCAATTGCTGGAATACAGTCGAGGGTTCGAAACCAACTTACAATATAAGAGTTTATAAAGTTTTTCATCATTTGTAGTTCCTAATTATCATGTAAAAGGAAGCAATACGACGATGATAATTACCTCTCTCTCTCTCTCTATATATATATATATATATATAGCATGAATATATGCATATATTAAGTTTATACACATATATGTACTTTTCAAGTATGTTATATATATATATATATATATATATATATATATTACACACGACTACCATGTGCTTATATCTATTCACTGCTGAATGTAAGCGGTCCTTCCTTTATTTTCCAACTCGTATCAATGAAGGTGGTTATTCATTTATTATATAGCTGCAAAGTTTTGTACATTATCCTACTCCGTTCATCGAGATACAGTTACCGATAGTATTCATAATCAACAACAGCAGTCGTTAACAAACTCGGTATTTATTAGTATAAATAATAATCGTAAGAATAATAAGATACCCCCGATTATTCTACAGGGCCTAATACAAAATCATAATGAAACGATAAAACGCATGAAAGCCTTACTTAAACAAGACATTAATTTAAAAGTAAATAGAAATTCTACAATTTTTTACACGTATAATTTAGAAGATTACGATACGGTAATAAAAATATTAAAATCAGATACCAATTCCCAATTTCATACTTTCACTCCGTTAGGACGTAAAAAAATTAAAATGGCGCTGAAAGGACTTCCCCACAATATAACAATTGATGAAGTTAAAGTAGCTTTACATGATAATGATGTAAAATATGATAATATAACACAGTTTCATAAAAAATCTACCGAAAACAATTCAAATATCTTATTACCATTATATTTAATTACATTGCCTGAAAATACTAAAATTAGTGATATACTTAAAATTAAACAACTATGTTATTGTTTAATAACCTCGGATAAATACAAATCCAAAAACAACATTACGCAGTGTTTTAAGTGCCCGGCATTCGGCCACTTAGCTGTTAATTGTCACAAAACACCAAACTGCCTAAAGTGAGGTAACTCTCACTTTACAAGCGAGTGTACTGTCCAAAATATTATGTGCGTAAACTGTAAAGGTGCCCATACTGCACACTTTAAAGAATGCTCAGCACTTTTAAGATACTGTCGTAATAAAAACACGACAACCCAAAATGCCCCTCAAGCAGTATCTAACTTAAGACATAATAGAAGTAACATCTCTCGAACAGCTGAAGGCATTTCATATGCTGACGCACTAAATGATAATATCGTTATTAATAATAGATATAATAATAATAATAATGATTATGATATAAACACCGGTAGAAATAACAGTCCGCAACATGATGTCGAACCTAATAATGAAAACGTAACTTCTATTACGGAATTACTTTCTTTAATTAAATTGTTTAATCTAAGTAAAATAATGTTATGATTTAAAAATATATTATATCGAATCAAACGACTGGAAAACGCTGACATATTTGAAAAAATATCAGCAGTTTTAGAAATAGTCTTAAATACCTTTATCTAGGTAATGTTAAGAAAATAAGAATAATAGCATGGAATGCAAATTCCATTACAAATAAAATCCTAGAGTTAGGTAACCTTGCATACGAGAAGCAAATTGATATCATTTGTATAAGCGAAACTAAAATTGACATTACTTTAAGTTTTAACTGTCCCGGTTACAAAATATATAGACTGGATCGTAACTCACGGGGCGGGGGAGTGGCCATATTAGTAAACCATAGATTAATTCATCATTTACTACCTATAAAAACATTAAAAGGAACAGAAGCCATTGGTATCTCGCTTACAATCAACAATGAAAAAATTCATTTGTATTCGATATACTGTCCTCCGAATAAACGCTACTTTGAGAAAAACATCTACATGCTATTGCAATCTAGCAATAAAGTTATCATAGCCGGTGATTTTAATGCCAGACGTAGAGGTTGGAACTGCCATTCCAACAACAAATCAGGTAATACATTACTCGATCTTTCTTATCGTCAGAATTTTACAATCTTAGCCCCAAACCGTCCAACTTATTATCCAGCATCAAATACTCACTAAATATCTTATATTGATCATAAAATCCTATTTATACGCTAGACTTTTTACAGTACAATTAAGTAATACATAAACTTATTTTATGCCATTCCTGTCCAATCTGGTGTAGCGTAAGCGAGACAACTTTGAACAAATTACAAGCATTCCAAAATAAGTGTTTACGAATTATACTGAATGCTCCAATTTACACGAGAGTATCAGAAATGCACACTAAATTAAAGCATCCATACATATCTGAAATTGTAAATAGCCAGTCCAACAAATTCTATGTAAACTGTAGTACTAACCCGCATGCGATAATAAGGAAAATCGGCAATTACACATGACAATCACTCCAACTACAATACAAAAAATATAAACATAAAAGAATTATGCAGGCGCTTCTCTAAACGGCATGGTTACCTAACTCGAAACCACGCTATACATTAAATTTTGTTTATTATCTTAAGCTATATAATAAGAATTATGTACACGAAAATATGGATATGTATAAGAAAATGTGTTATATGTTTCACTATATATATATATATCACTATACATTAAATAGATAAATTAGTAAAGTTAAGCAGGGTTTTTATTTGTATTTTTTTCCTGCAGTTGTTTTTCTTATTCCTATATTAGTATTAATATTAAATCAAATATCGCACAGTACGAGCAACTATGTAAGCTCGCTATGTGTACATAAATGGGAATTGTAATTTATTTATTAAGCTGAAATATACTTGTTATAATAATAATAATAATCCTACTACAGCTACAACTTTCTATTGGTAATTAATGAGTTATTTTTTTGGTTCTTTTATCATTTGTCATACAACAGGACCCGTCCGGCTTCATTTCACCTGTGTTATATCTTTTATTACATCCAGTAGTCTGGTCTATTGTTTTATCCGGCTTCATTTTCCAGCAAGCTGATACTTACTTATTTATCGATCGCAATTGGATAGATAGTTGATTCGGCTAGAGATGTTTTTTTTTTTTACTTACAATCTGCACTCCACCCGGTGGAATTCGAACTAAAGTTTAAACTATTACGATGCCGAGATCCCTTGATCGTCGTTAATTACGAACTAACGAAACTTTTAAAATTAATTAAAAGCACTTTTTTTTGGTATCCTAACAATGACGCCGCAATAATAATAATAATAATAATAATAATTTCAATGAGAATAATAATGATAACAGCTACCAAAGACCGACTATTTAAATTATGATTAAGTGCCGGTTCGGGCTTAATTAGTTTCGCGCTGTATGATTTTTTTAAATGTTCGTGCGGTGAATTTATTTTACTACATAGGCTTCTCTCTCGAGACGTATTATATTGGCTGGACTGATGAGACTATACGTCCACCTTTAGATGTACCTCTTTGTGTACATATTATATATATATATTTTTTTTTTGTTTTTCCCGTAATATTTTTGAAAATATACACAAACACACGCAGGTATATGTCGTTTTTAAAATATACTTATTATTTTTTACTTCGAAAATCCCACGTTCGTGTAGAATTAATTTTCCAAAATTTTCTTCGTTCCTCTAATAGTCGAATTACTTCCGATCCGAAGTCGACTAAGACTTTTTTTTAATATAATAATGATAATAATAAGAGATTTTTTCCAGAACGGTTTTACCTTATTAAAAAAAAAAAAAAAAAAAAAAAAATGTAGAAATCGCGATATAACGTGAACGAAATTAAAATTTTAATTAATCCGGGGTGTAGCGAGAAAGAAAAATATTTTAAAATTACTTTTTAAAATTGAAAACGTAAAAAAAGAATGAAAAAGAATTGCTCGATTTTTTTTCTAAAACTGATTTAAATAATTATAGGTTTCGGCTCGAAACAGACGAACAGCGGAAGATCTTTATTTTGTAATGAGTCCGTATATAACCAAATCAATTCGTCGTTCTTTGCGGATTCTCCTTTGGCTACTGAAGTGAAAGTTTCGATGTACTGCAATTTTAACATCATATTGTGTGGTGAGACTATATTATCAAAAAAAAGTGACATGTTCTAAATATTATCGTGAGTTAGTGTAAAAAGTGACGTAGAAAAATAAATAAAGATAACGTGATCTTTACAAATAGATTTGTAACCTGCTCTCATTAACCTTTGGTGATGGTACACTTGCTTAGAAGTATTGAAATGTTTAGGCGTAAATTTGGATAGGCGAATGACATAGACAAAATACTTGATAATGAAACGAAACGAGCTTTAGTTAAAGCTGAAAGAATTACATAGGTAACTGGTAAAAACCGTACATTGTTCAGCTCTTGTAATGTGAATCGAACTTTAAAACAAATAACATCAGCACACAGGTATGTCTCGAAAGTTTCGATACACCGCGACTTTAAGTACTGTTCTGGAGGAGGTTAAGAAAAGTACTTAACACTTTGTTGGACAACCATAAAAATACTTCGGCCAAATATTTGTTTGATAACTCGGAGGATTTTCGTGGACTAGATAAAATAGAGGGTGAAACTATTGAGTTCTTTCCCTTCACACTGTCATTTATCATATATCTGCTGCTTCATAGTCTCTAAAGTTATCTAGTTGTAGTTCACGCTATATGGAGTGATGGAGTGGGGTGCCACTGCCTTCTAGGTGATAATTAAGAATTAAATAAAACTTTCAACGTCGCGTGTTGGTTTCGAACCCACCACCATCGAATTGAGAGTTGAGCACTCTAGCAATTATGCCACCGTAACATATATAGTAATAATAATATAGTAGCAGTAATATTAATTAAATTAAATCGAATTTATTTACACAGGATATAACGTACAATGCTACAACGTTCGAGATGTATTTATTATGACACATACATACACATATATGTAAGAACCGATGTTCAAAGCTACGTATATATATATATATATATATATATATATATATATATATATATATACATACATACATATATACCCATGAACATTAAGGTACTTACAATTATCTATATATATAGCAAATGTTTTCTACAATTTTTGTAGGATTGGACGAGTTTAATTATTTTCTCGGTAAATCTGCAACTTTATACGTTTTGTCGAATGTTAACTGTCAGATTCGAGATTATTAACGGCAAACTGAAGTCCGTAATAGAGGACCCTACAGCAACAATCGATACGTTTGTAATCGAGCAAGTGACGGCTACCGATCATCAAAACGGTAATACGATTATGTTCCTTTACATGCTGAACATTTGTCAAAGAAATAGGCTGAAATTCGGAAAAAGAAGGTCGTATAAGAATATAATATTATTGTTTGGGATGCGCTGATGATACATTTGTAAACATCGGCATTTTCTCCTTTTTATATAACGAAATGAGCTTTGGAAATCTTTGATTTTCACAACACACACACACATATATATATCTATCTATGTATATATATATGTCGGTATAACATGTGAAATGTCAGAACTTTAAACACTGTTGCTATTAGTTTTTCAAGTTAACTTCTGTGTTTATTGTATTTTCCTCGAAGAAAACGTCAATTCTGTTTTCAACACCGTTGTCCTTTAGTCGTACGTTTACATCAACTTTATTTTATATATATATATATATATATATATATATATATATATATGTATTAGTTTGTTTATCAGTGTAGGTGAAGCTAGGATTCCCCCAAAAAAGTTTTATAATGATCAACTGCTGGACGGAAAGCGTCGTATTGCACGTCCGTGGTGGTGGTGGTAAATTATGCAGTTAGAAATGGCTTGCAATATTGGGACACAAAAACTCGAATCTATGGCAGAAAGGAAAAGAAATAACCGGATACTTAGGAGTAAACTTATCGGCGTCTTTAAATATGACGTATATAGTAAGGAGTTCGATACAAGCTACTTAGTTATTTGGGGGCGCATCAATAGTATATAGTACTCCGTACTCAGAAAAAAAGCAGTGGTAAAATTATGATGATATATATATATATATGATGTTTGGATATCATTTAAAAAAATAATATTCATATTTGAATAATATTTAATAAAACTTGCTATACACTTAGAGCGTTTATAAAATAATTGAAATAATAGTAACTCAGCTCTTATTGTACATGATTTTTTCAATTTTTTTAAAAATTAATACTATTATTCTATTTTATTATTGTTAGTTATTGTTATTCAAATTTTCCGCAACGGGAACATGTCGTTCTTGCTGAAAAGCTTTATTAAAGATAATTCAAATATAATGGCTTATACTAATAACTTGTCTTTTATTTAACTCTTCCAGTCGCACATATGGCGCATCAATTTTTAATTTTCAAACGTAGAATTTTTCGATTGTTGATATCCAGAGTTATTTAAAGACAAAAATATTTCTTTATATCTCCTCGAGTTATTTTCTTTAGGTATTTCATAAATTAATAATAAACGGTTAATAAAGCAGACGAAATATTTTTTCTTTCGACAGACTTAGAGTATTAAATGTTAATTATATCATCGTGCTTAATTTGTTTTTACTAATTACGTTCCGACCGATACTAGAGCCAACGCGTTATTACGTCCGCAGATGAATTGTTAATCTTGTCGAGATAGAAAATGAGCATGCTTCAATATAAATCGTTGTGCGAACACTACTGCAAACGAATAAAAATTAATTAGTTTAATATTCGAATTCACAAAATAAACTTGCTCATAGACAGAAACAGTGCTCTGATACTTAAAAATAAACGGCCGTTCGATTAATCTGGATTTATGGAATTGAACTGCGGGTGGTGGTGCTAAAGATACAAATATTAAAATAATGCAAGACAGCTGGAAATAAAAACTTTAGGAGAATTACGAAGGCACTCTGGTACATAAACGGCGCTATTCTACGTTAAACATTCCGTACATATCCGGCATTATAAATGTCCGATGACATACAGGAAGACTAGAAGACCATCCTAACAGATTGGCTAAACACAAAGCGCAGTAAATCACTTGATCCAGTTCAGGTTCACAGCTATCGGGTGACCATTCGTGGGTGCGTCTTCGCTTCATGAAAGATAACAAACACCGTCGAAAATATCGCTAAATGGCTACGTTGGACTAGATTGTGAATAAAATAAAATAAACAAAAAAAATCGTTGGTTATGTTAATAGATATTAAAGAAGTTTCACGAGTTTATTTATTTATAGGTATATGTATTTAAACTTACCTGCTTATTATTTTAAAGTTTTAATTTATTTCCATATAGGGTGACTCAGTTTTTTGAATAGCGCAGTTGGTAACATTGCTACAAAGCAAACTGCCTGTTCCGCGTTTAACGTACGCACGATAGATTAGTTTTTGTATAGTTTCAGTTATGATGGTATTCTATAACGAGGAAGGCGCGTTTTGCGTGGAAAGCTATTTTCAGTGTGTCAATCGTGAGTTTCGAAAAGAATTCAAAGTTAACTTTTGTTTTTTTGGGGACACCTTAAAAGCCGCGTTTACGAAATACGTTCACGAAATCTGGCAGACTTGAAAACTCGGATTTATGAAGAAATTTCAAAAATTCAGCGACCTATGCTCGAAGAAGTGTTCGAAAATTTTGTAAAGACTGAATGAATGTATTGTTGCAAATGGCGGTCATCTGAACGATATTGTGTTCCTCAAATGATTGTAAGCTATTCATTCAAACATTTTGGTCGAGTAGTTTTTGGGTTATTCAAAAAACAACAAAACCATCCGCCTTCTCTGGGGGGGGGTCTTTCTATATATTAGGAATATTTGCCAATGGACTGTTTCCTCTGACTTTATATGATAATTAAAGAGTCATAATTAAGATTTTATCAATAAAAGTGTTAATAAGAAAATAAAATATAATATATACATATTCGTGTATATATATATATGTGTGTGTGTATGTGTTTGTTATGTTTGAACTAGACGGACGAATAGGCTATGTATTACATTTTTTTACCCGATAGTTCTGGCGTTTTGTAAATAGTTCTCTCTTCTATCGATGGGGTTACCTTTAAATAAAATTTTTTTTCAAATACGTTATCGCCTAAGTATGTTCACGTGTCCATTTTTAAACGAAATTGTTATTGTTATTTTCATTTTACTCGATTTACTACTAAACTTCGCTTTTAGGGAAATTCCCTCGTGTCGATATGACGAATATTTCGATAACGTAGAATATTCAACAATATTCAGATGGAAATAATAACACCGCGGAGCTATAATGTGGAAAATAACCCTGGGGCTCGAGAAATAGGACGTTGACCCCAACAAAAAATAAAGTTACGAGAGGAGAATAAATAAAGAAAGAATTTATTTTTGTTCCTTATTCGAAAGTATTAAAAGCAAACAATATTCAGAAATACAATATGGGACATGCGAATCATATATATATATATATATATATATATATATATATATATATATATATATTAGCTGGGTATAAGTCTGAGCAAGTGAGAAAATAATCCTTAGGAGACGCACTTAATAGTGCTGAAATTTTAATCCATAGTTGTCATTTTTTAATTTTCTAAACGAAATTTTTGTAATAATTATGTAAATATTTGAGACTTTTATCCCTTCTATTCCCTAACGTCATCGGTATAAATCTCAGCTGGTTAGGGATATTTTCGAAAAGATAAATGATAAATTGAACCTTTGTATTTTAATTTTTTTCAGGTATAATGTAAACTTAAAATTATTTAGGCTATACAGAACAAAAATAAGAAACTTTTTTTTAAAAAATATAATAATTTAAAACTTTTTGATTTTTAAGAAGTGTTTACGTACACATTAAATCGACAAAATTAGTATAGTCCGCAATATTAAACTAAATAGTCTCTGGAATTAATAAAATAAGTTTGGATTATGTAAAATAATTTCCTATTTTATATCTTGTTTAATTATACAATAAACCAAAAAATAAAAAATTTCAATATTATTAAAATTCCACATACCGTATAATGGACATCGTGACTCAAGGGTTAACTACGATATTTCAAGTAATATTTATTCTAAGTTAAAGTATTTATATATTTTATACTAAGTATAATTTCGGTCAAATTCAAAAAACAATGATATAAAAATCACATGTCGCGTATGATAAGATGTATAAATCGTAATAAACAATTCAATCTTGCAATAAAGATTGTATTTATAAGCTTATAACGATTTTTATTTTTCAGATTACGTCAACATCATTTAATTTGAGATGCCCGAATAAAAGGAATATTATTTTTTCACTCTTTTTGCACTAACAAAATTTTTATTCTTGAATTCAACAATTTAATTTAATTAGCGCACAGTTTAACCTTCCAAGTACTTTTTGTATCAGCCGATCGTTTCTTGTACCTATTTTTAAATAAATTCCTAGTTATTAAAATAAAAAACATTGCATAGAAATGTTAATTATTTTTGCTAACGATGTATTGCGCAAGAAATTACGGGATTATTAAATTTTTTACTGGCACTTTTCGGAATAGTTATAAAACTTTCGGGGTCGAATTTCGCGCTCGTGTATGCATATATTATTGTTGGCGCACGTGTTTGTGTGTATGATTGTGTGAACTTCTTGTGCGCAATAACTCTTAGCGTGTTTAATTGTTCGCACGTGCTTCTAGACATGTATATGCATAGGATATAAGTGTTGTATATATATATATATATATCTATATATATAAAATATATATATAATATACAGATAATATTCACATTTATTATCATTTTAATTATAGTATTATTATCATCTCGTATAAGAATAAATAAGTGAAATTCAATCATTGGGTGTGATACTACATTCCTTGAAAATGTGAGTGTATAAGAAGCGGTGTTAGTTTATTATATATTATGAAGTATTGTTAAGGAGAGCAATGCACATTGATTAAGCTTAAACTGGTGTTGGAACTGCACCTCTATTAACGAAAGAAGCTTGAACGCATTGATTTGAATAATAAAGTATGAATAAAAAAAAAATTATTATTACTATTATTATTAAATTACGTAATGAAGTACGTAGTTCTTCGTATAAGAGAAAAATTTCCAAAAAATTATCATTTTTTTATTATTAAATTACATAACGAAATATGTAGTTTTTAATATAGCAGAAAAATTTCAAAAAAATTATTACTATTATGGTTGAATTACATAACGAAATACGCATATAAGAGAAAAATTAAAAAAAAAAAATTATGATTACTATTATTATTAAATTACGTAAAGAAATACGTAGTTCTTCGTATAAGAGAAAAATTTCCAAAAAATTATCATTTTTTTTATTATTAAATTACATAACGAAATATGTAGTTTTTAATATAGCAGAAAAATTTCAAAAAAATTATTACTATTATTATTAAATTACATAACGAAATACGTTGGTTATGAGAGAAAAATTTCAAAAAAAATTATGATTACTATTATTATATTAAATAAAACGAAATATATACTGTTTCATATAACAGGAAAATTTCCAAAAAGAAAGAAAAAAACAAGGTGCTTTTCCAACGGTTTTAAGGAGGTCATTACTTAAGTTTATGAACGAAACCCAATACGTACACAAAGAGTAACCGTTGTGAGCATTTTTCTTTTAATTTCTCTTATTTTTTTTTTAATATATTTTTTTTTAATTTTCTTTTTTGGTTTACCGGACAAACTTATCTTCTAGTTAAAATTTTAATTAAAACTTCGACCGAAAATAATTTCTCTTAGTTTCGTACGACGAAAATTAATTTACACAGTTACTTAGTAAACGAATGGTAACGAAATATTTCCACTATTTATTATCGGACATACACGTGGGTAATATAGAGTACTATTGCAGACCAGCTGAATAAGAGGGAATTTAAAATTGGAGCGTTAAGGTGATTGTGCATGCTGTTAACGTGGTGTTAAATTTTACGTACTATCCCCGCCTTTTTTTTTTTTTTTTTTTTTTTTTGAAAACTGAAAAAAGTCGAAATTCAACTCCAACAACATATACACACACACGTACGTATATATATTCGTCAATTTTACGTACGGTAAATAGATTAAGTTAAAGTGTCAGGATATTAAGACCAACGATGGTGGGTTTTTAATAATCTAAACAGAGTTTAATGTAATATACGATACATATGTAGGTGTAAAAAGAAATTATATAATAACTCTTCCCGAAAATTGTTTATTTCAAATTTAATTAATAGTTTTAAGTCTATTTTTCCCCCGAACGGGTATACGAATGATATTAAAAGGTATTTAGAAAAAAGTTTGAACGAAATTTTAAGAATAACGCATAGGTATTTTTGTTTTCAACTACCGAATGAGTTCGCGATAAAACATACCTATCGTTCGAAAAAAAAAAATTTAGACGGAATTTATGTTCAACTTCGCAGCCAGCGTTTCTAATTGCCATTTGTTATTATTAATTATGTTTTTATTTTTCATTACAAGCTTAACGAAATTGATTAGATTGAAAAAATCTCGTCGTTTCACCCGGCTTTTAAATTACTTTTTTTTTTCTTCGTTGACCGCATTTAGAAAGGAATCATCTAATTTTTCTTCCCAGTCTTGACGGATATCCGATTTAGCGCTCTTAAAACGTTTCAATTAGGCTCCATTATTGCTATGTCCGGCTAAAAATTGTAGTTCTAATTAGCGGGGAGAAACGTTGAATGATGAGCATTCGGAACCACGTCCGCACGCACGATGTTGCGGTTGTTAAAGAATCAAATATTCCTTGATGAGAATATTGATATACTTCTTTATCGCTTCCTATGTTTATTTATCTATTTAGCCAATCTGTCTGTTCGCCTATCTCGCGTTGAAAAGAAACCGGTCGACACTAATTATATGCAGTGCGGTTTATCATATAAACGCGGTAGAGTCCGTGATAATTAATACGACGATAAAAATCTTTGATGTCAGTAGTTGGGTCGAACGATCGATCGTGTCCGGTTGACAGTCGAACACTCTAGCAACTATGCCACCGCCGCATACGAATCGTTTATTTATTGCAAGTAATGAATGAACAGTATACCGAATCAATCGGTAAAGTTCAATCACGAATTACACACAGTTCTAAATTGCGTTCGTAAGGACATAGTTAATTGTTCTTAACACAAACGCGTAGGAACATTTTCGAACATTTTTTCGAGCATAGATCGCCGAATTTGCGAAATTTCTTCAGAAATCCGATTTTTCAGGTCTGCCAGATCTCGTGGACGTGTTTCGTAAACGCGTCAGGTGTCCCCACAAAAACAAACCCTAACTTTGAATTCTTTTCGAAAGTTTCCACCGTCGTGATCGATTCACGCCCCGAAAATAACGTTCCACGCAAAAGGATGCAATGATAACTGAAACTGGATATAAACGAATCTCTCGTGCGTACATTAAATGTGGAATACGCGGTTTGCGTTGTAGCAGTAATACCGATTTCGCTATTAAAAAATTAAAACCGTCCGTCTCGTCTCTGTGTCACCCTACATATATATATATATATATATATATATATATATATATATATATATATATATATATATATTAATACGTACCAATAGGGCTAATCCCGACGTGAGATGTCAATTTAATACGAATTGATTGCTTTATATACCGTCGTCGGTTGTTAATTTAATACGTATTAGGGGTGCTAGAATCCCTACGCGTAGGTGATAACTTAAAACGAAATAATGAACTGGGATTAAATTTTCGTGACCGCCAAGTGGGTACTACCTACTACAAACTACCTCAATCTCTACAACGTGCTAATATAGATCAAACAACTTCGGAAACGCAAAATTAAAAATAATTAAATTAAATTTATCAAAGACACGATTTAAAATTGCACGTTTTACTACAATTATTATTAAAAATTTCGTAAACATGCAAAATACATACCAAAATGTATATAAAAATTTATAATAAATTATAATAAAATTTTAATATAAACGTGTAACCTGACGGCGCCCACTCTTGCTGTTCCTAATGATGGTGCAGCAATCCGCGGTGACTCCGTTGGTAATAACGACCGTAGGTAGGTATAGTAACGCGACTAGATTAGGTATTTCTTATATTTATTTATATATTTTATTTTATTACGACCATCACTCTGTTTATTTTGCGTATATATCTCGATTTAATTATTTTTATTATTACACGGCGGACTCGATATCATCTTGACTAGATCGAAATTAGGAACGTATAATGTCCTTCACCGAAACGATTTACTCGAACGCGACGGTTCTCTTCGGGCGACTTATTTTTAATATTTAAAATATTAACAATAAATTTATATAAATACGAAGCGTGTTAATAATTTTCGATATTTACATAACGTACACGCTGCTCTGTACGGTTCCAACGGATGGACTCGACTACGATCAAAATATACACGAAACTTCGTTGTTTTGTCCATGTTGATCGTCAGGCCTTAACGTAAAATTCCTCCGTAATTTGTTACTGTATCGATATGTACGTATAGTTTAATCGTACACTGTAACTATCATTATATCGTACTTCTACACTTTCACGATACGGACTACTATTTGCCGTAAGCATACGCTATCTCTGTCGACGATCAACGTACCGTTATTGTAACGATACTATTACGCAATAGCTGAATTTATCACTTTATAATATTTATACTTTTCTATCCCGATTCAAAATCATTTTTATTTTTATTTTAATTTAATTTAAATCGATTTTATATTTTTCTGACATACCCCCTTGCAAATAATATATTATTATAATATATATATATATATATATATGTATTTTTCAATAAGAATAATAATACATGGAGAAAACAAAAATATGGACTACCCCAAGGCAGTGTGCTAGCTCCTGTTCTTTTTAATATTTATACTAATGATCAACCGATAGGAATCGATACAAAACACTTTCTGTATGCGGATGATGTAGAAGAAATAGCTCAAAATAACACATTTGAACAAGTCGAAGAAATTTTAAATAAAATGATCATGGAATTGGATGATTACTATAAAAAAAATCAGCTGCAGCTGAATCTAATGAAAACTCAAACCTGCGCTTTCCATCTTCGAAATAGGGAAGCAAAACGCAAGCTAAGCACAAAATGGCGTGGCACGAACTGAAACACACTGATAATCCTAAATATCTAGGTATATTACTTGATAGATCATTGACATACAAACAGCACTGTGAAGCCACAAAGATGATAGTGATGACAAGAGCGAACTTGATTCGAAAATTGATCGGTAGTAGATGGGGAGCTAAACCGTATCTATTACGAACATCGGCCTTGTCCCTTTGTTACTCTGTAGGGGAGTATGCATGTCCAGTTTGGAGCCGTTCCGTACATGCGAAGAAAGTTAACGTTGCTTTAATCATGCAGAGCAGTAACTGGCTGTTTAAGATCAACGCCTCTATCCAAATTATATGAACTTGCTGGCATAGCACCACCAAAAATTAGAAGACACGTGGCAACGAAGAAGGAAAGATGGAAGACCATTCATGATGAGCGCCACCCATTACACTGTTATACGGGAGTAGCCAAAAGCCGATTAAAATCCAGACGCAGCCTCCTTGGAACGAATTATTGAATTTTATAGTTTTTTTTATAAAATATACCCACATTATAGTTTAACGTCGTTGGAAGCCAGTTTATAAAGATCCGGTAACCTTTTACGGGAAAATGTAGTTTTTTTTTTTTTTATAAATAGCCACGTCGCGTCCTGTTTAATATTTGAAGTAATAGCGGGCAGAACCAAAAATAGTTTCGTTCGTGTTCAGCGCAAATTGTTTTCTCAGTTTTGTAACATCTCCGGTATTTAGATGAAATAGCCCACCGTTGTTTAACTTTCTAAAATGCGACAACTTTTAACGATGTTATCAAATATTAATCCGTTTGCCCACCAACGCCTTGTACACACCATTCAGCAACATTTCCGTTCGCATTGCGCCAGACTAACACGTCTCAATCCTGCTTGTACATTCGTTAATTCTATCTTTCGGCGTAACTTCTTCTTTCTCCGGCTTTATCTATACACTATATATACATACTCGAGTAGGGCGTCCAAAATTCAATTTCGTTGCAGGGGGCGTCAATGGAGTAGGAAAGAATACACGACGAACGAACACGCGGTAATAATAAAAATTTAATTAAAAGCCGACCGTCTTGTTGTTGTAATTTTTCTCGAAAAGAATTTAATTCGGCGAGTCCTATCATCGGATCTCATCTCCACCCACATCGAAATCGAAATAAATTAGCCGTCAAGTCGAAAAATGTTGTACTTATCGATTTAATTTTTTCACTTACGTATACAAAACGTCTAGAAAAAAATTAAAATAAATTAAAAATATTCGCATCGTATTTGTACGGGATACGTGCAATTTAAATAAATTCGGTTCGATGACATATCGTCGGTCTAACGATATACACGTCGAATCGATGCACGGTTACGTCCGATTATCGTGCTAAGTTGTCGGAAATATTAGAAAAGATTACAATAGGCTTGAACATCAATAGGGAAATTTTCCCGGAACCAAACTAAAGTAAGGACGATAAACAAGAGACGTTTATTATCGGGTTGTTGCGAAGCGGATGTTTTAAATATATATATTAGCAAGATTTTCAGTCATGGCAACGGTGGTATATAATACAGGCGTAATCAGAGGATACTTGAAATAAATTAAGCCCTCCCTAAAATAAATCAGAATTAGCAATGTACGGATACTAGAGCATCAAGTCGTAGACAGAGTTCATAAATTTAGGTATCTCCAAAGCTGCTTTCATGAGCGAAACCGATCATTCGATCGAGATACTATTACGCGCGGAAAGAACGAGGAAGACCTTTTTAAATATGAAGAAACTGATTCTTCGGAAATGCATTAACCTACAGTTAAGACTACAGCTGGTGTGATGTTACGTATGGCACTACGGTTTGGAAAGTTCGGACATCCACGCTTGAAAAAAAGATCAAAACGCTGGAGATGTATAAATGTCGCCGAATTTTGAAGAGATTATATAGAGACCACGTCACAATGCGGATGTATTACGTATCACGGCAAATGGAACTGTTACACTATATGTCCCAGAAATTTAAAATATTATGGTCGTATAAATATACATTCAGATATTTATACCAGCTTGTTCTGAATGGTGTCATTGAGGAACATCTGAAGCCAAGAGAAGAAAAATGTCACACAGATAGCTGATACGCGTATGTGGTACAATGAGGCATATAACAGAGAGCTGATATGGATCGGTGGTACAACGAGACATGTAATGGGGGAGCTGATATGCATCGGTGGTACAACGAGTCATACTTGATGGAGGTGTGGAAGGACAAATATCAAGAGCTATATCGATTGCCAAACTGTGGTGATAGCGTAAGAAGAAGAAGAAAAAATGAAACAAGCACCACTCAAAAATGAAGTTAACAGTAAATGATCAGATCATAAAAAATTATTAGTATCAGAATGTTTTCACTAGTAGGAAAATCAGATTATGTATAGAAAAATGCCAAAATATGATTATAACATAAAAAATATAACGATCCAGAATGATGCTAACTTGCAACAAAGAGATTGTGACTAGTACAACTTTACGTAGCTTCTTGATTCTCACATCAGATTAGAGCACTGGAGACGTAATATCAGATTCAAGCACTGAAGGCGTACACATAGTGTCGTATGTTGAAGATTTCATATCAACCATCATAGATTACACAGTTTTTCAGACGTGTGATGAAAGCATATATATATTAGGTAAAATAGATGGAAAAAGGAGTGGATGCGATCTAAAGTGATATGTTGAAGAGAACGGGTTTGTCATTCCAGGATCTAGTGCAATTATCCAGCAGAATATCGAAGGAAACAGAGTCATCAGATCGCAAAACTTGAAACCAAAAAGTAAAGGCGATATATGTATATGTATTTATATTTCAGTGTAAAAATTAAACCCTATTGACGTTCCTAAATTTAATTGACTAATATCGTTTTCAGAGATACTAATTTTCATCAGAAAATTTCTCTCGTTTTGTTCTTATTTTTAGATAAAGCGTTACAATTGAGGAAATCTTTTTCATCGTATTGGAAATTGGTGGACATATTGGACACCATCGTTTTGACGTATCGTATGCAAATTTTATTGGGACTATGTTGGTCATTTTTACAAATTCTTGTGGACGTCTATATGATCGCTTATCTCGTATCGAAGGGAGTTGTTACGTGGTTAGAAGCGCTTAACGTAAGACCGTTAACGGTGATCGTACAATTAGTTTACTTAGCAACTGTCGGAACCGATGTTACGGAACAGGTAGCCGTTTTATTCTTTTAGTCAAACTATGTCCCCCAATGATGGGAACGAACGTTTGTTAATACTAACGAAATAACTTATTGGCTTCGTAATAAGGACCATTCGATTGGCTACAAAAAACGGTGTATTTTACACGAAATAATACTTCACGTATTTTATCTCTGTCATTTTCTACCATTTATGAGAAGACAAACTGAAAAAAAGAAGTACTTATCAAAATGCGGTCGATCGCATTTTACTTAAGAGTTTTTACTTTACACGAGAAAATTATAAAAATTGATGAACGCCTGATTGAATCATTTATTTATAATTATCAGTCGAATATAATAATTCTTGCTAATTTTTTCTTAACTGTTTCATACTCAGTGATAATGTATAACACAAATATAATAATTTTTATTTTTTATAGTAAGGTAACAGTAATTATAATTATTTTGTTCAAATTCAAATTTTTAATTTGTATTCAAATTAATTACATTTGTAAAGTTATACTTGATATATTTACAAGTATGAATACGAAGGAGTGTTAATCAGTATGGGTTTTTACCAGGCAAAAGAACCGATGATATGCTTTTTAATAATCACATATCGCGTACTACGCAACATTTAGAAGACGGTCGCTTCGTAGCTGCTGTATATTTTGATTTGCGTAAAGCTTTTGATACTTTAGATTATCGTATTTTGTTTAGAAAACTGTATGCTTGCGGATTATGGTACCGGCAACGCGTGGGAATATAAGTAAAGAAAAAAAAAGTCGGAAAAAGAAAAAAAATAAATTTAACAACTTCAGCGAGTATGCTCTAGATTCTTATATGAAAGAAAAACATGGCATGTTTTGTTCAGGTTGTTAATATCTAGCCTTATGTAGACCATCGTTCCTCAAGTGATTGGAAGCGCGTCGTGGCATCATCTATTTCTTTTTAGTCGGCCTGTTGGATTTAGTTGGTAGATCCACCCTAGACATTTTCTACACCGATGGATCAAACTCGCATTTTGTCGAAGAAGATTTCAGACCGCTGAACATAGTAATCCTTCGAAAACGAAGTCTTGAAGTCTGTGTGCAGCGTGTAGTTTGATACGTGACGTTATTATTTTTCTATTTCATAACGCCAGATTGGAGTTATTATCGCGAGATTTCCTCTATATTGCAAGATTAAGGTGCGATGTTTTTCGTAACAATGGCTAAAGTAGTCTGGCACGAGTGATTGCCGGCTTTCTCGTGTAATCCAACACGCCCTGTTAAATCGTCTATCCTAGATAACGTACAGATTCTACTTGGGGAATATAATTTTTAACTCGGAACAGGTCAATAGTTTACTTGTAAAGGTAAATGAGTTGCCATTCAGAGCTGGATTAAACGATATGCGCCAGAGAGACTTACCCATTCCTCTAGTCGATTCAGATGGTTTTGAACAGCGATGTTCGCATCATATGTGGCATCTGAATTAGATGCGAGTATTACGATATCGACAGCATATAGATTTCGTTTGATTCTATATTTCGTTATATTTTATAATTGAATTTCTCTTCGTGTACTAATTTAAAAACAACTCTAGACAATGCCTTCCTATATTGGCTTGCCACTCAATTTTTAGATTGACGAAAATCGTTTAGGTCGCCTTCTACAAAACTTTCTATTAGACGAGAACTCATAATTAATGAAATTACCTCCTCCCAATCAGTATAAATTTCTCGAGCGGGTGATTTGAACTTTTTTTCCTATTATTAAAACGAAGTTCTAAAGTTTTCGTTCGAAATTTCGGCGAAGTCGATTTTACAATCGGAACATTATCGCTTAGTACGCGATCGTTTTATCTAAATCGCGACCGTAATGTTCAATCCTCGATGCGTAATTGCCGTAGTGGGAATTTTACATTCATCCGTTCAGAATGACTCGAAGAACGACTTTATGTCCTGTAATGAGAGCTAGTCGTATAATCGCGAATCTCGGCACTTTTGGGAATACATCAACACGGTATAGTCGTCTCTTACGAGCGTTACAGTTTCCGATTATTTCATTTTCATTTTATTACGTTTTTTACTTCAATAAACGTGCAATTTTGCAATCTTGATCACGTGTTCTTCGAATGTTCTTCTTTAACAACATTACGTTCTTAACTATACTTTAGATGAATGCGCTCATCATTCCTCCGTATGATGTATTGTCCCTTCTTCATGTTGAGAATTTAAGCTTATTTCCGTAAATAGCGATATTTCTAGAGAAGTTGTCCGAGTTTATAGAAATATGAGTTATTGGGCAGGCTTTAAAAACATTCCAATTAAATATATATATATATGCTTTGCATTTTTGTTTTATTTAATGTTTTGTTTTTGGGTTTTTCTTCATACGGTCGTTTGTAGGCGCGAAATACAGCGACAATTCTGGCGTACATCGAACGAAATTCGATCGGCGGCGCTTTAAACGAAGCTACGCAGCAGGAGGTGAGTAAATAAAATTTCTTTCGATTTTCTTCATGCATCTGTCGTACTGAAAATTTAAATATTAACCGTCTTTTTCTTTTATCTAATTATATTTGTACGTAAAATTGAGTTTGATTTTCTAACCGAGTATGTACACAATCAGTTTTAAACACGTAGACTGCGAATGATTGTTATAACGGGAACAATCAAAATTTTCAGACGTATTGTATGAAATGAGGAAGCAAAGTAACATATCACGGTCGTGAATCACGATTAATTGGAAACGAGCATCGTGTGATTGTGATGTATATCTACAGATATTATTCCGGGAACTATGAGATTATAATTACCGTTTGGAAGAATCGAGAAAAATTAGCAGAGGAAAAAACAGATCTTCCACATGATCAACCGTAGACATTTCGTCGAATTAGGCAACTGTAGAAGATTGAAGATAGCTCGCAATTCCGACAATCCTTCGGTTATTCTAAGGACAAGAGCTAATGTGTATTAAAAAAAAAAACAAAAAAACAAGGTAGTGAACGTTAATTAATAATAAAACAAATTGTCCAGAGTTCGCAAGAAAATTTGAGGACACGTTAACATCATACCCACGTGGAAACTCCTCGAAATATAGAAAATATAATCCACCACCGAGCGCCAACACGGACATGCGATTACGTGCAAAGCTATAATGAAATATATTGTCGAAAGTAAGCGTAAAAAAATCTAGCGGCAAAGTATAGAGATCTGACAATAAAAAGAAGACTCGATAGAGCAACTGAATAACTTAAACATGTATTTAAGAAATTTTAAAAGTAAAACACTTGCAGATAATATTGCTGACTTATAGCCCTCTGGAAAAGGTGAATACAATCATTGAAAACCGACTAAAAACAGACAGAGAAAATATCATACTTAAAAAGTTCACTGCGAGTAAGAACGGACGAAGACAGAGCCGAAGAGTTCTTAACTTTGAAAAAGTATTTTTCAACCTACTTGCCGGAGAATAGTACAGTACGGTAATCAAGAACTTCAGCCCAAAACAAAGTTCCACGATGCGATCTATTGACTGCAGGAGTTATTAGACGATAGTATCGTGGAACGTTATAACCTTAATAGCATACATTCTTAATGCGTTGTTATTGAGGATCACGCTTTCCAAATAAACGGAAATTCTCGCACGTCGTCTAAAACCTGATATGCCACTAAAAAGTATTGAATCGTATAGACTGATGTTTTTGTTACCTTTATTATCGAAGATATTCGAAAACACAAATGGATTTCAGATATAGTGCAGGTCGAAAATGTAAAATTCTATCGCACCAGTTCAGTTCCCTGGGCAAAAAATAACAAGGAAAAAGCTGAAATATTTGCTAAATACCTCTCTGAAGTTTTCCACTGCGACAATAACACAGTAACTAACGAAGAGGAGTATATTAACAATTACCTAAAAGCACCATCCTAAATGTGCTTACCTATAAAACCGGTATTACCAATGGAGGTAAAATCTCACCCTACAGAAACACCTAAATCCAAAAAAGTTCCCTGGATACGACTTAATAACTGCAAAAGTATTAAAAAATTTGCCGAGAAAAGCGATAATGTTGTTAACATATATTTATAACGCAATAATTCGTATAGGCTATTGAAAATTTGCTTATATAATAATGATACGTAAGCCTGGAAAGCCGCAGGAAGAAGTACCATCATACAGACCTATCAGTTTGTTACCTATTACTTCGAAGTTATTTGAAAAACTTATGTTAAGAAGAATAAAACCAATACTGGAACGAAATAAGGGTAATACCCGATTGGCAATTTAGGTTTAGAAAACAACATGGTAAGAACAAATACACCGAATAGTTGACGTTATCAACAGCAGTTTGGAACAAAAAAAATATTGTACTGCGCTATTCCTGGATATAGAAAAAGCATTTGATGGCATACAGTTTTATTATTTAAATTAAAGAAAAAAGTTTGTCACATCAATATTATACGCTATTTAAATCTTACCTAACAGACAGATACTATCAGGTAAATACTGATGATGAATATTCTGAAATATATATAGTATACATTCAGGTGTGCCTCAGGGTAGTGTACTTGGGCCGGTATTATATCAGATTTACACTTCAGATTTTCCTGACAACATTAACACTACAACAGCTATGTTTGCTGACGACACAGCAATATTATCAAGTCATCATGATCCTAATGTTGCTGAATACATACAAGGCTCATATTAATCATATAGAGGAATGGTGTAATTCATGGAAAGTCACTGTAAATGAATCCAAATCCACGCATGTCACCGATTCGCTTTAACGATAAAATAATCTCAGAGTTCTGCTCTGTAAAATACCTAGGGTTGCATCTGGATGAAAGGCTAGCCTGGGAAAACCATATTCTAGCCAAAAGAAAACAACTTGAGCTTAAAGTAAGAAGTATGGCCTGGCTAATGCACCGGAATTCATTATTATCGCTTAAAAATAAACTGTTAATATATAAAATTATTTTAAAACCTGTATGGACATATGGGATTGAAATCTTGGGAACAGCAACTCCAGGCTGGAAATAATTCAGCGTTTTAGTCAAAAGTCTTACGTTACATCGTTGGAACCGCATATTTATTCTATTCTCATTGTTCAATAGTTTCTCATAATATTGATTGCATCGAAAACGTATTTCATCCCGATTTAATCTTCTACCATTGTTTTGAATGTATTTCGTAGTTTTTATGGTGTTATAGAAACCATGAGAATTGTTATTATCGTTAATGTTTGAATTTCTTTATATTTGTTTTCCCACCTCCCTCTGATTTTTGATTTTACTTATTTCCTTTTGTACAATGCCTTTATGGCTTTATAGGATTTTTGCTTATCTTTATTTGCTTTATCTGTCATCTAGCCAATGAATATTTCCTTTTACCTTTCTTCGTGTACTCCAATTTCATCTGACTTGTTTATAAAACAGTCTTCTTGCTTTATTTTTTTATAGCCTAATGATTTGTATCACCGTTTGCACATCTCATCGCACGCGTTATTAAACTGTCGCTTTTGTGTATTTGCTAAATGACCGCATAGTCTATGATATGAGGTTGTTTAGAGCGAGGGTAAATCTATAAACCCTTATGAATACAATTTAATTTGTAGTTAGTATTTCTTATAAACAAATTATTTTTAGCGCATAATTCCAATAATCGGTCTCTGTTATCATTTACTTTGCCGATACCATGCGCTCCGATTATACCTTTCAAAGTCTTCTAATTATCGCCGACTCTTGCATTCCCATTATAATAAGATAATCTTTTGACTGGACTGTATTAATCGCTTAAAAAGGGTCTTTTATTTTCGTTCTACTATCTAGAGTTAGGACGTATACACTAATTATTATTATCTCGGGTGATTTAGGTAAACGAATTTTCATTGTTATTAGCCGTTCAGTAATTCCAAGAGGCTTCGCAGTTATATATATATATATATATATATATATATATATATAACGCCAAATTTGTTTTTATTGCAAGTCCAACATTTTGTTGTCTTTTCTGTCCATGTAACACATCTTTCCAATACAAGGTGTATCCTGTAGAGTACTCTATAAATTTACCTTCGTCAGAATTCTCATTTCAATTAAGGCTGCTATGCCAATGTTATTCCGCAATATTCTAGTTGATTTCCGTATTAGTAATTTAGTATAACAGATTCCAGGTCGCCAAACCCAATGTTTGCTCTTTTTACGATAGCCAGATCACAAAATTGTTCCCTCTTGGAGAGTTCCTCACTTTATAGGAACGGAGTAACTCGAACCAAACAGCATTGCTGCAGGAGGTAGTTTACTGCGTCTGATGAATGGGTTAGATTCGCCGCGCGGATCCAGCATTTTTCTTTATTTGCGACATTTTAATGTTAGGTTTTATTTTGTTTAAAACAGTAGCACCATAGCCACGCTTAAATGAAACACAAGTGCAATCGCGCAGAAAAAACCCTAACGCTATCTATTCAACACCAGCAGGTGATGATGATGATATCGTATGTTTAACACCTGCAGGTGACCCATTGGCAAGAAAAACCTAGACGTCTGGGCTACCGGCACTGATGTAATACTGCAAACAGGATATTTGAAAGGAAGTAAGACGTAAAGGATGTGGAAATGACAGAGCAAGGGGAAGAAAGAAAGGAAAACGGAGATAGGAGAAGAAAGGAAGGGGATTATTTTCTGTCAGAGTTGTTTTCTCTTAGCCTTTGGGCAAAATACTTAACCGTAAGGCAGCGTGTTGCTATTGAGGAGGTTGCGATGTTAGGTTTATACGGCCAGAAAGAGACGTCATTGGATTTATACAGACTTAGCTGCCCATCTGAGTACTCATGTTCTCTTACCTTGTCACTACTGGAATCGCCTCCCTGAGGTTTTCGGCAGTAGCCGCTAGGCCATTCCACTATCTGCCAACCGTGGGCGCGCCCATTTTCAGTTGTTGAGCTCCGGCCTATGTAGTATGCACGTGTGTCGTTAAAATGATTATGTTCCACTCCTTTATGAATAAACAAAGATGATGTTTATGTTTCATTCCTTTGAAAATAAACAATGTAAGTGCTTACTTATTCGTGTGCATATATTTGTTACAGCATACACATACACAACAATATATATATGTATGTATGTATGTATGTATAAATAAATAATATGTCCATGTATTTGTTATGCTTTTATTTTATTTAATATAGTAGATTTAGACGTGAATCTATATATTCAAGCAGTGTCGAGGAATCACCTTACATTAGATACATACATACATACATATATATATATATATATAGCGTTGTATAAATGCGAGAAATATTAATAATATCTGTTAAAGTCGTAATGTGTCACGTGGATTGTTAACGATTCGCAGGATTCGTTCTCTTCGCAAACACGAGTTGTGCTTTATATGATTATGTTCCACTCCTTTATGAATAAACAAAGATGATGTTTATGTTTCATTCCTTTGAAAATAAACAATGTAAGTGCTTACTTATTCGTGTGCATATATTTGTGTACAACATACACATACACAACAATATATATATGTATGTATGTATGTATGTATAAATAAATAATATGTCCATGTATTTGTTATGCTTTTATTTTATTTAATATAGTAGATTTAGACGTGAATCTATATATTCAAGCAGTGTCGAGGAATCACCTTACATTAGATACATACATACATACATATATATATATATATATAGCGTTGTATAAATGCGAGAAATATTAATAATATCTGTTAAAGTCGTAATGTGTCACGTGGATTGTTAACGATTCGCAGGATTCGTTCTCTTCGCAAACACGAGTTGTGCTTTATTCGTAAAAGTTTCTTTTGAAATCCGAGAAGAACTTGAGCTCCATTCTCAATGCGACTTGGCTGCTTTAGCGAATTAGTGGTGCGGTGCACACGTACGATTTGGTTTTTCTCTTTATCTCGCTACTAACTATCGGTATGTGGCGAACAGATTGTTGCTTTCAAATAGAAAAGCGGTAACACGTGACCGTTATAAAATTAGCCCCGTGCTTGGTGAGGGGATCTAGGTTCGAAATTAGAAAAGACAGAAGTAATTTTGTAGAACGCTAAAAGAAGGGGTGAAGCACGCGTATGTATAGAATTTTTCGGCAACACTTTGTGGTTTAACCCTTTTATTGTCGAAAGCAGAGAGCACCTAACTTGTAGCAAACAAGACCTATCTTCGAAACGACTAGAATTTTCTGGCGCAGATTTATGTAATGTCGGCACGTAATTTTATATATATATATATATTCAAATGTAAATCTGTGTGCGTGCGTTTTCACTGTAATATTTAATAATAGTGTACGGTTCAAGTGTGAATAAATTACCCGCTACATTAGGCAAGAGAGACGACTTTTATTAATTGGAGCCTCGAACGGTATAGTCGGATATATTCGGTACAATATAACCGAAATAATTTGAAATCATCAATAACCTAAAGTGATGACACGTGGTACTTTCGCGTGGCAACAATAAACCGCGATATTTGTCCTTTGTTAAACACGGGTGAAAAATAACAGAAATATTCAATTTAAAATTTAAATGTATTGTTAAAACAACGTTCGGGTATTCAACGAACGAACTGTAATATTTTTGTAAACAAACTGAATTAGGTTATGTAGAGTGGGTGTCCACTTTAACTCTTAATATATATATATATATATATATATATATATATATGTATATACAACACAAAACATACAGAAAACCGTGTAATGGAGCTAAATTTTGCCCGTGAACTAAAGAAGGATTTAGGGGTGGGGCCACCGTCCCCACTTCGCTTCTCGGGCAGGTACCAACTACTGAACGCTACACTCGTGGCAGGGCCACAACTGAAATGATTTGCCGAGACCATTAGAATGAAAAACGATTGTTTCATATTACATAATCGATGTGGTTATTGGCCTACTGTTATATTTAACGAAGTTGAGATTAAAAATACACAATAGTTTGGTTTTAGAATGGTGATCGAGTGTGACAACAAATTCCGGACGTGGTATAATTATCGATTAGTAGAGGACTTTTATCGATGGTTCAACTGTACATCCATTAGAAATTTCTCACGGATGGGTGTATCCGCGAAGTTGGGAAAAGATATTTCGTTGTACGTTGATTGCCAACCTTGAGCGGAGAATTCGAAAACTACCAGGAACGTTTTATTTACGAGAATTCGCCGTCAACGATGGAACGTGTGCCGTTTTATTGGCTTGAAAAATTAATTCTGTTAATATTTCGACGGCTTTTCTTACTTCTTACTTTTTGTTGGCATTCGCAGGTAACGGTATTTTTAGAACGGTTGAAATACATGGAAATATGTTTGCCGATTTACTGTATTCTGCAGTTGGATTTATCCTTAATCATTTCGGTGAGTACGTTTTTTGTTTCGATTTTAATTATTAAATAAACCTTTTCGCGGGGTGACATTCGTGCTCATCGGTCGAAAGTATCAATTACGCCCGTACGATCGTTAATATATTATCAACTTTCTGGACCTGATCGAAATGTATTAATTCCATATTTTTTAATAATCGAATTTTAAGGAGATTTGTTTTCTGTATAGTTATGTTCTCGCCTTAACTTTTTCAATATTTATGGATATCACGAGAGAAGCTACGAATGGAACGACGGTATTTCTATCGGTGGCAGGAAGGTCTCTAATTCGAGATATGTAGATGATATATTAGTAGCAAAATCTGTAAATGAAGTGACGGAATTAATTACTCGTGTCAAAAGAGATTAGACATTAAAATGCATCTGAAACGAACGTTACGATAATTAAGATCGTACTTAATGACATCAGTTTCATGTCCGAAATATAAAAGAGTGTATTATTTTGTTTATTTATTTGATTACGACAAATTGAAGTTGCTCAGATGGAATAAAAGGACGAATTGCTTTATGCAAAATCACAATGATACGATCGAAACACATAATTCGTAACAAACAGATGACCATTAAAATTACGGATAAGTTAATTCTCCCAATTTAAGTTATATGCAATCGGACGATTAAAGCAATGGATAAGTAAAGCATTGACGTATTTGAAATGTGGATATGGCGACGAATATTGAGCTGAAATAATAACGAACCTCTGAATACGGACAGAAGTAGACGAACCGATAGAATTAGACGGATCTACCATTCTTTTTTAGGACATATTGTAAGAGGAAAAAATCTAGGGAAAAATTTTACCACTTACCGCGAGAATCCAGGCTTATAACAATACTGTATGAATGTGGTCAAGTTTGTATTGGTACGAATACGTGAATTTAAGTCGATCTATATATGTATATGTACATATAGTTTGATAATGTATTGTTGCGCCCGAATCACGCTCATGCTGTCTCTCTTTCTTTCACACACACACATACATACACACATATATACATATATACGTTTCGGTGTTCTGTTATTATATTATTCTACGTGTATATATGTATACGTATACAGCGTTAATGAATTACATGTATTCGATTAATTTATATAATTAGGTTTGTTAATCTCGAACGATGGATATTACGAACATGAAATTAAAAGAAAAATAAATATGAACCGTGTGACTGGGTATAAATTAACTAGATTACGGAAAGATTCGCAGATATTAAGAGGATAGTAAGATTAGACTTACGAAGATGTTGGTTTTCTCCAAGTATAGTAGCGAATCATAACTATTCGCAAAAAAAAAAATACAAGATTTCGAGTTATCGTGTTGGTGAAGGCTTTTCAAAATATCCTGAATGGATAAAATTACAAATCAATAAGTTTTACAGACGAGTGAGGTGGCGTAGCTATTTCGGACATATTACGAGACAAACCAACGAAGAATTTGAAAAATTGATATTTCAATCTAGACCATGTGGCAGAAAAAATGAAGGAAGAAACTACGCAGACAGACTGATGAAGTGGAAAAAAAACGTTAATTGCTTGTAAATGAAAACGTATCAATGGAGAAAAGCTATTCATGAATTAGTTGAATGATTATGATCACGGCGTCCTGGGGGACTCAACGATATCATCACACACACACATATATATATATATATATTAAAGGTGACCCAGCGGTTTTGTTGTTTTTTGAATAATTCAAAAACTACTGAATCAAAATTTTTGAATGAAACTTTATTTAAAAATTGGAAAACGAGAGATTAGTTTACAATCATTTGTGAAACATAATATCGTTCAGATGACTGCCATTTGTAAGAATACATTCATTCAGTTTTTTTACAAAATTTCCGAACACTTTTTCGAGTATAGTGTTATCAACTGCGCTATTCAAAAAAGACAAAATCATCCGTCTTCTCTGCCACCCTATATATATTTGTCCACTTTCTGGGTCTACACTACAGCTTAGGCCAATTACAGTGTGAAGAACCTACGTAAAAAATAATATAATAAATGGGCAATATATCGAAAAATAGAAAAAGTGTAAATTGAAAAAAATATTTCAAAATTATAAACACGATGCAAAAAAAAACGTTAAAAACGAAATAAAATAAAATCGTTACTCGACAGATAATGCGTACGTTGGAAAAAGGAAGATAGATATTTACGAACATGATTAGTTAATGGATATAAAATGTTTCCTGATCAGGGATTTAGAAGTGAATTGTATAGACACAAATTTTTGAATTTAATATGGCCGGATCTAGCATATTGCTTATTAAAATACCGAGCCTAACCTATTACGTTATCTGGCACTTTACGTAGTTAATTAAAGAAACTAGATGGTCGTCACACATCTTGATATTACGCGTATATCGTGCAAGAATCGCAGTTTACCTTTTTACGATAACTGAAAGGCTTCTATACGTATATAGATTGGAATGAGTTATCGTTTGTGTGAAGTCCTATAAATGTATGTTTGAAATGTGGGAGTACCTAATTGCATACGTATATTTATATGTGAAAGTATGTAATATATATATGCATATATTATATATATGTATAGCCTTTGTTTCGATTACAATAGAATGTAATATACTTTTTTCTGTTTCCTGATAAATCTGCTACGTGCTACATGTAAGTGGCGATTTTATTTGCATTATATAAATTTTTATGAATAAATATAATTTCATATTATATTATTGCGAATTTTTGAACAGCGCGGAATGTTGTGATAAAAATAAACAACAAAAAAGTAGTTAAATTACTAAATTTTTATATAAAATACCGCCATCTTTTTCTATAAAAATTTATTGATTTTAACTATTTTTTTCTTTTTTGCTTATTTTGAATTAAATTTAAGAAATCGTGGAACTAGATGAGGTTAGCCGGACAAAATATCTGGGAGTATAGTTGTATCGTAAATTAATTCGGTGAGAATAGGCGCTCTATCCGAAAAAACCTAAAAAGTTGAATCAACAGGTACCCACATATACGGAATACTTCATTAGGGTGGTATGGCTAGATTCCATATTGAATACGTAAAATTTTTTCAACGTGCGATACTGAGAATGTTTGTCCAAAATCTTACTGTTCTTCAGGTTACAGTTTACGTGTGTTGAACAACGTTGGTAAATAAATTTAAAATTTCATTCGATAGCAGTAGGACACGTACGAGCAGAGCGAAAATTCCGTGTATAAATAAAATAATAAGACAAACTCTGAAAGCTGGTCAATTCCTTACCTGTACGCTATTTACACCGTACAACAAAATATGCATAGGTAAGTAGTCGTCTACCTCCGATACGAAGACCGAAACTTAATGATGATGATTCTCCAATAATCTGTATCGAACTTTAAACATTTCTTTTTTTATATAATCAGTTTTATTGTATTTTGCCAGCGTTAATCGAGATTATAATTTATTCATTATACGAGAATATATGTGTATGTGTATTAATCTGTTATGTCTGATAATATGAATATTCTTGTAGTGTATATTATTGCATTAGTTTTTATTTGTATCTATATAGAATTCATCGAACGTGCACTGTCTTTATATAATGAGCTATATTCGTAGTTTTTACACGTTTCCCCCCCCCAGTAATACACTAGTTTTATCGTATTTATACGTTCATTGTGTACAAGTATTGTGTATGCGTGTGTGTGGCATGTGTTTGTGACGTTAGTGAACAGAAAATAAAGAAAAGAAGTATATTTTTATTAATTAAATTTTACCCAAGAAAAGAATAACTTATAATATCATACCGTTCTATCGTTCCGAAATATAATAAATTCCTTAACCGATAAACTTAATAATAGTTTTTTAAAAATATACATTATATATATGCATTGTTTAATGAAATTTACAGGAAAAATTCCGCAAAGAACCTGCAACGTGTAATTCATAAGTAAATTTTAAACACAATGGTTAAGTAATTTATAAAATTTAAAAGAGAAAAGAATGTATTTTAACATTCGCGCATTCGTTTTATTTTGTTTATTTGAATTACTTTGAATTAAACTGAAACTGCAAATAAATTTGAACTTGAAATTATTATTATTTTGAATGCAATTCGGTTGTACATACCAGTTGAGATTAGTTTATTAATTTATTACGGATACAATAGAAAATCAGTATATGGTTAGTAATAAAATTGTTACACTTATCGTGTGATGATAATGATGACGAATATCTAACAGAAAAGTGAAAGCACATTTGTCGGGTAGGTGATATGTAAGATGATAATCGTGCTGTTAAAATGATAAGACGTGTGTTTCTGGTATAGTGGCATTGATGTGTAGCGCGTTATAACACAACTATATTTTATAAGGTACGTTTATCTCATTTATATAATATTATCGTTACGAATAAATTCCATTCAGTATGTCATCCGGTAATAGTAGTGGTATAAAAACAAGGAGCGCTGGTACAAAAAGGAAAGATGATAAACCCCCGTCTCCGTTAAAAGATATAACTCAGACAGTTGAGCAGGCGTTGGGGAATATTGACTTCCAAATGAATGACGAATTTCGAGTTGAACTTACTAATAACATAATGCAGGCGGTGAAGAATACACTGACGAATTTCTTCGTGGAACTTAATAGAAAGGTAACAGATATGAATACTCAAGTTAGTAACAAGTTAGAAGAATTGGAACAAGGATTGTGATAAGAACGCTGGCCGATTACGATAAATTGTCATTTAGAATTTCGGAAGAGAAGACGATTTAAAATTTCCCACTCTCGCGTTACGCATTATATCGTCTTATATGAAATGTACTTTATGTTTATTTGTAGTATGTATATGTATATATATTATGAGTGTGGTTGGTATATTATGTATTGGTGCGCATGTATTTTATTATTATCATTTTTAAGCGTATTTTTGTGTTGTATGTCAGTGTATTTAAAGTATGTACTTTCTACCGTTCATTTAGTCACTTCATTAATACTAATACTAGTTTTATCTCTCTTTATGCTATACGCAGTTTTGCTAAAACTATTCTTAAGAGAATTATTACGTGGATTTTTATTTATTTGTCGATATATATTTGGATGTTTGTTACCCTTACGAATTAGCATATTCAGGTGGTTTTTTGATTATGCAAGGTGGATATATTTTAGGAACTGTTTTACTTCTTTTCCGTTTTTTATATGTAATAGGTTAGAGTTGTCAAATTTCTTACTTAAACTCGTCTATTCTTATTTATTGGAGTTCCTATTTATTCTATTATTTATCGCCAAATTTTCAAACAGTTACTATAATGGGACTTAAAGTGTATTACCAAAATGTTCGGGGATTAAATACAAAGTTAAAAGAACTTCATTTAGGAATGTGTAGAAGTAACTTTGATATTGTAGGATTCACTGAAACTTGGTTAACTGGAAGTGTTTACAACAATGAATTTTTAAATCAAGGTTATTTTGCTTATCGTCAGGATAGAGTCGGTAGAAGGGGAGGCGGAGTCTTGTTAGCGATTAAGGACACATATGTTGCAGAAGAAATTGCGTTTCCCAGTTTTGGGAATATAGATTCAGTTTGGATTAAGGTCAGGAATGTTAGTCTGCATGTACAAACACTTATCGGTTGTATTTATGTTCCTCCTGGTACATCTTGCTCTTGTTATAGCAGATTATTTTATGAATGTCATAATTTATTATTGAATATGAAAAATAGAATTAATATTATGATTATGGGCGATTTCAACTTATCCATCTCTGGTTCGGGTACTCCGCTTGATTATCTTAATAAAAATATTAATTCGCTTTCAAATTTCATTGAAATTAATAATCTCAGTTTAGTAAATAATGTCCTTAATTCGCAGAGAAAAACTTTAGATTTGATCATTACTACTTCCGTTTTGAGTGTTGATGTACAGAGGTCACTTGATTCGCTTCTTCCTGAGGATAAGTATCATCCTGCTCTGGATATCACTGTTCGCTGTAGTTCTTTATATAAAGTGGATTTTAGTACAAGCGTGGCACCTTACAACTTTAGGAAAGCAAACCCTTTAACATTAAAACAAAAAATTTCCCTGATTGATTGGGAACAACTTTATAATATCAGAAATGTGGATGATGCAACTTCTTATTTTTATAGTCTAATATACAATGAACTTCAGAAGCATCTTACCAAGAAATCATCTAGAAAGTCAACATACCCGCCTTGGTTTACCCCAAAAATTGTTCGTAAACTAAAACTGAAAACTAAGTTTAGAAAATCCTATCGTAGAACCCGCAAGGAAACTGATTATTTTAAGTTTAGTAAACTACGGGCTAAAGTTAAAAAGCTAATAAGGAATTCTTATGATGATTATATTCTTAAGACCGAGGCTGGTATTCAAAAAAAACACTAGCAATTTTTGGGCTTTTGTTAAATATAGACGTCATGATCGGCTACACCCTAGCGTAGTAAAATACAAAAATATAGATCATTGTTCTAGTAAGAATATTTCAAATGCTTTTGCAGAGTATTTTTCATCTGTTCATGTGACTGACAGCTTCATGACACTTAAAACCTCTTTAATTAAAGATGGAAGACACTTAAAACTTGCTCCAATCACCATAAATGATTATAAAAAATCTATTAAGATTCTGAAACCTAAGTGGAGTGTCGGGCCTGATGGATTACCGGCAATATTGTTTAAACTATGTTCGGTAGAGTTTGAAAAGCCACTTATATACTTGTTCAATCTTATTATTGGAACAGGTAAATGGCCTGTATTGTTAAAAACAGCTAAGGTTGTTCCAATTTTCAAGTCTGGTGATCGTTGTGCAGCTGAAAACTATCGTCCTATCTCCCTACTATGTGTACCCAGCAAAATATTAGAGTCAATTCTATATGAAAGATTGTATAAATTTTTTTTACCTAGAGTTGTTCCTGAACAGCATGGTTTCTTAAGGTCTAGATCTACTACAACTAATCTTGTTACATATACAAAATTAATTACTGACTGTTTGGAGCAGCGTCTTCAAGTTGATTGTATTTATACGGATTTTAGTAAGGCTTTTGACAAAGTCAGCCATAGTTTACTTCTGGTTAAGTTACATAATTACGGATTTTCTGACGATTACATACAGTTATTTAGATCATATTTAACTTCGCGTGTGTGTTACGTATTATTTAACGGATACCAGTCCCAACAATACACTCCTACTTCCGGAGTACCACAGGGGTCTAATTTGGGTCCACTATTATTTAATATTTTCATAAATGATATAGGAATTAACTTACATTCAAAATTTCTATTATTTGCGGACGACTTAAAAATTTTTAGATCAATTAAAACTGTTAGTGATTGTGAATTGTTGCAAGATGATTTGTGTAGAATGGTGACATGGAGCGACAATAATTATTTACCTTTTAATTATAAGAAGTGTGTTTATATTCGATTTTGTCGTACAAAAAATAAATGTCTCTTTGATTACTCTATGGGTAATGTTCCAGTTTGTAATGTAACCTGTGTTCGGGATTTGGGGTTTTATATTGACAACGAGCTTAAATTTGCAACTCATATTGGTAATGTTACCAAAAATGCTTACAGAACTATGGGTTTCATCATTAGAAATTCATGCGTATTTCGTGATCCTAGGACTCCGCTGTTACTATTCAACACTCTTGTAAGATCGCAATTAGGATACGCATCTGTGGTTTGGGATCCTTTCTACACTAAATATATTCATATGGTGGAAAAAGTTCAATCTCAGTTTTTGAGGTATATTTATTACCGTCAAACTGGTGTCTATCCAACATTTTTAAGTTATAATATTTTATGCGATTTCCTAAATATTAAATCCAGAAGAAAGATAAGTAAGTTGAGGTTCCTGCATGATCTTTGTAACGCTCGCATAGATGACAATTATTTATTATCTACAATTTCATTTATGGTTCCCAGTGTTAATAGTAGGAGTGCTAGAAGAAAGATAAGTAAGTTGAGGTTCCTGCATGATCTTTGTAACGCTCGCATAGATGACAATTATTTATTATCTACAATTTCATTTATGGTTCCCAGTGTTAATAGTAGGTCACATCGTATTTTCTATGAATCGCATGCTCGTACAAATCTAGGTTGCAACTCACCACTTTTATCCACCTTACGTCTATATAATAACATACTAAATATTTATCCACAGTTAGATATTCATTTCGATAATAAATTTGTATATAATAAATTTTTTTAGACTCTATATTTCAGTTGTTACTTTTCAGTAAGTTTATTTTATTTTGGTCATATGTGCGTGCCTTGATGGAGAGTTTGTTTACATGAGAGTATGGGTGTATGACTGGTATATTTCTGTTTGTATGACTGGTATATTTCTGTTTGTATGACTGGTATATTTCTGTTTTTTTTGTGCTTTTCGGATGTGTGCTTGTATGTGGGTATTGTATTACATTAGAATCATTTTTCGGTTTGTATTAGTAATTTTTTGTTTTCAGTCTAAATATTATTTATATTAATTAGCGTGTTGTGTGAGTGTGGTTCAGTTTTATTTTTGTTCATACTTTTACTTTATAATTATTCTGTAAGCGCGTACACTGTAATTGGCGTTATGCTGTTGTGTACGCCGTATTGTTTTGTAAATAAATAATTATCGAAGAGAAAGTAGATTTGGAGTGGGTACTAGCTGTATCGAATGTCGGAAGACAGGTAAAAATGTTACCCATTTAAGACCCTTTGTCGAGGTGGTCCCTTTTTCGAGCTCTCGTGTTACACGATGTTTTGCAATTTCAGTATTTCACGTACTTTGAACTACCGTCTTATTTCTTGTTCTAAGTTAAATAACGTAAAATGTGATAGACCTTTTTTCGTTATTTTTAGGTATTACTTATATTTATTTTCGCATGTCTACAACATAAGATTCACGCGAATGTTCATCTGTATCACTGGTTTTAAACATCACCCAACACGATTATATACATGGCGCTCTCCAGGCGAACGATATCGAAATCAAATTGATTATTTTTTAATCAATACAAGATGGAGATCTTTAATTAAAAATACAAAGACGTATCCTGTGGTAACGATCGCCAGCTGTTGGTTGCAGAATTAAAGATTAAACTACAGAAAGGTAAAATACAAGAAAATACTTCCAACAGATGGTATCTAAGAAATAATACTAACTATAAAAATTTGGCGATACATAAATTACAAGCCATGTGGGAATCAATACATCCGCAGGAAGACGTCAATACTACTTGGGAACGCACAAAACATGCGCTTGAAAAAGCAAGTGAAAAATCTAGAAACTCGAATATGATGTTTCATAGAAGAAAACCATGGATCACAGAAGAAACATGGGCGACGATAAGCGTGCGCAAAGAGATACAAATGAAGGGAATAAACTGTGAAGAAACAAAACGAAGATACTGCGATGTCAACAAACAAGTTAAACAACAATGTAGGAAGAATAAAAATAAATACCTGAATGATATATGTAGGGACATTGAACAGAATAAGAATAAAAATTAAGTAAAAGACATGTTTCATAAGATTAGATTGATAACTAGACATTTCATCCCACAATATTTACGAATTAAAAACGAAAATCGGAAAACATTATTTGGAGAAGATGAAATAAGATCTAGATGACAGGAATACTGCGAAAACCATATGAAGGAACACGATAAGGATAATCTATACTGCGGTAACTGAACTAGAACCATCAATACTTAATGATGAAGTGTACATCGCCCTACGAAAGTTAAAACCATTCAAGGTTGGAGGAGAGGATAAAATCGTTGCAGAAATGTTTAAATACTTGGGTGACGCAATGATCGAAATTTTATATAGAACACGCTAGAAAATTTGGAACACGAACATATGGTCTAATGATTGGACAATGTCGATATACGTCCCAATCTACAAAAAAGGATTACGAGACACGTGCCAAAATTACAGAACGATCGCTTTCATGTCGCATGCGAGTAAGGTGTAATGTTGCACATTATCCATGAGAGGCTAAAACCTTATATATTGCCGCAAATATCTTGGGAACAGGCCGGTTTAATGCCAGGAAGAGGTACAAGAGAACAGATTCTTAACATACGGCGAATAATAAAAAATGTAGAGAATTTAATATCAGAGCTTACATATGGTTTTATAGATTACGAAAAAGCATTTGATTGCATGCACTGGAGCAGATTATGGAAAGCACTAAATAGCATCTAATAGAACTGATTAAATCCTTGTATAACAACACGATTGGGAAGGTGAAGATCAATAATAATCTGTCTGAGAAATTTATACCTGAAAAAGTGGTAAGACTAGGTTGTATACTGAGTCCCATCTTGTTCAACGTATACAGCGATTGGATTATTAAAGAAGCAATGGCTGGATGGGAAGATGGAATAAAAATAGGAGGAAAACTTGTCGATAATTTACGATATGCTGACGATATTTCCATATTTGCCTCATCGAGCGAAAATCTTAAAGCCTTGTTCCAGAGAGTGGAAACGATCAGCAAAACAGCCGACCTATTAATAAACGGAGCTAAGACCAAGGTGATGGTCATCGACCGTAATAAATCTGATAACCTACAATATGTTCAATTAGTTGATAGGTTCGTATATTTAGGATCGATAATTACAAGAGATGGAACCTCGACAGAGGAAATTTAAGACGAATAGGAGTCGCTAAGCTTGCACTGGGTCAACTCACAAAAATATGAAACATTACGAAGAATACCAAAATACGTCTTATGAAAACACGTGTCTCCTCTGTTTTTTTATACGCATCGGAATGTTGGACGTTAAAAATAACAGACATCCAACGAATAAATGTTTTTGAAATGTTCTGCTGGAAAAGAATGCTCAGAGTCTCATGGATCCACAAACGTCTCAATCCTAAATGAAATCCGTCCGGAAATGCGTCTATGTGATATTATAGTGATGAGACGAATAGCTACATACTTTGGCCACATTATACGACAAGAACTACTTCCGGTAGACATGGTAGAAGGAAAAAGGAAACAAGGAAGAGCGCCCATAAGATACGCGGATGTAATTTAAAAAATGACAAACGCCACGTCGATTCAGCGAGTTATTCAATACGCGGAAAACAGAAACGCATGGCGAGCAAAAGTTCGGTGAATTAAGGTTCACGATGCAAACGATGAAGAAGAAGAATTTATTCATACTCACCCCCAGAACTAAAAGTTGTTATCAGACAGCATCCAATTGCAAAACGAAGTCGCCAAATTACATTGGGCCGCTTTACTCTGTATTCCTGGATTTCGGGTTACGTACTCATTTTCAGAACTAAAAGAAATTAACAGTGTCATCAGAGAGCACCCAATTGCGAAACGAAATCTTTAAATTGCAATGGACTGCTCCATTCTATATTTCGGTATTCCTCTGGATTCCAGGTTGATCACGCTGAAATGTCACATTCCGTCTGATACGAGTGGCTAAAATCAACCTGTGATGGCTCTGCCTGTTCCAGATATATACTACGAGGAATCAATGAAGGGTGTCCGTTTTGTGTAGCGATGCGATACCATACAACCACGACTACTATCTCCACATTTATTCGTATCCTTGTAAAACGTCCTCGATTTTACCTGTCGATAATTTCAACGTATATAACGCGTGGTATCAAAAATAAGTTTTGCACAGTTAGGAAATCATTCGTTTACCCACACATATCATTGCACCGCTGAATACTGATATATATATATATTTTCATTATGGCAAAAGGAGTGGCAGCTGACGCCACAAACCAATAAGTTGCGGCAATTCAAATATTCGGTTGATCCTTGGATAACTTCGCTTCCAAGCCGTAGAGATGATGTCGTTATCACCAGATTGCGCTTGGGTCATACGCGTCTTACTCATTCATATCTCACTAACAGAACTTTGGCTCCTGTATGTCCCGGGTGTAATGTTGTCCTCTCCGTTTCCCATATTCTGGTCGATTGTCCCTCATACTCCTCGCTTCGAGCGTCTCTTAATCTTCCTTCTTCTCTCCATCTCCTCTTCAAAGATAATCATGTTTCATTGTTGAACCTAATTATCTTCCTCCATCTATCCCGTCTCCATTCCTCAATCTAATCCTCTTTTCCTGTCGTGCCTCTAGCCTTGGCTGCTGTACATGGCACGGTAATTTAATTTAATAATAATAATTATTTATATTTATATATATATATATATATATATATATATATATATATATGTATATTGCACCTATATATGGAGTACATTACTACAAGAAGCAATAACACGAATTGTGGTCAATCATTGTTTTATAATTTCTTTATTAAAAAGTTTCTTCGAATTTATCTTCCCAGAATTAACAAAAATTTGATGGGGGATGAGATTTAATAATTTGAAAATTTGCTTATTGCCATTACAGAGTTTTTCCAATCATTTCGTCGGAACATAATATTCCGAATGATTTTAAAAACACAAATATTATATATGTGTGTGTGTGAAATGTGAATCTAAAATTTGTATGGTTTATTTTATTGAATCAATGCTGCAACTTAAACTGATTCAAGTTGTTTTTGTTAAAAGTATTCGTTCCAATTTTCCCTGCGGATTAAAAAGAAAAAAAAAAGAAATATTTAGACGGATCCGTCCAATGACGTCAACGACGTGCTGAGCATCGTTCGCTGTATATTGAAAAAGTAAACATTTCCGGACGTACGAATTCTCTCTCTGGTAGAATTGACATAAAAACGATTTTACAAAAGTAATGAAAAACTTTTTTTTCTCGCCATCGACCTAGATATCTGCCGTAATATTCGTTATAAAATAAGAGATTCATCATCGTCATCATCGTCATCGTTGACTAGCCATTGTATGTTTATTTGGACTAGCATTCGCGACAATAACTACACGCTATG
The DNA here is from genome assembly GCA_032883995.1 of Coronaproctus castanopsis. Taxonomy (NCBI): domain Eukaryota; kingdom Metazoa; phylum Arthropoda; class Insecta; order Hemiptera; family Monophlebidae; genus Coronaproctus; species Coronaproctus castanopsis. The sequence continues at coordinate 94,208,417 of CM065053.1, forward strand.
CACTTGCACTAGCATACGATGTTATACAGAGTGGAGTGCCACTGCCTTCAGCGTGATAATTAACGGTTACGTAATGGTGATGAAAAACTTTTTTATAAACTTTTATGTCGCGAGTTGGTTTCAAACAACTGTCAACCGTCGTCGAATTGATAGTCGAGCACTCTAGCAAATTTATAAAACTGCTATTGAAATTTTTTCGAATACATTTTCTCTAATTTACTCAACATTTTTGTTTCGTAACTATACACACGCAAACACACACACACACACATATGGGTAATAATGTGTAATTGGTACGTATTCAATGAGTATATAAGCCGGATGGAAAAAAATCACCGCAATAAATTTAAGAGAAAAAATCGTTATTAAATCGAATAAGGAAAATACGATGAACTTGCGAATGGGTCGTGTTGTAATTCGGAATGGGGGGATTACTTAGGGTAAAATCCGTGGAAAAACAGCCCTCGGAAGACCGAGAAACACGTTTAGAACAACAACCCTGTTAAGAGACACCGGGTTAAAGAACGCTTGCACAATCGTTGCAATGTACCAGTCTTAGGACTGTTCTAATGATGAGTATATGTATGTATATGTATATTTGTATATATATTATGTATAATAAAAAAGGAAACTCGAAAATGGACATGACTCTTAGTCAGTGTGACGATTCTTCTCGTTAAATGAAAAAATGTTAGAGGATCTGCCAAATAACTTAATTAATTAAACCAAAGTTTTTTTTCTTCGATAAACTAATTACAAGTGGCCGAGAGGCCATCTAATTACTGTGAGAGGGCTTAACACTCGTTAGTAGTCCCCAAATGAATCCCGGTACAAATTGGAATAAATCAAATGTCCGGCTTCGTTTCAATCAATGCATCTGAAGACGGTTATCTAATAAATTTTGTACTGATCAACGGCGCGTTTGACTTCGTCTTTAACGTAAGGAATGAGAAGGTCAAGATGTAATGCGATGGGTAGCCTAATTACTTTATTTTGGAGCTGTTGAATCTTATTCATATGACTATTTTTTGCGCAGTCCCGCAGCATCAGACCGTACGTATAGCTGTAATATTATTTTATAAATTAAAAGCTTATTGGAGTGTCTGCCAAGAAAACAGTACAGCTGCTTGATTTTTCTTTTCAAAATGTTTCCTTTTCTGTTCGACATGTCGGTTACACGTTAATTTACTGTCAGTATACATCCGCAGATATTTAACGTGACTCTGTTGACAGATTAATTCCTCATTTAATTTAGTGGGTGGACAGGTTAAGTTTCGAAAAGTAAATGCGACCTGCGTTCGTTTACTTTCGTTAACTTCGATACGCCAACATCTCAACCAAAACCAATATTACGCGGTTTACCGTTTGCTTTCGTCGGTTGTTTGTTTGTTGTTGTTGTCCAACAAAATTACAGAAGTAGACCAACCGATAGAATTACACAGATAGAGTGAAAGACAGATGCAACAATTTTTTCGGGCATATTGTAAGAGAAGAAAATGTAGAAAAAAAATATTACAGCTCGGTAAACCACCAACAGGTAGAGTACCTATTTGGTTTGCGGAATAAATTTGTTACGTTAGCCAACAGCAGTCGTTACAACTCAGAACCGGAAACTATGAAGATCATTCGCATGCCATAACGGTCAGGATTGACTGAATACAAAATAGAATTAAATGGAATTCTTAACTATGTAACACACGATAATGATCGAATCTGAATTTAGTCGTCGAAATTGCAAATATATCGGCCAGTTGGAATTTTATGGAATACATTGTGTTTTATTATCGATGAAACTTTAGAAGGGTAGCAGCGGAATTGTAGTTGACCTTTCGTGTAATATCTGTAAATAAATTCTTTTCTAACGCCCCACCTTAATTTTATCGCTAACGCGGGTGATTTTTTTTTAACATAATCATTTTTCCCATATACCGAATTTATCCTTTATTCCTGTTTATTCCTGGAAAAGCGAGAACTATTCCGTATTTGTCAGAATAGGGTTTGGACACACACACACATATATATATATGAAAATTAGACCTACGCATAAAATTAGGCCTAAATTTTTCGAAATCGTGGGATTCTTTGTTTATTTCTTCTCCAAAAATTATATTCCTACTTGTCCGCACAAGTGAATAAAACATTAGTGTGTGAGTCAATGTACGATAACGGGCCCCCTTATAACACACATCCACGCACACACATATATATATATATAATGTTGATGTATGAGTCATGATTTTATGAATTAATAAAAAAGAAATAACAAAGTTAATCACTATAAAAATTAATTTATTAACGCAAAGTTTTTCGACAATTTCGTCATTTTACAGCATATACAAAAAAACGTTATCTATAAATTATCAGTAATATTAATATAACAAAGACCTATATATTATATATCGATTTATATTAACTGGCCAGATGTAATCTAATTTACTAAAAAAAATTAAATAAAACAAAATTATTTTTACAATAACATTTACTTATAAAACCGATTTCAAAATTAATTTTTCATCATAATTTGCTTTTTTTTTTCAATTTATATTCTATGTGTAAAATTTTTATATTATCTGTAATGTTTTCTATATGATGTTTTTCTTCTCTATAGTGTTTTCCATAAAGTGACTTGTCATCATTTTCATTTTGATATGAATTAAAGTGTTCGCTTAGTTTATTATTTATTTGTAGCCCCTTTTCACCTACATAAAACTTATTACATTTTTTGCAGTTTATTCTGTATACTCCAGATTTTTCTAATACCTTATTCTCCCCGATTTTATTCTTACAAAATGATTTAAATAATGTTTTATTATTATTTATTGCTATCATAATATTGTACTTTTAAAGATTTTTAAAAATCTATAAGTGTATTTTCCTATATATTCAATCGATCGGAAATAATTATCTTTTTCTTTTTTTATTCATCACAAATTGTTTGTTTTCTCATTTTGAATTTTCTTTCTGCTAAACGTATTTTCTTGAAAAGGAAATGCGGTTCATTTTTTTTCAGCATGTGACTGAACCTCTTCGCAAATAGATGGTAGATAATTATTGTAATCTCTGCGACTTAATTTATTAATTTTCCGTGTCAGGTATTTTTTTCTTCTCTTCATAATTTTAACTACCACGGGGTAGGTTTCGTCGTTCTTCAGTAGCAGCTATTGTTTCATCCGAGAACGAATGTTTCCACGTTTTAACTGATGTGTTCAAATGTGACGTGTAATAAGCTTGTTTTATATTATACTTGAATTTAGTCCATTGCTGATCAGGTGATGTTTCGACGGATCGCATTTGAACTGTATTGTTCTGTTCAATGGTAATCTGGTTTTGTAACTTTCATTCTATGAGTTATCTTCCATTCATCTGGAGCGCGAAGTCATAGGCAAAGTTCCATTATTCCATTATCACTAATCTGTGGTCAAAACCACATTATATATATGATTGAGACGAATTTGGCTCATTTTGTCGAAAAAATGACTCGTGTTCCATAATGTTATTAACATAATTCCGAACTAATGGACTAAACTAAAGTGGTACACGAAATAGTCGGCCAATTTTGAATATACGTTCCAGTTATGGAAATAATTCCGGAGCGGACCCGAAAGCTACTTTTGAATTTTTAATAGACGAAGAAAGGACTGTTTTTGAAAATTCACGGATAAGGAAAATGGCACATGATAACGTAGACGCCGCCATAAAATATTAATTATAAATAGATATCTTGTTTATTTGTTTATATCCGTTCATGTTATATTTAAACTATGAAAAGAACCGCGCTCGATAGCTATAGTACACACACATACATATATATAAAATGTTTGAATATTTAAATGTTCGGATATTATTTAATTGAAACGTAGAACTTACATGATACTGAAGAATGAAACATGTAAACTGAGGGAGAGACCTTTATTAAATACGGTGTGACGGCGCGTGTTAAAAATATATGGACCGATAAACTATCAAACTACCAGGGTTAGTGTCTAGAGGTAATGAAAAACGAAACATACCCAAATCGTCAGCCATAGAAAGCATTATACCCGCTCAACGCGGATTACTAACCCCATAGAAAAAAAAAACAACGGTTGAGATCCAACGAAGTAGACTTACTAGATTCGACGAGGTTCATGGACAATAGCCCAAGAATGAAACAATTATGTCGTTAGCCAGAGTATGCAAAAGTTCTTACTCGTTGATGTTTAACCCGCCATAATTTGAGTTGATTAAAAGAAGAAATATATGTATAGGAGTGAAGGCGGCCGGTTTTCTTTTTTGAAAAGCGCAGTTGGTAACACTGCTATAACGTAAACTTTTTAGTGTACACACGAGAGATTCAATTTTGTCCATCATGGCATCCTATAATGAGAAAGAGCGCGCGTTTTGGGTGGAACGTTATTTTCGGAACGTGAATCGAACACGGCAGTGCAAAGAGAGTTTCGAAAACAATTCAAAGTTAAACGATTTTTTTGGGGGATACCTTAGGAGTCGCGTTTACGAAACACGTCCATGATATTTGGAAGACTTGAAAATTTGGATATCTGAAGAAATTTCAAAAATTCGGCGTCCTGTACTCGAAAAAGTCTTCGAAAATTTTGTAAAGACTGAATGAATCTATTGTTACAAGTGGTGGTCATCTGAACGATATTATGTTCTACAAATGCAAAGCTAATCTTTCGTATTCCTATTTTTGAATAAAGTTTCATTCAAACATTTTGGTCATTTTGTTTTTGAATTATTCAAAAAACAACAAACCCGTCCATCTTCTCGTATATATATATATATATATATATATATATATATATATATATATATATAGGGAGTGTGAGAGAGAGAGGAAGTGACTATGGTCTCTTGCTGCTCGCTATGAATCACCTACTGCACATTCTAGTAGTTAAATTTAAAAATTGATTTGTACTATGATTTTTAATAAGGTTTCTTTTCGTTAAAAGTAACTACTGTATTTTATTTTTCCACCTACAGTTAAAAATGTCAACTAGCAACTTTTCCCTGTATATAAATGGGTATAAATATGAATTTAAATATATATTTATATACGAATAAAAATTTAAAATTACATGCAAATATAAATATGCAAAATATATATTTGAATATACATATAGTTAAAGATATAAATAATAATATGGATATAAACACGAATATAAATATAATTATTTATATATATATATAATGCAAATATTTAAAAAAGGGAAAATTTATTTAAATATGGTTGAAATAAAGCGAATGGAAGCGTCCTTTTATCGGTAACTATAATTACTATTCGTGACGTATAAATCGTGATCGGTCGTTCTTGAGCGTGTTCAAAAGCGACTTAGGCCTCTACTACTACACGTTATCTCTTTTTAAAATTATGTTCTACTCTTTTTACCTTGGCCTTAGCGAAATTAAATATTTACACTTACTTCTCAGCTAGTGGCGTATTTACTTTTCCCTAGCGTAACGTCCATATTCAAAATCGAATTTTGACGAGCATTTTTTTAAAAATAGATTTTTACTCATTTTTATTTTTATTTCAATTCATTTTTTTTTTTAAATCTAGTTTAAACGACGAAATTTCCAATGGGCGTTTCAATACTCAACTCGAATATGTACTTGTCTGTTAGCATATTTGAAACGATTTATTATCTCTGCGTACTATATATTATATGTTGATATATCGGAGAGTTGTGATTTTATAAATTATAAATATAATAAAATAAAAACACAGTTTAATCACCATAAAATTTTCTCAATTTGTGCGAAATTTTTCTCACTACCAAGAGTACGCGATAAATGTTACATATAAATTTATATGTAACGTTTATTGTGTACGCTTGATAATGACGTAATTGTCGAGAAGCTTCGCACAAATATAAAATTTTTTATAGCGATTAAACCGTGTTTTTAATTTGTTTTATTTATATATACACTGTGCTTAGTAATTGATACACATATTTTATACGTCTGAAATATTTAAAGTATTTTCTAAATACACAGCTACCTCTAAGTGATTTATTTAATATAAATATTTTCAAAATTCTTTTAGCTATTTTAGAATTATTGTTATCCGTATTATTTATGATTATTAATAGTTTCATATTTTTTGCGTCTTATATGTTAGCATATTTGAAAAGATTTATTATCTGGGCGAACTATATATATATATATATATATATATATATATATATATATATATATATATATATATATATATATATATATCGGAGAGTAGTGATTTTACAAATTATAAAATAAAACAAAATAAAAACAGTTTAATGTTCTATCTTCGGACCTACTTTGTGAGCATTTTGTACTCCACTGTACATTATAGTGTTGATAAATTTTGCTCTGATGTTAAAGCCACTTGTCAGCTAATTTCCTATGCCGATATGTTCAGTGGAGGTCTTCGTCACTGCCACTTCCCGCATGTATTTCTAAATATTTGGAGAGTGTGATGACGTAGTTTGTATTAAAGTTTTCCACCCACTAAATGTAAATTTTCTGCGTTTGGTAATGCCTCCCTTGTTGGCCGGATCAAGGAGATGAAATTATTATTTGATTCCAGTATTATACATATATCATCTTTAAAATATCTTGGTATTTTAATTGATGAAAATTTAACATTTTTACCCCATTTTCGATAGATTTCTATTGATTGTATGGGAATTTTTGATAAACTATTATGCATACAAAAGATACTCGGGGTCTGGTTTATAAAGAACGTTCCATGTATGGGTATGGTTCGGCCATTTATTTAAATAGGCTAACAAACAGCAAAAGAAATTTTTGCTCCGAATGGGTTCATTGTACAGGACTACTCCTACCTCTGCAGCCTGTGTTATTTGTGGGGTTCCGCCTTTGGATTTATATCTTACTGGCTGGGCCCCGCTGGCGAGTATAGACTTGTTGTGGGGGAGATTGTTCAAGAATGAAACACTCTAACCTGCTTGAAAGTATCTCTGTTCAACCAATGACAAATAAAAATTTTAAAAAACATATTTTTTCATTATTAATCGCGAAGTTGCTGGATAATTGGACACTGCAATTACCGGCAGAAAGACTTATGCTATTCTTCCAGATATGACATATAGATTAAAACTATTAAAATTCGATATCAACTTTTACAGTGTACCGGTGTTGACCGGTCATGGCAGGTTTGGGTCCTATCTTTATAGGTTCGGACGTGCTGATGATTCGGTCTGCACTTGTACTGTAGGCAAGTTTGGTTAATCATACATTATTTGTGTGTCCCACTTTCGATGCGCTGCGTTGTAAATTTGATATTAACATCAGAAAAATTTTTCCATTAGGCAAAAGAGTTGAAAATTTCCTTTTAAATTAAGTTTAAAAATTTTATCTATTAATTAACGTTTAAGTCAATCGTGATGCCGGGACCGGTGCAGTTTTTGTTAGCGTGGTCAACTGTTCATCATCTACTTTATATTATTATAATTAATTATTACAATTTTATAATTCTATAATTATGATCTTGATTATTAGTTAGTCTGTAAGTATTATGTAATTGATTTCTGTTATTGTAGTTCATTTTTACAAGTTTGATTTATTTTATAATTAAGTCAGTCATGGTATAAGTTTTTATCACGTTTTTTCTAAATATTAATATTTTATAATTAAGTTTCTGATTATCAGTAATTAGTTTTTATGATAATGTAAGAATTTGATTTCTGTTTTTGTAATTCATTTTTATAAGTTTGATTTATTTATTTCCTATTTGCGTTTATATTTAAGTTCTGGTATCAGTTTTTACCATTTTATTTTATTTTTTATTTTTTTTACGTTGATTTCATTTTTTTAATCCTTATTTATAATGTTTATTTACTTGAGTTTAAGTTATAAGCATAAACTCTGCAAATTTATATTAGATGGAACAAGGGACTATGTTATTTCATCTCTTATTCCATCGCAATAAGTTAATTTAAGTGCGGAGTTCCATGCCTTTGCGCTACGAGCTCCATCATTACATTAATATTCCTATTTGGTTTGTTGAGGGTGCGGGCTTTTAGTGTGTAAAAATCCCGCAAACTGATTTTGGTACCCTAATAAAAAACCAAACTAGAATATTTTTTATCATCGGTGTCTTTTGAAGATTTTCCCTCTCCCGCTTTAAAAAAAAAAATATCTTTCAATAGCTCATCATGTAGTAACACGTGCCCTATTCATTTCATTATTGTTTTTTTTATCGTTTTCAAGAGTGACTCGGTTAAAAACTTCATCCTTTCGAAATTTTTAGTACGTGTAGCCAAATCACGTTTCGAAACCCTTAATTTTCTATACGTACACGACTCACACACAAATACACAGATATAAATATACCGCGTACGTACTATTTACACATCATCATATTTATTGGCTCAATCTGAGCATCGTGAGAACTAATATATATATATATATATATATATATATATAATCCTTATTTATTGCTACATATTATGGCGTCTTAAATAATTTAGATGTCTATGACATCCCACGTAATTCGTTCATCGAATATAAGTTTTCAATTAGTTTGTAAACGTAATTATCAGTATTATTTGTACTTACTAATACGTTTGTTTCATGTGTTTTGTATTTTTTTAATTCAAATTATATATATATATATATATATATATATATATATAAAATTTTTGCGTGCTGTATAGACAAATAAAATCACGTTGTTTATATAAATATAAATATATATAAATAAATAAACCTCTCGCATAACGCTTACGCATTAGGTAAATAAATCATGATGATGGGTGAACGATTTTAAAATTAAAATTCAAGAAACAGTTCAGTTTGTTTAAACAAACAAGTTAAAGAAAACGTTTTAAACCATTTAAACGTCATTCCAGCTTATCATCTTGAACGTTTAAATCTTTTAGAACCGATTCGTGGCTTTTTTTCCATTATCAACGGAATTCGGAACATTCCACGGATACATATCTTTTCAAATACATCCACACCTTCTCGATCCACGTTTTTACAGTCCTAGACTTGCGATAAGAAAAAACAACGTTTCATAATTCGTTTGCGATTTAAATAAATTCAATCGCATACGTAAATTCATTATATATATATATATATATATATATATATATATATATATATATATATATATGTAAGGAGGAGAGAGATTGAAGGGGGGAAAGAGAGGAGAGAAATAATCTAATTTGCATTATAGTATAGAATGCAAGGAAGCCGGTATTTTATATTATTAGCGCACGTATCCACGAACAAAATATTAAGAAATTACATGTTTTAATAGTTACGTTTTGTACATTTACACAATATGTATTCGTATAAATATGCATCAATGCAAAAATGCGTAGATTCGTATGTGTATGTGTGCAATACATTAATACCTGTGAGAGTATTATTATTATTATTATTATTCGTGTCCGAGCTAACCACAACTCAGGTTAGACTAAATTAAAACTATATTAAATTGTGTGAAAGTAAATTTATGTGTTTGTGTAGCAACGTATGCATCAGTGGCATACCGCTCTAGTAGGGCGGTATTTAGAGATCACTTCGCAATGTTATAAAAATTATGTTTAAGTATGTTCCGTGCTATGGGTATACATCAAAAGAAGTGCCCTTTTAAATGTCTAAAAATATCTGCCATCGCATTTTTAAAAAATTCAAAGTAATCTCCGCGTAAAATCTGCTCTCCTACGCGTGTTTACACATGTTTTTATTACTAAATCGGAAAATTCAGACTAAATTTAATATATTAACTAAAAATACCCTTACAATGTACATATTGATGTACTACTATGTATTAAATAAAATTCTTTGTATAAAAAAATTAATGTAGAAATAAAATAACACTAGAAAACGATCAGTACAAGAAGAAGAAAAAATATATATTTACAAAACATATAAACAAAATCATGAATACATGAATAATTGAAAAATTAAGAATGTTAAGTACCTTATATATATATATCTTAACAGTTCAAGATTAAATGCAAGCTCCTTATAGCAAATCGATACAAAAATAATAAAACCGCCTCGTACTACTCCACGACCAGAGCAGACCTGACGGCTAAAACTCAGCCTGAATACGTAACAACAAACGTCCACCAATACCCATACTAAATTAAGCTATAAACATTGCAGCGGACCTACAATCTGAAAGGCACACAGCAGGGTTAGTTCGGCTGCCCATATCAAATATGAAAGGTATTAATTTACTAAAGTTTCCTACTTATTGAATTCATTCAATATTTAAAAGTATTAAATAGTTTTTATCCATTAAGTATTAAAGTAAGTTATTGTAATTTATAATTTTTATTTTTACGTGGTACCGCTCCGCATGACTAGCGGTATCGGATGATTCGTCTCTGATATCCATATATATATACATACATATATATATATATATATATATATATATATATATACGAAAAACAAATAGTGCTCCAGTTACAATAAATCAAAATCAAATACCAATACTGCATGAGACTAAATATTTAGGCACGGTACTTGATCAGAGACTTACATGGAAACAGCACATCATTGCTAAAAGAGATTAATCGATTAATAGCTTCCATGTATTGGCAATAAACTCGACGTTAACGATAGACAATAAATTTATAATCTATAAAACGATTATCAAACCAACTTGGTGCTACGGCGCCCAATTGTGGGGTTGTGCAAAAACTACTAACATTAAAATAATTCAAAGATGACAAAATAAAATACTTCGTATTATAACGAATGCGCCTACACAAGAAGGCTGAAAAGGAATAAGCCTTATGACATTATCTAGTTATCATTTTATTCATTTCTTCTGAGGTTTGTGTCATTTGATGGATTACTGGATAATCCAGTAGGATTAGTTGTAATGACAATGTATATATATAATTTTTTTTTCATTAAATTATTTTGTATAAGTTGTCATTCGTACTATTGTTTTAATTTCAGTTTATGGAAGGTGTTTCCAGTTATACGATTATTATGCTACAATATAATTGGCTGGACAAATGAACGTAATGTCATAGAAATGCAGAATTGATGTAGATTATTATTATTATTATTTGATTTATTTCATACGTTTGTCGTATTAAAATATGGTATTTATTAAAAACAAAGTGCTGTCATTTTTATGATATTGTTGCATATACACAATCCTTACACACACATTCATATTATATGTCATCATCATCGTAGTAGTCGTATTGTTCGTTGCCGAACGTCGTGATTAGCTATTATATGTTTATTTTCATATACTAAATGGGCCAGCATGCAAGGTGATTTTAAAACGATTGTTTCACGTATTTAATTTAACTTCCCGTAGCTTGGTAATGCAGAAGTAGAATTGTACACTGATGCGCAGCAATCCTAGCTGTGGGTGAGTGTGAAAACACAGCCGCAGAAAAATGAATGGCGCACAGTAGTCAATGAAAGTAAGTCAACGTACAGTTCTTTCACAAATCGAAAGATTGAATGTCTGCCAATCAAAAAAAGAACAACAGTTTTTTCATTCCACAAATACCAATAGTGTAAAATATTTGGGAATGCAGTTAGACACTAGGGTTGACCTGAGCTACTCACGTTCAGAAAAAAATCGATCAATTGAGACTTAGAACTAAGCCATACATGCTAAATAATAAATCAGGGTTATCCTCGGAAAATAAAACTCTACTATATAAAATAGTTTTAAGACCTATCTGGGTGTACGGTATACAACTATGGGGCTGCGCAAAAACATATAATTTACAGAAAATACAGCGATATCAAAATAGGGTATTAAGAACTATTACTACAGCTCCCTGGTATTACCCTCCATAACGACTTAAACGTTATGTTTATGGAGGATGAAATAAAAAGACAAGCAAACAAACATGTTGCACGAATTAGCGTTTACACGAATCCACTTGCTACCGATTTGCTGAATGATTCCGGTGAAATACGCAGGCTGTAGCGAAGTAAGCCTCTACACTTTGTCCAACCAGCATGAGTTTAGAGGGAGTACTGCTGACTACTGCCCTTCCACAAAACATCACTCATTTCATTAAGTTAATCACTAAATGACATCTAAGATTGGTCAGTTGTGATGAAAAAAAAAATATATATATCCATATACATATATATATATATATATGTATATGTATATGTATATGATTAGATTAAGGGTTAAAGTATATTTTGTGTAAGTTAGATTATAATTATCGTGGATTTCAAATTTTCCCCTCACGGCTATATTTACATACGTAATTAAATTTTGTATATTTTGAAAAGAATCTAGGATTTTAATTCGCTATAGACTGAGAAGCAACAACTGTTCGAGACTATCACTGCGAGTCTATCGTGTGCGAAAGAAGTAGAGCTTCACTAATACTAATCCGAAACTGCTGTAGGAATTCTCCGAAATTACCATATCCACAGAGTACTTTAGAAGTGAAGAAGTTCATGTTTATCTCTTTCAGTTTAATTCGCTCAATAATGAGAGGGGGAAGATTTGTAAGTTTTTCTCTGTCAAACGTATGTCGTAACACTACTTTTTTATCCTTTTTAAAATAATAATAATAGTAATAATAATAATAATAAACAATCAATGAACATTATCACACAATCGCTTAGTTTCTTATCAACTAATGTTGGAATTCGATTAAAATTTCCGTTACCTATACTACTACAATGAAAATTCACTCTTACACCGGCACACATACGAATTTTTATTTATTTTCGCCTCGTACTACTCTGCTAACGTAACTATTTGGTCAATTCTATCGGTTTTTCAACGAAATTTTACTATTCATCTATCATTCTGTTCTGTCAATTACGGTATTCGCATTGTTTCAATCTGTCACTGTCCTAGAAAACGTTCTACCGTTAATAAGTTGAATTTACCCGAAAATTATGTAGTACAGTCTCTGGTGGCGAAAATCGCGACTGACTACAATTTTCTCATCTTTCTTCTACTGCGGTTAGTTTCCTTCATTATTTTACGTTCGACAACGAAACTGCGACATATTTCGAATTGTTTTCCTAATCATCATCCATTGTGTCGAAATACTAATAAAGGATAATATTTTTCTGTTTCGGATGAATTAATTTTGAAATGACGAATGAGTTATCGAATTACGTTTACTTCGTATAGAATATTATTTGCAAAAACATTAATCACGTCATAAAGTATTTACTCCGTTAAAATTCACGTAGTCATTTAGTAGATTCTATAACTTTTTCACGTGCCTACAATTATAAACACACACATACACAAAAAAAAAAGTATATCCGTAGCGCTTCGTCGGTGATACGTATCGAAAATAAAATTAAATAAAGTCGAAAAATACTTTCTATACAGCTTAACTTATTTTCAGTCGCATTATTCCCTACGTGATAAACGGACATTTAATGCTAAGAAAATTGTCTGTTTTAAAATAAGGAACATAATGTTCCGATCCAAAAATAGAATATTTATGTAACACTTAAAAAATGAAATATAAAATCACTAATGTTTGTTGTATATAATAGCACCACAAAGCTGGTCGGCTATTAAGCTATTATCAAAAATATAGAAATATATACAATTTATGAAAAATATATAAAATAGGGAAAAAAAAGGAAATACTAAATTTAGATGTATAATATTACGAGAAATAACAAATTAAAAAAAAAAAACAATTATTTATAAAATAATCTGATAGTGTAAATAACATATCCAACAAATCGGCAATACAAAAATTTATACATTAAATATATCTGGTCTAAGGGGGAATATGTTTCTCATCCCTTATATCCCATTTTTTTTTAAAAGTTATATGTTGCACGGACACTCCTATTTATCGTATACTGGTTAATATTGATGTATGGGGAGAGTAGTGATTTTATGAATTAACGAAATAAAAACAAAATTAATCGCTATAAAAATTATTTTATTAACGCAAAAGCTTTTCAACTATAAAGTCATTTTCAAGCAAATACAAAGTTCATTGTTTTTATTTTGTTTTAATTATACTGGTTGTTTACACAATACTAACACACTATAACCACAAATTATTTAATACATTTGCCACACCGCGTAAACGCGGATTGGCGGGCCATTTAAAAGAATACAAAAATAATTACATTAAATATGTGGGAAAAATTTTTCGTGGTCATTTTATATACAAAAAAAGAAAAATAATTTTTAACTTCACTTTTTCGTAGTTTATTTATTCACACTGTTTGAAACTTTAAAAATTATTTACATATATATTTATACGTTTTCACCCCTATGATCGTTTTCTTTATTTATACGACAAAATTTCTAATTATTATTAACTAAGGCGTTAGAATTAAAGGTTATCAATTTTTTTGTTTTCAGTCGAATTTTTGACAAAATTTAGACGTATGTTTTTAAAAATATATCGTCCAGTTGAAAATAAGTAGTTTTGTTTATAATACTCTATTTAGATAATTTTTAATAAACATTTTTAGAATTGAAATAAATCGTTAATTGAAATTTGAAAATAGCCTATTTTTTTATGACATCGAAAGTTTACGTAAGTACGACTGATGTTAATCTTAACCTATCTTAGAAGCTATCGGTAGAGATGATGGTAGGATGAATAACTGTGACTTGTACGGTTCGTATAGACCCTATATAAAACGAAATTACTTTTATACCGTAATATATTTATTTAATCGAAACAGTTTTTATTAGTTTCACAGGTTGTAATCAGGACTGAATGAAATTCAAAATAGTATTGGACGAATATTATGTTAAAAAATATCAAAGGTTATGGGATGAATACAATGGACTAGCGAAACAATATTTTCCCAGTGTAGACAGAAGACTAAAAAATGTTGTATTCGTGCCAAATTATTTCAATACACAGTTTATTAGCGGACATGGATTATTTAAAGACTATTTATATAAGTATGGAATATCGCATACGAATAAATGTGCAATATGTAATTTAACCGATCACGTAAAGCATATACTGACAGGATTACGTCAACGCTGATTTCGCAGATATAAATGCAACAGAATTGGTGGATAAGCAGTTCAAAATATTTGACGTTTTCACAGTATCAGAAATAACATACCGCAAAATACATCTACATATATTTTAATCAAATTAATTGTATAATATCACCTTAATGTAAAATGGGCTGAACACCGTAAACTTAATTGGATGGGCTCTTTTCAGTTCATTATTTATAAATTACATGTATATCACTTATAAATAAATTTACCCCATCGTAATTTACGAACTGGGGACCAAAAAATAAAAAAAAAAAAAAAATGAAAACGACGTATGTCAGCGAAAACGATGAAAACTAACGAGTAATGAACGTTTGCTAAACGAAAGAACCGATCTAGATTTAGGGATTTATCAAATCAAAAACAGCAGGGAGGATTTTGAGTGTTTCGTTTATTTCTAGAATTTCGAGAGAATCAACGAGACCTGATGGTTTATGGAAACGTGTGTTGTATATCACCGCAGAAATACTTTTCGATAATCTTTATACAACATCGCTATTATATTTTATTTGTATTTTATACATTTTATTTAACTTCGGTCATTTGCGTCCGCAATACAGTATGAAATTAAAGTTTTATATGTTTACGAAAACAGTGTAAAGGTAAATATTATTACATAGTAACGTACTTAATTATATTAGTTCGAGTAGATTCGATAGGTTTAGAAAATTCAGTAGCTTCCGTGACATGCCTTCTTTGTCGGGTGACACTTTGTTTATACTGAGTCCTCCCTTTTTTGGTTTTTCGAAATCCAGCGATCATTAGTGCAGCGAGGGACCTCTTGCGTATATTGATCAGTTGGCCGTGCGTTAGCCTAGTGTAAACCGATTCGTATGCTCGCCAGAGCCACTTCCTTTCATATATATATTTGTACTGTACGATGTTGTCCAGATGCCAATTTGAGGCTTGATCTGTTCTAAATTGTTGCTACTTGAGGTCGACCAGTGTTCTTGTATGGCGCGCTCTAATGAGCATCTTATCTGTTTAATGAGATCGCTTTTAGATGTTTATCACCGCCAAGTTTATCTTTATATTTGTTCATGTTGAGTTTGAAGTAATATACTTGCGTGCTAAAATTTAGACGATGTTTTAATGTCGATGTGTAAAGCCGGACAACTTGTGCAGAAGGCTCTTCTACACGTGCGGAATGTTTGGTTTTGGTGTAATGTCCAATTTTCTCGACATTTTATTTACAATTACCAAAATACACATACGTTAATAATTTTACCGACAATTATAATCGAAGAAAAAATATTTCATTAAAATTAAAAGAAGCTTTTAGAAAATAATAATAACGATAATTATAGAAAAATAATGACGTTACAAAAATTAAATATGTAGGTGACATGATTTAACCGAACGATTTAGATATAGATATGATCCCAACTGAGGTAAAAACATAAATATGCGACGATGTATAATTATAATGCACGAACGTCAGAAAAAAAATGTAATTGATAGAGAAGAAAGAATCGCGAGAAAAATTCGGGCACGATCGAACACTGAAGAGTGAACTGTTAAGAAGTAACCGAGTAGTATAAATTGAAAAGATATCAGACGAAACCGGGAAAAGGAAAATAATACTTTATGGTCTACGAAAGATGGAATCGTATAGACGAACTGAAACCATACTCGAATAATTTGAAGTTAATTGAATGAAAATTAAAAATAAAAATATTTATAACCTTTTTTTGACGCTAAAGCCTTCGCTTTCTAGTTCATTTTGGATTTCCTTAATGTCAGTAGATGGCTGTAAGTTATACGAAGTACTGCTCGAAATAGTTTTTCCTCAGCAAGTTGATTAAAAGAAATATTTCGTTACTTTTAATAATTTAGTTATTTTACGATAAGTATCCGAGTTTTCGGGCATGACGGTTACTCTTGTCATAGTAGTTATTTAGAATAAATTTTAAAGTCGGATCTATCAGATGGTAGAGAGGGAATGATTTCTATACATTTTTAACAAGTATAGAAGGGATTCTATCGTTTTTTTTTCATTGTCTATGTTAGTATTTAAATTATTTTTAATAATATTAGAATTTTCTCGATTACTATGTAATGTAGTTGCGATATTTGTATTTAGAGAGTTATGGGGTGTATCCCCAGTATTGTTACGCGCATCATTTGACATCATTTACAGCGGTATCCTGAACGTTATGTCAGGATAAAAACTCGAATACGTTAGCGGTGACGAAGATGTCCAGTTATTACGAAGATATTTGGGTATTGCTCTTTTTTTATATTTTCCATTCGTTATCATTGCTACCCGCTAATGATGACGATGAGACGGGAGATTCACTTTGCGATGATTTTTTGAACGTTAATTTTGTCAGATGATTTATAGAGATTAACAACATGTTGTCTAATGTCTGAGAGGAAGACGCTTTGTTTTCCCTTATATGGTTAGTTGTTTGAATTTTACGTTGCGTGGGATGGGAACGTAATATGATTATTAGTAAACAGTCCAGTAAATACGTACGATAAGTATTACAGCAAATGTGAGCGCGTGTACTTACGCGCGACCACTGCCTCTTCGGACGACGAAGGAGGTTGATAACGAAAGCTAAATAGTTTTAAATTAATAATTACGAAGTGGTAAAGTATAAAATTATTACGATATAAATTGTCTTTTAAAGTTATTCCGATATTATAGGATTTAACCGGTAATAAAAGGAACGAACTCACCCGGGCTTTTTATCTGTGAGTAGATAACTTAACGAAATGACGGAGGTAACGCCGATAACTAAAGTCGACGAAAAATACGATCAAGACGATAATCGATAACAGTTAAAATGTTACGAGATGTTTATTCGCAATTAAATATATCGCACATTTCACGATTGTTGTCATCCGTAATATCTCGTTACTAAAGCTTAATTAGAAATTAGTAAATTAAATCGTCAGATTTACACTAAGCCATTTTAACTCGTAAAATCCTAAGTACGATCCATGGATATATATATATCCTTCTTATTTACGCTATCTCCGTTCGTGAAGTCTGAAATCATCTTGACTAATATCAACTTGCAATAATACAGTTTGCTCTAACTCCATCGCGAACTACCCCCTACCATTTTCTTAAATGGCCGTCCACGACGTTAATTAACAATTTAATCTCTATCGCTGAAGAAATAAAATCCGCTTGCTTAATTTGTTCGCGAAATTTAACTGACTCGTACGATAATATGTAAATTAGTTTTTTTAATATATATATATAGTAAAGGGACACACTGTCAGCGTAGTAGTAACTGCACGGAAATAACATCCAGACTACATAATTTCTTACGTTAAAAAGAGTCGCTTTCGTACAAAATGCATGGTCACTTAAAAACTTAAATCGCGTTATAGGTATAAAAAAAATATGTATTAATTTATTATAGCGTGGAGCAAAAAGCAAATGTAAAACTAAGTGAACATTCCGAAAATGGTTGCAATACGAAAAAGCGGGTTGAGCAAAGTTCTGTCTTCTAGATTATGCGTGCAGAAGAAATTATTAAATCCCTCCACCGCAAAAAAAACAAACGCAATGGTTTTTAAAATAAATATCACGCAGATCATATACACCGATAGAAGAATCAAATGCAAAATTTAGCAGACATAAAACAATAGGGGGGAGACAAAACTGAAAATAGATGGAAAACAATTAGAAAAAATTGAAACGGTATAAATATTTAGAAGTTTCGATTAGAAAAGATGCGCGAGTGATAAAAAAAGGATCAGTTTGCAGAATAACAATAGCCAGATTTTGGAAATTGAGAAAAGGTAAAACAGAAAGACGGACTCGGAAACAAGAAAACGCGTATTGAGTACTGGCTGTCGAAAAAAGAATTAACATCGTTCAAATGTGGGCATAAGACGCATACTGAGAGTTCGGTGGACAAGTAGTGTTGGTGCAAAGTTAACAAATTACAAATTAATGGCTAATATAAAGAAAAATTAAATATGTCGCTGGTGAAATTCGAGAAGAAAGCTTTTCAACCTAGCAGCCATAGAGTAAAATTCCAAGAAAGTCACTTAGAGGAAAGAATGGAATTAGCTAGAAAAAGTACGCACGATAAGGATCTGGTCGAATTAACAGATGCCGAAATATACAAACGTCCGCAATTGGAGGTGTTACTTTTATGATGATATGCTAGAGCAAATACAAGTAAACGGATTAAATTAGTAAAAATAGGAATTACCAGAAAAAAAATACATTTCGTTAATTAGCCGGAATGCACACGAATTTTCCTAGACGAGTCAAGTATCAGACGTACAATGCGAAAACGTATCGACGGGGGATATAATCGGTTCTAGGCTATAGTTACAAAATGAAGAAACTTCCATGGAAATACGAGGATAATTCGTAGTAAAGCACAAAAGATTTAGTCTCAATTTATATATGGCATTTAATTTTGTTGAATTGCGTACTAAATAAAATCTTACCTAATCTCCCCTATGTACAAATATATATACGAATATATATATATATATACATGCGTCGGATATACGAGAGACAGCCGCAAATAAAGTATGGGAGTGAGAGATATAGAAGTAGATGAATATACAATATACGCACATAGTATATTATATACGAATATATTACATGTATACATATATATATATTTCGTTTCACTCAAAAAACAAAAAAAAACAAAAAAACAGTCATTTTAGGCGGTCATTTTACTTCAGTTGTGGCCTTGCGTATGGTATTAAGACCTGCTGCTATCTACGTGAAGGATTAAGTTGAATGACGAAGCCCCAGCAACCAGGGAGTAGGTCCGATTAGTAGAGATACCTGTATAAGAGATTTTAATAGAAGTTTTATAAAGTGAAATAACCACGTAAGTATATACACTTTTATATATATATATGTACCTATATATCTTGTGCATATATATATGTTCGTCTTAATATTTCTCCTTTCAATTTCGTACAAACTAACTGAATAGCTCTTTCTTCCTTAGGTTAGATAAAGTAGTATTAGTATTTAAAGAGTTTGTTTTCGAATTTCATCTCTTTTTTTTGAACTTAACAAATGTACTTCTCTGTGTCTCCTTCTCCGTTCCACATTGCGTTCACTTTCTTTACGATGTGTAATAAAACTCGAAAAGATAAAATCGACGGATCTGTTCAAACACGACGAAACAAATAGAGACGAAGATAATTCGTTTCGTTTATTACTTTGAGAAACCCCGCAATTTTAGAACGGTAAAGTTTATCAGAGCAACCTAATTAGAGACTTCGTTAAGAGTCTCAATCAGATTATTGAAAATAAATATCGTTTATTTTTGTATATATATACATATATATATATATATATATGTAAACGTGAAAACGTAATCACTGACCGTATATTTTGAGAAACAAAATTAATTATAAATTATTAATTTTAATTTTTATTTTTTTCAATTAAAAGATATAGATGATTTGGATGCAAAATTGTTAAATTAATTAATAAGTCTGCTCTACTAGTAAATAGATTAAAGGACGATAAAGTTCCGATTAGCAGGATTCCGACTCAGTTAAGAGATAAAATTTAAGGCAGAAACTATTGAATAAAAAGTATAAATCTGGTTTGGAAAAAATAGAACTAAATATATGATACAAAATAATAACGTACGAATTAAGAGAATAGAACTAAATATATTATGCGAAATAATAAAATACGAATTAAGAGAAGGAAGAAAAGCCGATTAACGAAATAATCTAGTCGACGAAGAACATGAAAGTATTAAAAAAGAATTCTATATTTAGGCCAAAGTCGGCATACTTGCCTCGCCCTGATAGAAACGGAATCAAAAAACACAATAGGATGGACATTATAAATATTGCGACGGAATATTTCTCGCAGGTATATAAAAATAAAGTGATACATAATGATACGGATTAACAGGGTGTATTAGTGGAATCGGCAATTTTAGGTGCAGAAATAGAGGAAGTGATTAAGGGATTAAAAGTCAAATACCTGGACCGGATGGAATAACAAATGAACGTATTAAATTCGCAGCTGAAAAGATTTCCTTAAAAACTTTATTTAATTTGATTCTAAAGAATAGGAAAATCCCTAATTCGTAGAAAAAAAAACGGACATCGTGTTAATTTATAAGAAGGGAAGTAAGGATAAAATAGAAAATTATCGCCCAATAGTATCTAAAATATTTTCTAAAGTATTGACTAACAGACTAAATCGTTAAACTTTGAGCAAGCTCAGGAACAAGCCGGTTTTCGGAATGGATTTTCTACAACTGACTACATGTGTTAAATCTGATTATATAGAGAAATAATAAAGAATTTCAATTAGGAAATAAATTTCGCATTTATAGATTATAAAAAAGCGTTTAACTCGTTTGATCATAAATTTTTAGACCGCACATTGAGGAACTAGTGCCAGATAACTATAGAGAACTTATAGGAGATATGTATACTAATAATGAAGTCAAGAATAGTTAAAGAGATAAAAGGGGAATATTTTGTTATAGAAAAAGGCGTAAAGCAAGGAGATCCATTATCTCCGTTATTATTTAACGCAGCTAGAAATTTTTCGGGAGTTGGATTGGAATGATAAAGGTGTATAAACATAAACGGAGCAAGGTTAAACATTCTTAGATTTGCCGATCAAAAATAATGTCAGCAGATAAAAGTATAACGGGAGTCTTAGTAGATTATAAGGAAATTAAAAATGTAGAGGGTACAGTTTACTTAGGACAGACGGTAACCTTAAAAGGTAAAACAAAGAGAGAAGTAGACCGTAGACTTTACACTCAGCTGGAAAAAATACCGGTCGCTTAAATATAAATTTTTAAGGGACCTTACAGTAATAGACTGAAAGTAGAAATTTTAAACCTA
The DNA here is from genome assembly GCA_032883995.1 of Coronaproctus castanopsis. Lineage (NCBI taxonomy): Eukaryota > Metazoa > Arthropoda > Insecta > Hemiptera > Monophlebidae > Coronaproctus > Coronaproctus castanopsis. Next base: position 94,230,222 of record CM065053.1, read on the forward strand.
TGCGTTTTCCTAACTTATAGATGTCAAACATGATCAAATTCGAATATTATCAGAAACAAAATTTTGACTCGCCAGAATGCAATAGAAAGATCAATAGATAAAATCAACGTGAAAATAATTAAAGATAAATCAAAAGTTAATTATAACTTCAACCGGGTAATAAGAAGGAAGAAATGGGATTGGGAAGGTCATGTTGCGAGGATGGATTCTGGAAGATGGACTAAAAATATAACAGATTGGATTATTTATGAGAAAAGGAAAAGGGGAAGACCTGAAATCAAATGGGACGATGATTTCGCTAAAATGTTAAGACATAAGCAATATCATGGCTTGCGACAGGTTGAGGGATGCTTTTACCCGTTTTCAGGGCTAAAACATGTGTTATCGATAATTCTATGTTAATAAATATAGATTATAGTTTATACGTTTGTGGCTAATAAATAAATAAATATACTATAGAGAGGTCTATAATTCGTCGTTAGATCACGTATATCGTGCTTACGTACTTATTGTCGAATTTTTTCTACCCGTTTTTTAGAAGTTCACACACACACACACACACACACGCTTTGTTGATGAAGAATTTTCTTCGAACGTGGAAAATTTCGTTCTCAATATATTTAAATTTTCACCGTTCCTCGAGAATTAAGACCGATGATTAAAGTCCCGTTCGAAATGTTTTTCGTAATACTTAGTGTCGTTTTTTTTTTTTTTTTTTTTTTTTTTACGTTAGCGAATCTGTGTGAAACAAAAACGATAATCATTTTTAATTCGGTCGTCTTTTTTTTTTATTTCGATTTAATTATTCTAACTTAAGCGATTCGTTAAATGTAACATAAAACACTTAGGCGTACTTGTCAGTCGTTATTTAACGGCGTTTATTCATCTTGCTAATAGCTTGTCGTTTGTGTTCAAATTCTTTTTTAATGCGCCGCCAATTTATTACGAAAATATCCTCTCAGCCGCTAAGCACACGTGCGTGTCCCGACATCGTCATTAATGCGGCGATTTTAGGATGACGACGTTAAATTAAAGATTTCGTAGTAACGCTTAAGGGAACACATCCTCGCGAGGTTGCTAATATTATATTTCTCAGAGTTCGTTTGTTTTCCCCTTAAATAACCGTACATTCCGGATCTTCCTACAGAAACTTCCGTTTACACAGCGGAAATTATAGCAATATATATATATATATACAAAGCCTTGAAATACATGACAAAACATTTACATTCAAAGAAATATCTAATATGAACGGATTCATTTAGCGCGTTACAACCTACGTAACACCAAATTCAAATTACAAACACCGACGTTATCAATCTAAAATATATTATCCGTAAACTAACCTCAGCAAACAACGAGCTGGCGTTTATGTTGACTCCGACACAGTCGGGAATTGTTGCAGAAAACGAAGTCATAGATTAGCAGCTAAAACGTATAGAGAAAAAAAATCTAAGTACAATTAATATACACACGTCAGACTTACACCTATTCATATAACAAAAAATTACAATACCAACAACATTGGGAAACTTATCGCACTTACATACACACCGTTAGCAGATTAAACCCGAATTACGACACTATATAACATCGGCACAAAAATTAAACGAGAAGAAATAGCATTAGTCAGATTACGTATAGGACACACAAGGCTCACACGTCATGATCTTCCACCAAACTGCTCCATATTTAATTAACAAGAAAACATGCGCTAATTCTGTAAACAACAAGATAATCCACGGGATATTTATAAACTCACAGATAACACAATACAATCAGTATTACAAGATAATCTCCAAATAATTGAAAAACTTTTAAAATTCCTCACAGTTAAAGGCATAATTCGTAACGTATAAACAATATACAAGTATGAATAATGTAATTTCTTGTGAATCTGTTTCTAATATGTAGGACTTCTGGCAAGGTTACAGAATTAAATATGCAATTTTCAACATTGCCGACGCGTGCAAACTTTGGCCAATAGATGAAGCTATCGAAACTGACAACGTTGAAAATGAACAACTTTTACGTGAAGTCACTCAACTATGGAAAGAAATTCGTACTTTTCAACTGAAGAATGTGACGTTCAAAACTCGTTAAATGTTGATCGTTCAGATTTAGAATACCAAATTTTAAATAATGACGAATTAGTCGAACAAGGATAGCAAAATCGACCGAGAGGATGACGACGTTTCTCATAGTCAAAGTGTTCATTGTGAAGAAGTCGAAGACATGTTAACTAAGTGTATTCAATGGTATGAACAAGCACAAGAGGCGGACATTTTCAAAACTAAATGCGACAAGTGTGTAATTTAGCAATTACGAAAGGACGTGAAAAATTAATTCAAAAAACCATTACAGATATTTCCAACAAGTAAATCTGTACGATAATTGTAGGAAAATACAATAAATGGATTAAATAGGTATTGATACATTAATCCGGCGATTACTTATGGATCGTAAACATGGTCATATAATATTAAGCAAATAAAAAAGTTACAAATTGTGCAGCGAGCGATGGAAAGGAAAATTTTAGATTTGATAGAATAAACAACAAGGCATTAAGAGCACAGTCAAGAACAGATGACCTAATGGTGGTAGCAAGAAAACTCAAATGGACATGGTGTGGTCGTGTCATGCGAAAACAAGCAGACAGCTTGACCAGAAATTGTATAGAATGGATTCCGCTGGATAGGAAAATGAAAATTCAAAGACCAAAAAGACGATAGAAAGACGACATTGTTAAATATGTTGGGACCAATTGGATGCGGGAAGCAAGAGATAGAACGATTTGGAAGAAAATGGGTGTTGAATTATTCAAAGTAAAAAAAAACAAAAAAAAATAACCGAAGAGGAGTTTGCTCAATTTTGGCTTTCATTATTATCATTATTAATTTTAATTATTTTATTCGTGTATTTTTTGGATAATGTAAATGAAAGAAAGGCTTTATTATGATTATTGTTATTTTATATACATATATAATGTAAAATCGCAGGGTAAAAAATAGCCGAATGGAATCAGTAGGCGATGAAGAAGCAGATAAAAAATCAATGCTGAGACACGCACAGGTATATATATATATATATATATATATATATATATATATATATATATATATATATATATACACGAGATGCGTAAATTTTTTATTTTAGTATTGCATTTTTATCAGAGTTATTTTCATTTTCCGAAATACACTTATTTATATATATATATATATATATATATATATATATATATATATATATATATATATATTGGATTTGTGTAAAATGTCTATTTAAGTAAATATTTACGTAATAAATTTACTGTTTCTTAGCACGACCATTGGGAAAAGTTTTTAACCGATGTAAAAATAACGAACTTAAAAAAAAAGCGAAAATGGAACGAACGAGTTTCAGGAGGTAGTTGTACATGAGAGAGAAAAGAATTATAAAAATAAATCTAAGAAATACAGTATCAATTTTTTCCAAATTCGCGTTTTATCATCGAGAATTAAGTCGAACGTTCGAAGAATTGAGAACACTCGATTAAGAAATGAACACAGGGTTTAGTAAATGTGTCAAAAGGGGAGATCGATATGTATATATAGGTCGTGTGTTCGTGTGTTCGTTTTTGTTTTATAATTGAAGCGAAGTTTCAGCAAAAGCCGTAGTTTGGGGTTGGGTTGGTGGAAACCTTTTACAACTTACAAAAGAAAAATGCTTAGTGGAAGCAAATAAACGATATTATATAACTCGACAACTGGCGCACGTATAACTATTTTCCCACGTGATCTAATTTTTCTTCAGGTAGACTTGAAAGAATTTACTTTCATGTTGGGTCGTTTTAAAACTTTTTTCCAAATACTAAATGCTTTCGCCTTGTCACGGTTGTGTTTATTTCAGCATCGTTTCGCGATTATTATCTTTATCATCGCTTTACCATTTACCGTTCTATGAATATCCTTGTTTTATTTCAAAAATTAAATAAAATAAAATACTATTATACCGTGTTGTTCTATATATATATATATATATATATATATATATATATATATATATATATATATATATATAAAATACTTGCCGACATTACTTTATACCCGGAACTAATTATTATCGATTTTTTGTCGTTACAATTTTAATTATTATGATTATTTTTATAGAATTAATTCATATTATTTCATTTCCGTTTCATTATTAAAATTTTATTATTACCGCTATTATTTATTTAACGACGCATAAAACTATTCGTACAAACGAGTGTATGGCATTATTTTATGTTTTTTTTTTTTTAATTTTCGCAAAAAAATCCAACAAAGTATCGTGCTGTAAATCACTAGTAAAGAGCTGGCAAACTCTTCAACTGTGGATCCATCTTCAGATTAACGTAAAAATAAATCGTTCGAAGCGTCGGATTAATTAATTAAGAAAAAAATGATTAGACATTTTTTATTAATATTTTTTATTAATATTCCTTATTAATACAGTAGTTTATGATATTGTAGTTTACTGTACCGTGCGTCTAAATAGACACAGACACATAATATGAAATGTGGCGCTGGAGGAGACGGCTGCGAATACGTTGGGCAGCTAAAAGAACGAATGATTCCACGTGAATGAAATCGGAAACATCGATTGCTAACAGTAATATATGAAAGAATACTGAAGTTTTTTGGGCATATTACGCGTGCAGATAATATGGCGGAAATTGTTGTTCAAGGAAGCCGCTAGGCAAATGGAAGAAAGAACGATCAACAACAACAAGACGGATAGACGCGATTGTCAAAATCACCGAGCTGCAGGCTGCTATATAATCGGATGGCGTGGCGTGCAGTGGTTTGCAGATGCTTGGAAAATCTAACTCAATTCATAGTCACTACATGTCTCGCCATTTATTGGTCCTTCTATCATTGTTGTCGGATATCCGTTATTTCTTAATATATGTTCTATCCCCACCTACGTCTTATTATGTTCAATAAGCGTTTTTTTATTTGTTAAATTTCTACTTTGCATTTTTTTATCGTATCACACTAAGAGACTAATATCGAAAGTCGATTAATGCGTAACTCCATTTATTCGACGACTTCAGTTACAGTCTCCTCTCTGTAGTGTATATAAAAATTTTAATACTAAAAAAAATGTGCGTATTCTAGTTAACGTGGAATATTTAAATTTTACAAATATTTATTAAAAGCGTTAAAAATTACGCGGTCATCTAATAAACGCGATTATAACCAAAATATTACTTTACATTTTCACTTCCTCGAGCGATTTTCAATCATTATCGTAAACCGAAATGTAGAATTTTATGTAAAAAGAAAAAAAAAATGAAAATTGATAGTGAGGATTAAAGTTTACTTAACTTTCTTCTTCCATTAAAGTTTACTATTCGCTCCGACGAAGTTATTACAGGGTATTTTAGGTTATTACAACAACTTAGGTAAATGATAACTTTATAGAAGGTGGCTGTCTTTTACAGCGAGAAAGCTTTTATGTTCCTACCGCCAAAATTGAACGAGTTCAGTCGGAGAGCAATAGTTTTAAGTTTAAAAGCGATGTTTCAGTACCGTCTTGGATATATTAATAAGATGGTAACAGTAATAAAAATAACAATACCCACATCGATAATGATAATGATAATGAACAATAATAATAATAATAATAATAATAATAATACTTTGAAATTTAAAAAAAAATTGCTTTTTAAAAAAATTAAAAAACAAAAACAAAACGAACTAGTAGTTATTTCTTTTATACGCAGCGGTAGTCGACGCGCACTTAAATAGATGTTATCGATATCAGTCAATTTCGAAGCCAAAAAATAAAATAAAATTTTACCGGTCGTCATTTCATTTCACTGCACACCGTATTAAGAATTTTTTAAACGAAATATTAAATTAAAATAATACATACACACACACACATATATATATATATAAAAATATACATATATAATATAGATAACGACGTGTAATAAACAATGACGTTATTCGTTCAAATTTGATATTATTACGTAACTATGTGTAAAGATCTGTTTCGATTGAAAACGTACAGACGTACGAGAAAACGGAAATTATATTACTACTTGCGCGTAAATATCATAATCTTTTCAGTCACAATGTCCATTATATGGTACGTGAAATTTTATTAAATAAAAAATCGTAGAGATATCTGGGACCGATAACAAACAATTACGTCGTAAGTGGAGACGATATAGTATTGACAATGTCTGCAATGATGCCGGACTAAATAAAATCTGAAATGATCGCTCCGTTACAACACGCTCGTATTTGCGAGATTTTTATGCGGAGTAGAAAGTTTAAAACCGACAAGATAAAATAAAGAATTTGACGCGTTCGAGAAATGTAGACGGTCGAAGAAGAAGTAGACATTAAACATCTGCGTGATAAAAAAAGTAAACCGCGACATATTTTAAAGGAAGAATGGTGGATGGCGTCAAAAAAATGTTAGTGTTAGTCAGTCAGGTTGAAAGAAACAAGAAGTAAGGGCTACCACAATGCTCCTTCTTCTATTGATACTATGTTTGCTAGATTAAAAACAACCGAAGCAAATGCAGAAAAATCATATCGGATGTATTCTCTACGGAGGCCAAAATATTCACTAATTGAAATTTAGTTGCTAATTCGAATATTATACAGAGAGGGGCAGAAGTCAGTAATGGTGTTTCGCGCTGGTGTGAATTATGGAGACGTTATTGGTCCCTGTTTTTTCGATAGATCGGTTAATACGAATTCCTATTTACCGCTTTTACAAGAATTACGCGTCACTCTGGACGAAGATTAGAGATTCGACGGACGGGACATAATTTTGCAGCATGATTGCGCTCCGGCGCATTTCAGCTTAGTAGTTCGAAATTATCTTAATGAGCATTTCCCTGATTGGTCCCCAGACCTAACTATGTTAGATTTTTCGATTTGGTGTGTGTTGAAGGATCGGGTTTTTAGGCATCCGATACAAAACTTCGATGATCTCAAACACTGTACAATGGCTAAGTTTGACATTACTAATAAAGACTGCGCGATGCTCGCACGTATTATTAAATCCATCGAAAAGCGTTATTTAAAATGTATTCAGACGAACGGTAACCACTTCGAGCGCTTACTGTGAGAATTTTTGTGATATAATTAAATAAAAGTTGAATTTCGTAAACTTGATTTTTTTTTTCGTTATTCAACTTTTGAAAATTTCCAGGCTGACTTTTGCCCTCCCTATATATCCGTTTTTCTTATTTTTTTACTACGCGGCGATGTTTTTAGAGTTCTCATTTTCAAGCTAAAATGAAAACTGCAATTGTTTTCGAAATGTCGTGAAATAACAAATTGGCATACGGTTTACATCGAAAAAGTGTATTAAATCGTTAAGAACTAAAATGTGGCGCTGATGATATTACTGTGGTTAAAGCGATAGTTTATCTTATACTAAATTAATCGATAGCATTTTTAAGTTTACTTACTTTCCGACTAAGTGGAAAATAGCAAAGATTATTATTCTCCCAAAACCTGGTAAAAATATTAGTGATATTCGTAATAGTTGTCCCATTAGCTTATTACGTACTTTTAGTAAAGTCGTCGAAAAAATTATACTAAACCGGTTACAATAACTGGCAATATTCTCAAAAATGAACAATTCGGTTTTAGGGCTGGTCATTCGACAGTGTTGCCGGAATAACTGATTTCATCACCGATAATTCTAACCTTAGTAAGCACACTGGTTTATTGTTAATTGATATTGAGAAAGCATTTGATACAGCTTGGCACAATGGGATTTTGTACAAATTAATTAAATTCGGTTTATCATCTCGTTAAATTAATTAGGTGTCCTATTTAAGCGATAGAACGTTTTACATTCATCACCTACACTTACGATCAACACCCAAAACTATTTTTGCAGGTGTTCCACGAGGAAGTATTTTAAGTCCTTACCTATTTTTAATATTATTAAACGATTTTCCTAATATACCCTTCGTCCATGCGGATTTTTACGCTGACGATCTGGCGTTATTTTGCAAATCGTTCAGAACTGTTGCAATTTACAATAGGTTACAAAAAGCGTCAAATGCTATTTACAAGTAAACGCTGGAGGCTAAAATTAAATACCGAGAAATCGCACGCTATACTGTTTACTAAAAGATTTCCTACTTCTCTGTCTCTGATATTACTATTAATAGTAAATGCATCAGTTGGCAGAAGCAGGTTAACTATCTATGAGTTATATCTAGGCTCTCGTCTTTCATTTAACGCGCACATTAATAAATCTATCGGTGACGCGAGAAAAGCCATTCGAATACAATTATCAGTTACCGTTCTCATCTTTCTTCGGTAAACAAGAAATTCATTTACACTACCATTATAGGATCTAGTTTACGTTTGTCCCGTCTGACGTTCAGTGTCCGTTGGTACTTACAAAAAACTCCAGGTAATGCAAAACCGGCTTTGCAGAATATCACTAAGTGCTCCTCGATGGACTAAAATACATGCATTCCACGCTAAATATTCCTCATATTTATGATCATATTTATCAATTATCAACGAAATTTTACGATAAAAGTATTATGACAATAACTTAATTCAGGTAATCGGGGATTATTTGATCTCAGCATGCGTTACACTAGATATAAGCATCGCTGTATTAAGCACCGATTTCTAATGTATACGACCAGATCTTTTTTTTTTTTTTAATTTTTATTTATTTATATACAAGTTAAACTAAATTTAACCAGCTAATAGTTTTTTTTTTTTAATAATTTTTCCTATCGTTATTTTACTGTTATTTTCTTTAATATGTCTTTAGTTTTGTAAAGTCATTTGGTTGTATTTAACTGTTAAGGTAACTTTAAGGATGCATATATGTGTATTTATGTACATATAAATTCTTTACAATTTATAAAATGTTGTACTGAAATATACTATACTACTACTAACATCGCGGATAACCATTTAAAGCCTAAAATTGATACGTATATACATAACGAATGTCGTACAAAATTTGAAGTATTCTATTTTGCTCGAATAAGAGACACCGCCTTACTGCTGGATGCGCCAATTTTCGTTCGTTTAGATTAAATTAATAATGATAATACAGCGCTATGGAACGAACACCGAATAGAATAACAATTTACAGCGAAGGAGAAATTATTTTTAGGACGGACGAGTGTGAAGAGAGAATAATCTCGAAAAGAGAGAGTTAATATACGGATATATACTACACTTATGCAAGATAAATAAGATACAGCCATCTACAATTTTACGTAGTAATACGTCGAACATCGTTAGATTTGATTATAAAGGTTGCCACCGTCAAGTAAGAAGGGTGCCCATTAATCCCTAGTTTCGCAGTTTAAATTCCAACACCAGGATAACAAGTTGTAATGACTGAAAAGACCTACAACTTGACTGTCCGTGTAATTAATTTGTACATCAGTGCAATATCGACATAGTATAGAAACGCCGATAATAACGGTCTTTCCTCTGTTTAGCCGGTTCGATACCAATGTTCCAGTCGAAGATAATCGTTTAAGTAACCTTCGAGTTGTTCTTTCAGTGACGAATATATATAAATATATATATATATATATCTGTGAAGAGGGCAAAGATGCCGCTAGTATTATACCTGAGACCCATCTATCCGAACTAGAAGTGTCAAATACGTAATAATTTTGAATGTTTGACAATGTAAAAAAAATAATTTTATTATAATTTATCAAACTAATTAAATAAAATATATATATATATATATATATAAGGTGACCCAGAGAAGACGTACGGTTTTTTGTTGTTTTTTGAATAACTCAAAAACTAGTTGTCGACCAACGTTTTCGAATGAAATTTTATTTTAAAATAGGAAACGAATTAATACCGTTCGGATGACCGCCGTTTGCAGCGATACAATAATTCAGTCTTTTCACAACATTTTCGACAGTTTTTCGAGCGCATAGGTCGCTGAATTTGGGAATCGACTGTAATTCTAATTACGGTACTTTATTATTTCTTTATTTCCTCATTTCAGGGAGGTGCCCAACAGTGGACATAAATGTCCATTTATTCTGCTCCGTTTTACAGACCTTACTAGTCGGAAATATAAGTGTCATTTACCATTATATGAGTAATAGGAAAATCACTATACAAGTTGGGAATGCAAAAAGAGCCCAATATGGATTGTCCTCAGGTAAGTGTGTTCGCCCGCTACTCTGGAACATAGTTTTTAACGGTGTCTTGAAATTACGTTACTATGTAAATTGAAAACTTTGTGCGCGTAGTTCGACTCGGTTATATAATTTCTGAGAACTCGAAAGCAGAACATAAAGTATAGCAAAATGTACTTTAATCAAATTAGAAAATTGGTCGGATAGTGCCAAATTAAAATTGTCGATACACAATATTTTTGTCACTCTTTTTAATTCCTTAAATAAAAAACAAACAGAAAACTTCAAAATTTGAGAATTAACCTCTTAAAGTGGTTTAATACTTTAAATACTTAATGTTGATGTATCGGAGAGTAGTGATTTTATGAATTAACGAAACAAAATAAAATTAAAGTTAATCATTATAATTTTTTTTTATTTTTTTTTTAATTATATAAGCGCGAATCTTTTCGACTATAAAGTCATATAGCTTGAAAAGACTATAAAGTCATATAGCTTGAAAATGACTTTATAGTCGAAAAGCTTCGCGCTTATATAATAAAAACAATTTTTAGCGATTAACTTCAATTTTATTTTGTTTCGTTAATTTAAATACTTAGGTATTATCATAGACGAGTAATTAACTTTGAAATACCAGCTTGATAATAATATTATTGAAAATAAATACTGTCAAATTTTACGGGCCTCCTGCTAAAATATACGGGGCTTCAATTACAACTACAGAATTGTACTATAGAAATAACTTATTGAAAATACTTTAGCACGTTGTTGCATTCTAAAAGTTAAATTAGAAACATTTACTTTTTTCCGTATCATAACGAGCAGTCAATAGAAGAAACGAATGACAATCTCAAAATTGGATCTAAATTCTCACCGTGAAATTAGAACTCAATATATCTTTACACTGAAAGCTATAAAAAGATACTATTTAAAAATTCGGGAAAAAAGATGAGAAGAGAATGCTGTGCGACACAACCACAGCTTAATTTCGAATGTATTATGCGGACCACCCATAAAATTACTACTACACTACCCAATTATTAACGGGGGGGGGACATAGAAAATATGGGTCTTATCTATTTCGCTTTCATTTAAGTGAGGATGACAATCGCGTCTACTGATGTACAACATAATAAATTCCAGAGTTACATACTAACGTTTTTACCAGCACTTAGCGGAACAGTGAAAAAACTTTTCAGCACCAAATAAAATTATATATATAGGTTGAATACATTTCTGGGCGCATGTGCGCTTGTGTGAAGTTTCTGTATGATCACGTGCAAATAGTATATTTATGTACACGGGATATATACGTATGTGTACATATGTATCGTATATAGATAATTCCTACATTTATGTATCTGGTACATCAAAATTATAGTATTAATATCGCCTCGTATAAGAGTTATAAGCGCATATATGTACATATTCGATGCTGGGAGTGAAATTGGCGCAGCTCGCGAAAATGTGAGTGTACAAGTAGTTGTAATATTATGATATATTATAGAGTACTGTCAAGAGGAGTAATTAAAGATAGTGCAGTGTTCTGCATATCAGTAAATGAAAAAAAGTGTAAAATATTAATTTTAATAATAATGAATTAATATATATATATATATATATATATATATATATATATATATATATATATATATATCAGTTAGCTAACGGTATTATTTGGAACCATCGGTATAAAGATTTGAGTGAGACAAATTAAAGTTTACCTAAAAAAATGGTACTCAGTGTTTCTTGCACGAAATTCCTGTATAGTTCGAAATATAGATAACAAAATTTTAAATCGAGTAGAACGATTCGAATATTAGTAATCGTACTAACGAGTACAGGAAGAAATTAGACTTGGAAGTAGAAATAAAAAATTCCAATAGCTAAACGAGTGTCCGTGAAAACAAGAAATTTATTCAATAAGGAAATTAAAATAGAATTAAGGAAAAAATTATATTATATGGTTCGGAAACGCGGGTGTCAACGATAGAAGAAACCTTTGGACCTTTTCGAAATGTTCGGATTGTGTCGCATTAAGGTGAACTAATCAAAAACTTATTATAAAATAAATTTTAGACGACATTCCGGATGGCATTCTAAATAATTAAGAAATATCGAAAGAAACGAAACTTATATAATTGACGTAATGAAAGACTCGTAAATGAAACAATAAACGATCATTCCAGGTAAATGAAAATGCAAAACAATAAATTATATATAATATATATATATATATATATATATATATATATATATATATATGATATTCGCATGTAGATAGATACACGAATGTGTACATATATATGTGTAAAATTTGTGGGCGAGTGATTTCTACGAGAGTACTATAAATACTAATGCAAATATATATATATATATACCTATGAAAGGACTTCAAATAAAATAATGATGTAGTAAACCACACAGATATAAGGAGCCGGGAAAAAATATGAATATAAGCAAATGATGTGCGTATGAGTGTATATATATATATATATATATAAAATTATCATCAATATTTAAAAGAACACGCTCTTTGTAGCTAGCCAATCGTGTTCTTACATTCCTTCCTATTGACTGCTATGTTCTTCATCTCTTTATACGTCATATGCATTCTTCTTTCCAATTTTCCTTCGATTATGACCGTCATGAACGCGTTATGCCGCAGCATTCTAGAAGTCTTTTTCGTCTTCGTTGCATTGTTTCCGTTAGTTACGTTTTTCATTTACCAAAACCTCTGAATTTCTCTTCTTCTTCGTCCATGGTATTTTCATCGTACGTCGTCATCCCGACATTTCGAAGGCTTGTTCTTTTAGGTTTTTCGTTAACATCCACGTTTGTGAACCGTTGAAAAATGTATTCCGCACGTATAATTTCAAAAGTTTCCCCCTGTTTTTCCCAATTTTCGTGTTTTTTTTTTTAAAATACATCTCTTCGTTTTACAAACGCTTGTTTGGCTATTTCAATTCTTGTTGTCATTTCTTTATCGCTTGTTCCCGTATACGTTATTACTAGAGTGCGGATTTCTCGGCATTTGCCGAATCATTTTGCTGCACGCTACAGAAGATCTGATCACAGATAAATTCGAATTGGAGTTCGCTGATTCCACAACCGAAATTTTATTTTGCCGAAAAGTGCCGAAAAACAAAATAAATGCCGAAAACAGAATAAATGCCGAAAAAATGCCGAAAATGATGATTAATACTATTTTAAACATTTTCCACATATTAAAAAAAATCCATTGATGATTTTTTTTTAATTTCGATTTTTAATCGTGTAGAAGTCGAAAAGTTTGTAAGGTCGTTCTATGTCATATTTTATGTCTGTGACTAATATAATAAATAGTGTGAATCGCCATTTTACTTTAACCGTTTACTTTTACTTTTCATTTCTGTTTTCTATGTTACTAGTTTTGTTACCCTGTTTTGGTTTTCTCTAAATAAAGATGTGTTGTGTTTATAATTAACATTTGATTTGTTTTTTTTCCATTCGTTAGATATTTTAATTTTTGTTTACTTTATTTCCTAATATTTGTACATTTGTTCTCAAAATGCCGTAATCGACCTCTGAAAAAAGTGTTTTATTAAAAAGATGGATTCAGATAAGAAGAATGCTGTGGTAGCTAAAAATATCGGATATATAGATTTAAAGAAAATAAGTAATTTTTTAGTTGAAGGGGAAGGAGAAATAAATACACTTAGTCCTACTGAAATTAGCGCATACAAAATACGCGCCAATTACGTCGGCAGATGTGGAAAGAAGCTTTTCCTATCTGAAAAATATTTTAAGTGATAAACGTCACCAATTTGGCGAATTAAATTTTGAAAAACATTTAATTATTTCATATAACGCCAAATTATTTAAGTAATAGTGTAATAATTGTATATGTACAGTTAATTAATCCGAAATTTCATGTACTGTTTAAGTGTAATATTTTTCTATATATATAGTATTTAATAAATCCGTAATTTCGTATACTGTAGTGTTTTATTATCTTTACTTCGGTTTTCAATGCTCATATAAAATTTTTATGTGAAATATAAGCCGTTTTTTATGAATGCCGGAAAATGCCGAAAATGACTTTTTAAATGCCGAAAATGACTTTTTAAACGCCGAAAAAAAAATTTTTAGTGCCGATAAATCCGCACTCTAGTTATTACGAATAACTGTTATACTTGTCTTAAGGTTTTGTTTTCTATAACGTTTATTTTCTCTTCATATTGCGCCGCTACTAAGATTTTTATTTTAGTTTTGCTTACAGCGTTTAAATTTATTTCCTTTAAATATTTGTGCAATATTGTTAATTGTCGTCGTAGTCGGCCGATAATACAATATCGTCTGTAAATCTTATACAATGTGTGTTGCCCGTTTATTTTCACGCTTGGCTTTCATTTTTCTTTGTCGATTTTTCCATGATCAAAGTTCAAAAATTATACATGACGATCAGCATCCTTATCTTATTTTCCTTTTGTACTTTCGTTTTTTTCTTATTTCGGCCGATTATTTCTCGTTTAACTTCCATATTATTTTCCTATCTTTCTAATCTGATGCAATTTCTTCTCCGATGCTACACAGTCAAATGTCTTTTCTATTCTGAACGGGATTTTTTCATCTCCACATCAGCGGTCATTTTCGCAATAGAGGTAGCGATGATATATTTTCTTGACACGGCGCACTATCGCTAAAAACCCCAGCGGCGCTCGGAGTACGCTTTTTTTTTTACCAAAAACTTTTCTTTTATAACGACACGTACTGCTCGTATTTGTCTCGACGATGTGACCTAGATAACTCAATTTTCTTTCTTTGATTCAAATAATTATAACACGTTCAGTATCGTCGAGATTAATAATTCGCTTTTAGATCATCGATGAAAGATTAAAGAACAAACGAAAACGACAAAAAAATAAGAGTGTTTTTTTAGTGTTGCGGGGGGGGGTTCAAACGGGAAATTACCATTTTTAAAGATGAAAACTTTTAAACTAGCGAGATAACTTCGAGATAATGTAATATAAAACTAAGGACGAAATTTAGGTAACTATTCAAATTTGGGCACGTTCAATTTAAAATTTTATCGTTGGCACGAAAATTGAATAATTTACCTGGAAAAATTTAATGGCTCTAAAATAAAAGTTTAAGCCACCCGGTATAGATTTATAATAATTTATCGTAATAAAAGACTCGCAGTTTGCAATTAATTTAACATTTAAATATCCGTTAATTTTTGTAACACCACGAATAACTGACGAAATTCGATTTATTTAAATTGCGTTAGAAACTGGGCATAGTTTAAATCGACCGTTAACTTTATCCAAAACTTAAAACGTTGACTATTCTATTCGTTTATCTGTTTATCTTCGAACATATCGATTTATCTGTCCGTTTAATGAACCCTGCAGAGCTGACGTTTGTTGATAGCACTTGGTAAAATTATTGCTGTAATTTTCGAACGACCGATCGTTATGACTCGACATCGTAGCTCCGCTCTGTTATCTACAATATGGCGGTGTTGCTTTTGTTCTAGGTGTAATAAGTTGTGGTGGGATGTGTTCGAGCACGTCGCGCAGCAGAAAAACTAATCGACAACCGATAAGTTTATTTTTTTTTTTTTGGATTGATCAATATCGCCGGCATAAATAATTATAAAAAATCAATTGAAAAATTAGTGAAATCACTAACATTTATTTTCTTGTAAAAAACACAAAGCTTTTCGGCATTTACGCCATTATCAAGTGATAACATTTTTTTTAAATCATAATTTTACAAGTATAAACTAAAAATAATTACTTAAAAAATATCTGATTGTGAACGGTGAACTATATTCCATAAAATGTTAGCTTTATTGTCTGTTCTGTTATTAATTAATTTTTTGAAAAGTTGAAATTGAATTCAAGTATATTTGTTTACTCGATTTTGTTTTTTTTTTATTTATTTTTTACGATATTGTTTTCCGGATTCCGCAAATTGGAATTTAAATTTTCATTTACTGTCGCAATGTACGGTATCCAAAAGTAAAATATAAAATGTAAAAATATACAAACGCAAAAATTTTTTAAAAAACACCATTTTACAAGTATAAATATGAAAAATAAGTATTCGAAAAATCTGATAATTATCGTTAATATATTCAATTTCAACATTTCAACAAATAAACTAATAACAGAACAGACAAGAAAGATAACATTTTATGGAATATGGTTCAACGTTCACATCGGATATGGTTTTAAGTAATTATTTTTAATTTATACTTGTAAAATTATGATTTTTAACATTTTTTTGTTATCACTTTGGCGTAAATGCCGAAAATCTTCGTGTTTTTCAAGAAAATAAATGTTAGTGATTTAACTAATTTTTCAAGAAATCACTACATTCCCCATTATAAAAAGTAAAATAAATAAAAATAAATAATTATGTGGGTTTTTTTTTTTGGATTGCTGCTACGGCCAGAAGCACCCGTATGGAAAAATGAATGTTGGATTAGATTGATCATGTCTATAGCTCGAAGAAACTGAAGTGCTGCTTCTACAGCAGTTGAATCATCAGATAGAACTGTTTTGAATGAACTACCATCGAAGTTTTGGGGATGGTATACGGAATATTGTGGGCAGTCAAAGAACAAGTGCCGGAGTGTTAAGGGGGTTCGGGCGCAATGAGCGCACAGAGGTGGATCTGTTCTACTTAGAATATAACCACGAGTCAGTGCAGTGTGGCCAATACGAATATGGGAAAGTACTACCTGATCCTTTCTGCTTTGCGCCAAATATTTCCAAGGAAGAGAAGAGGAGCGAATGGATCTAAGATGATTCGTTGGAGGAATTGCATTCCACAGATCACAAAATAATTTATTTGCTATATATTCGATGGAGGTGACTGCATCTGCCTCAGGTATAGGTATTAAGGGATAAGGATTCGAGCTGCCTCTTTAGCTGCTCTATCAACTAATTCACTTAATGTGAAACCTGTGTGGCTTGGAATCCATATTAGGGTTATTTTCAGAGTAGGGTGTTGGTAGAAGAGATTCAATATTTTTATAGCAATAGGATGGATTTTGGAAGAATTAGGGTTGAAACACATAACGGAAGATAGTGAATCAGAACATATTAAAAGATCATTGTGATTTTCATTGACCGCAGCGGATACAGCAAGGTAGATTGCGTATAATTCAGCGGAAAATACCGAGTACTGTGGAGGCAAGCTGTAGCGAAGAATATGATCCTCTAAAACCACCGCACAACCACAATATGTATTAAGTTTAGATGCGTCGGTATACATTTTTTTACATCCTCTGTATTTATCTATGGATTGTTCAATGCGGATATTTATTTGATCTGCAGAGAGTGACTTTATTGCGGAATGCATCAGAGATGTGTCGGTTTGGATGGAAAAGAGATGCCAGGTAGGATATTGCGTGTGATTTTTATAAATTAAATCAGGAATTTCCGGAATAGGATATCAGGAAGTTGGAAAAGTGTTTGTAGGTGTATATTGCATTTTTTAATAAGGTATTTTCTTCTTAAAAACGGAGGCCATTCTTCAGCTTCGCAAGAAAGACTGTCAATCGGACTTGTAACGAAAAGCACCGAAGGCTATTCTAATTGCTGTATTACAGATGATATCCAGTTTTCTCAATGTGGTATTTTTAATGGTTGTGCTGTATATTACACTTCTGTAGTCCAGCTTTGAACTTATGAGGCATCTGAACAAATGTAATAAGGGTTTTTTATCCGCTCTGAACGATGTGTGAGCTAATTTTCTCAGCATATTCATGTCTGCAGAAATTGAAACCAGTAGTTTGTTTACGTGTTCTTTCCATTTTAACTCATTATTCCAGTGTAAGCCTAGAAATTTCATGACTGATTTCGTTTTTATCGGTTGATTTTTAATTGCAGTATATTTGCAGATGATATAGCAATCTTTTTACCATGTCAAGTTCAGTGGGTGAAAAAATGTTGCAGGACACTGTTACAAATATAGCAAATTGGGCAGCAGGAAATGGTTTGATACTTTCTCAGTCAAAAACAGCGGCCGTTCATTTCTGCTGAAGTATTAAATTATGTTATTAATTCAATAGCGGCTAAGGATAAGCATCTACTTCGTAAGAATTACATGAATCATTGAACCGTGGCTTAAAAAATATAAAACGTCTTGAAATCGTAAAAACGCCAGGGAACATAAAAGAAAATATACAATGTTTATTGAATTTTCCCGATGATAAAATTACCTAACACAAACGTTCCCATACTTCTCCATCAGCTGGTGAAGTTCAAAAAAGAGGGAAAATTTTTTGCAGGTTATGTAGAAAAAGACATGCGACGAAAACAGTTTGTCCTAAATGTAATACGCCAAATTTTGGAGAACACATTGTAATATTTTATCGGTCCTGTACTGAAGAAGGTAGGAAATAATTGTACTTCTAGATTTTTCATTGTAATTAGTACTTTTTTAAATAATATCTTTAACCATACTTACTCTGTTAATTGTTACACAACTAATACTTTTATTTAAATTACATTTCATAATGTTTTACACGTTTCATTTATTTCAAAATAAATGCATTAAAAAGTTTGAGCAGTATTCAATATCAAAAATTTAATAATTTACAGCGATCACAAGGTAAATAGATCGACTTTTAATAGTCTAGGAAGCTTAGCCATGTAGGTTAATACATATACAAGAATGCGCACAATATATATATATATATGTATGTACATGATCATTTTTATCGTCATGAGCGTGACTATTACATATTATTTTTATTTATTTAATTAAGAACGCGATGTGTCAATCGGTTCAGACATGGTATTCGTATTGTATAATTTGCTTAACCTTATATGTTATATTAATTTTGAAATTATATATATATATACATATACATATATGTAACGTAATTATTATTTCATACCTTGGGTTTTGTATATCATTTTAGTAGATTATATTATTATGGGGGTTCTGCCCGGTCAGCCGGACCCAATATACTCGACATATAAAATATGTTCATCATTCTGGGTCATTTTCTTATGGCAATTAACATTGATAGGGTTTCTGTCCGGTATTTGATTATTACTCGTATTATTGGACGCGTTATTAATCGATTATTATTATTCCGAGGTCAACCAATCATCAACTTGGACCGCCACACCCTCTCCACACCTCCCACTGTACCATTATTATACACATTTCAGCAAAATTCTTAACCCAATTGATGATAACTGAGAGTGTGTGTGTGTGTGCGCATACCTTATCATCCTCAACAGTCCTTAACGTTATCAGTGTGTGTGTGTGCGAGCGAATGTGCGTGTGTGTGTGCACATCTTATCATCACCAACAGTCTATTAATCGTATTGGTGTGTGCGTGCGAGCGAGCGAGTGTTAGTGTGTAAACGTGATTAAATCGATGATTACGTGAAGTCACATCCTCCAAACGAGTTGGGCGGTGAACAATTCCTATAGGTTTCGAGGTTCTAATGCTTTTGACGAGTACCTAAAGAAGCTACCCAAAGAAGCTCCCGTAACTAAACTCGTTTCCCAGCAGTATACTATTACCATATCCCGTGAAACATTATTATTATTATTATTATTATAGACGGATGGACCACGTGTGTATGTACGACTGACGGTCAGTCTATCTGTCTTCTCTCTCTGTCGTGTGTGTGTGTGTGTGTGTGTATAATAATGATCAAATCGTTGATTACGTGACGATTCGCATGAACTATTAATTGGATGATGCAATACTACTAATCGCTTTTGCCGAACAGTTCCTATAAATCATATCGGTGTGTGTGTGTGAGTGTATGCATCTTATCATCATCAACAGTCGTATTATTCGTATCGGTGTTTGCGAGCGAGCGTGTGTGTGTGCATGTGTTGGTTTGTATGCATTTTATTATTGCCAACAGACATTACACGCTACTTGGTATTCGTGATAAATCGTAACCTTGGGACACACATGCAAATTACTTTGATAGAGCTTATCAGTACATGGTAAAATTTATCAATTAATCGAATAATTATGTCGGACGTGACGTTTATACACGATTAAATGGAAGATTACCTAAGTTCACATAAACTGTATCAAATACGTCGACGTGACATTCTACTACTGACGTTTTTAGTAACTCTTACCGTGAGAGAATTCTATATATACGCTCTTCGTCCTAGCCGAGTGTAATCATTTGCTAATTCATTATCCTGATAAGTTTTTACAATCATTCGATCGATCCGGCTCTATTAATTTTCATCATCGCGAATATTATTTTATTTCGGTAAGTACTTTATTAATTAATAATAATTATTTTGTTACTCGATTATTTACGATACATAATTCTTTATTTTTCAAAAAATTTAATTGAGTGTGTCTGCGTTTGTGTATGCATAAAACTAGCGTAAATATAAAAATATTTCAACTAACCTAATCTCTTTCAACATCTATTCCACTATCGTTTCCCCATTCTTCCCATTCATCATTAAAATTACCATCCTCTTCTTCATGTTCGTCTTCTTCTCCTTCTTCTTCATCCCAGTTTTCTTCCTGGTACTCCTCCCCACAACACATGTTTGCTAGTATTCTTTCATTCGATAACTAACAAAATGTATTTATGTTTAATTATATTAAACCGAGTAAATAAAATTACGATCAGTAGTAAATGAAAATCGTACCGAACGAAGAATTTATAAAAAATTCAACTTACATTTATGAAGTTGTACGTTGTGTATTCTCCATCGCTTACGACCTCTCTACCATCGTAATTTCTAACGGTTATTCGAGTACTACCGAAATTTAAGTTTACGGAACGATATATATAATTTGTGTTTTCTATTTCTTCAATTAAATTTACATTTGAAATAATCTCGAGTATATTTCCGAGAACGTTCTTACGAATGATGAAACTATCCATTTTTTTTTCACTGTGTACTCAGTATGAAAAAAATACTCTATTATATAGATGAAAATTATTATCCTAATGAGGGCTCATGTGTGCTAAATAAGATTACTTAAGGTCGGTTACGATTAAATGATGTAATTAATTATTATGATCATGTTTTACGTGCTTTCATTTAAGAAACGCATTTAATACATATACATATTGTTTTATGCAATTCTATCGAAATTTATCGATTGACGACAGTAATTTTTACGGTCACGTTTTACATGCTTTATTTAAGATGCGCATTTAATACATGTACATATTGTTTATGTAATTATCAAAATTTATCGATACAATGATTTATATGTAGTTACATAATTATCAATTCGTATTATTTTTAATTACTTCGTTTATAATAAACGAAATTTCTTACAAGTGTTCATTGTGTGTTTTCAGAGAAATGGCTGCTGATACGAAGTCGACATGGATCGTCAGTTTGAAAGGAAAATCAGAATTAACATTTGCAGATTTGAAAGTAATTCTTCGGAAACATTTCAAAGGAGCAGTTTTTAGCGATAATGATGATGATGGCTGTTTAAAATTTACGTTACCCTACCTGATCCGATTATCCACCATTAATTCGCGATTGGAATCCGCCCCTTTCGTAAATATTATGAAGTCAAGTGGTTTAACCCGAATGCGGTCGATGAAGATGATACTAATATCGACAAGGAATACGCGAAATTAATAAAAAAAGATATTCTTCCGCGAAATAATCGTACTAATATGTAAGATTTTATTTGTACGACACATTTACACTCACTCACACACACACACAAGCACTCAAGCACTCAATTCTTAGTAAATAACACTATCGATATGTGATAATATTGATGATTATGTTTTTGTAATTTAAAGCAAAATATATCATTAGTTATAAAAAATTGCAGTTTTATTTACTTTTTTATTATTTTTATAACTAATGATATATTTTGCTTTAAATTACAAAAACATAATCATCAATATTATCACATATCGATAGTGTTATTTACTAAGAATTGAGTGCTTGAGTGCTTGTGTGTGTGTGTGTGAGTGAGTGTAAATGTGTCGTACAAATTAAAATCTTACATATTAGTACGATTATTTCGCGGAAGAATATCTTTTTTTATTAATTTCGCGTATTCGTCGTCGATATTAGTATCATCTTCATCGACCGCATTCGGGTTAAACCACTTGACTTCATAATATTTACAAAAGGGGGCGGATTCTAATCGCGAATTAATCGTGGATAATCGGATCAGGTAGGGTAACGTAAATTTTAAACAGTCATCATCATCATTATCGCTAAAAACTGCTCCTTTGAAATGTTTTCGAAGAATTACTTTCAAATCGGCAAATGTTAATTCTGATTTTCCTTTCAAACTGACGATCCATGTCGATAATAATTTTCATCTATATAATAGAGTATTTTTTTCATACTGAGTACATAGTGAAAAAAAAAATGGATAGTTTCATCATTCGTAGGAACGTTCTCGGAAATATACTCGAGATTATTTCAAATGTGAATATAATTGAAGAAATAGAAAACACAAATTATATATATCGTTCCGTAAACTTAAATTTCGGTAGTACTCGAATAACCGTTAGAAATTACGATGGTAGAGAGGTCGTAAGCGATGGAGAATACACAACGTACAACTTCATAAATGTAAGTTGAATTTTTTATAAATTCTTCGTTCGGTACAATTTTCATTTACTAATGATCGTAATTTTATTTACTCGGTTTAATATAATTAAACATAAATACATTTTGTTAGTTATCGAATGAAAGAATACTAGCAAACATGTGTTGTGGGGAGGAGTACCAGGAAGAAAACTGGGATGAAGAAGAAGGAGAAGAAGACAAACATGAAGAAGAGGATGGTAATTTTAATGATGAATGGGAAGAATGGGGAAACGATAGTGGAATAGATGTTGAAAGAGATTAGGTTAGTTGAAATATTTTTATATTTACGTTAGTTTTATGCATACACAAACGCAGACACACTCAATTAAATTTTTTGAAAAATAAAGAATTATGTATCGTAAATAATCGAGTAACAAAATAATTATTATTAATTAATAATGTACTTACCGAAATAAAATAATATTTGTGATGATGAAAATTAATAGAGCCGGATCGATTGGATGATTGTGCAAACTTATCAGGATAACGAATTAGCGAATGATTACACTAGGCTAGGACAAAGAGCGTATATATAGAATTCTCTCGCGGTAAGAGTTACTAAAAACGTCAGTAGAACGTAGAATGTCACGTCGACGTATTTGATACAGTTTATGTGAACTTACGTAATCTTCCATTTAATCGTGTATAAACGTCACGTCCGACATAATTATTCGATTAATTGATAAATTTTACCATGTACTGATAAGCTCTATCAAAGTAATTTGCATGTGTGTCCCAAGGTTACGATTTATCACGAATACCAAGTAGCGTGTAATATCTGTTGGCAATAATAAAATGCATACAAACCAACACATGCACACACACACGCTCGCTCGCAAACACTGATACGAATAATACGACTGTTGATGATGATAAGATGCATACACTCACACACACACAGATATGATTTATAGGAACTGTTTGGCAAAAGTGATTAGTAGTATTGCATCATCCAATTAATACTATAGGAATTGTTTGCGCCCAACTCGTTTGGAGGATGTGGCATCATGTAATCATCGATTTAATCACGATTACACATGTACACACTAACAATTGCTCGCTTGTACACACACACCAATATGATTAATATGACTGTTGGTGATGATAAGATGTGTACACATCCACATTTGCTCGCACACACACACACTGATAACGTTAAGGACTGTTGAGGATGATAAGGTATACGCGCACACACACACACACACTCTCAGTTATCATCAATTGGGTTAAGAATTTCGCTGAAATGTGTATAATAATGGAACAGTGGGAGGTGTGGAGGGGTGTGGCGGTCAAAAGTGATGATTGGTTGACCTCGGAATAATAATAATCGATTAATAACTCATTCAATAATAGGAGGACATTTTATATGTTGAGTATATGGCGTCCGTCAATTATATGGGGTCTATAGGTTCTATTGGGTCTGGCTGACCAGGCAGAATCCCCATAATATAGTCTACTCATTTTTTTTTTTAATATAGAGCGTGAACTTACAGTTTAGGTACAAACTAAAAGAATTGGATATTGTCAAATCTAATTTAGATATTATCTTTCTCATTGTGTTATTGTTGTTGAAACTAAGGTGATAAGTTTTAGGAGACATTCTGTTTAACTTTCATCTAGTTGTTCACGTAATAAATGCAACAAGTTTATTCGTATCGTACTTAATTTACACAGCACTCAGTATACGAAAATAAGTTTTCAATATCGAGGAATGGAATAAATGAAAGTATGCAGTCATGAATTGCATTAATGCTAGAGAATAGATAATGCATACACACACACACACACACACACATATATATATATATATATATATATATATGTGTAAAAATATGAATATATTACATGCATGTACATATATACAAACATTATACACACACACACATATATATATGTATATATACATATAGTATGTGGAGGGATAACAATTGTTGGAAGAACCACATGTAATTTACGATACACAGATGACACAGTGATATTGGTGAAGAATGAATTGGAGTTGATAGAACTTCTAGGAAGAATAGAACATTTCAGCGGGAAAGCCAATTTAAACTTAAATCGGGAGAAATGTACAATTGTCACTATTGATAGAGTGAAGAAACTGCCTGCAATATTTACATCAGTGCCTGACATAAAAAGGAAAACAGAAACAATACATCTTGGAGCGCTTGTTACCATCAGTGGGAACAATGAAATGGAAGTTACACGGCGAATTGGGATGGCTATAGTAGTTAAACTTAAAAAGATATGATGGACAATTCCATAAATATAATGACAAAAAAGAGACTAATGAGCTCTCTGGTGTTTCCAATAGCGTTTATGGTTCCGAGTCATGGACAATAACAAAAGCGATACATAGAAAAGTGGAGGCATTTGAAATGTGTTCCTACTGGTGCATATCTCATGGAAGGAACATCAGACGAATGTGTCAATACTTCAACAACTTAGGGTGGAACATAAAGATAGATTAGTGCCAACTATCATGAGAAATGGATTAGATATTACAAGAAGTAATCCAAAGGAAGAGAAGAAGTCCACCGGTTCATTTTATAGATTGCATACAAGAGATGATGGGGATGTGAATGCGACAACTAATGGGCAATATACAGGATCGGAATAAATGGCAGGATTTAATCATAAAAACTACATGATTGGTCACAACATCCGTAATTAAATAATGAAGAAAAGAAAGAACTATATAATATATATTATATATATTATATATATTATATATATGAATCAATTATGTGGACGAGATAGTCACAGTTGCTGACACAGAAACGCAAATGCAGAAGACAATCGACCGAATAAACACTGGATAAAATATCAAATTAAAATTGATGCAGGTAAAACAAAAGTAACTAAATTTACGAAGAAGGCCAACAAACAAGAAAGCTACAATCAAGATTGTAAATTTAAAACCTAAATGAATTCAGGTATATCGGGGGTGATTATAAACAACAATGGTCTCGACATTACGACGAAATAAAGACAAGAATTTATTTCGCTAAACTTAAGATCAAGATGAACCTAGGAAAAGAATAGTGTGATCCTATACATACCGTCTGTATTGAAATATGACTGCTAAACGTGGACTATGAGTGGGGTATGTGAAAAAAATTATCCGCTTTTGCCGCACTATGGATGATTGTTACGAATATCGTGGAAAGATTGAGGAGGTTTTAACAGGAAAATCAGAAAAAAATAGTAGACGATATTAATAACAAGAACACGAAAATTCGAAATGGCCGAATTATCACGCTTGGATTACAAAAAATGATATAAGGAAAACTAACAAGAGGAAGAGGCTACTGGAATTGGTAATAACAAGTCCAGCGAACAACTCACTTTATAAGAACCTTAAAGAACGCACGCTACAAAACCGGCAGATATAAATGGAAAGGATGTACGTAATCTCCTGTAAGAGGGAAGCGATTATGATGATGATATAAGTACATTATATATATATATATATGCATGTATTTACACACATATTTTTATACGTTTAGCCTATATCTATCCACTGCTCGGTGTAAAATTTACCCTTACACCAATTATAAATGTACATACATACGTACTACGGATGTAAATGTATTGTTATAACACGTAGGAAAATTCACCGGTGTAATTTAAGGAGGAAACCTTGCATAAAATTGAAAATGAAAAGAGAATGTCCTTGTTCCTCCTTGCGCGTAAATATTAAATGTTTCCCCATTTTGACCAGTTTTAATTATTAAAACGGATGGGTCGAATTCAAATTGCATAGGCGGTTTAAAGTTGTGCTTATCCAAAGACAGGTAATAAAAGTGTATGAAAAAACAACGAATATAAGCTGCCTGCAAGGTAGTGTATTAGGCCGCTACTTTGGAAAATTTTTGGGGCCCTAAAACTACAATATAATAATAAGTCGGTTTTTGTGCTTAGGTTGACGATTTATTATTCGTCATAAAAGGAGATTTTAAAGTTGAACTGGAACATGTTGATATGAAATGTTGCGTAAGTTAGAAAGATGGCTCTAAATGACGTTTTAATCTACCGGTATCCGTCGATAAATATTTCGGTCAACTTTTCATGAAATCATTAAAACTTAAGGTAAACACTATAAAAGTCGTATACAATCTTAACTTAAAGTCATTGAATATTCTAAATACTTAATATTTTATTACACAATATGATATCAAAAATGAATGGTAAATGCCACTAATTGCTAAAAGTACCGTCAGAGCATTTGGGATTCGATTTTTTTTCTACGAGTAGAAGTCTATTGTTCGAATTATCGATTACTTAGAAATAATTGCAGACTTAATTTTAAAGTTGGTTAGAAGGTGGAGATTGTTTACATCCGGGATACTTGTTTTCAGCTGATTGCAACGATATTCCGTATATTTATGGCGGACTACAACAATATGATAGACCGTTAGTGGTGAACAGCAAACTTCACATATTGGCTGTGATTGGACAGATTCGATTTTAATTACAGAATGATAATATACAAATCGCTAGTACTGCTGTTCCGTGTATATCCGAAAGTTAAAATTTTCACAAAAAAAAAAATTCATTACAAAGGAAATTTCTAATTAACGCATGCAGAATTTATAAAACTATCTCACACAGCGCGTTAATCACTATTTTTGGTGTACTCTACCACTCGACTTACTAATAAAAAGCGGAGCTGTTATATTTGCAATAAAGAATAACGAATTTCAGTTTATTGATGATTAAGCTATTTATCACCAATAATACTAACCGTTTCCTTAGTTCCTGCATCATCCTGTAGAACAAACGAATTAAAAACAGTTTAAAAAAATACTACAGTACATTTTGGCAATCCAAATGGGTAAATATACAGTTGAGCGTTGTACTTTTTCAATGATCCCTAACTTTTTCGATAGATGTAACTTTAAATTTTCACCGGATTTTTATACGACCTAACTATTTCAAATGTACCCGTTCTGTATATGATTCTCTCAACCGTTGTAAATATAAGACCATTATTATGTCACCTTTGAACTTAAACATAATTCTAATGCAAGCGAGAGTAACAGTACACAACTCGTGTAAATGCGAGTGTATATGAGAATTTTATAGCGGCCTTTCCTGATTAAGCTTAAACGGTCGGTGTAGGAAGCTGTCATCGAAAGACACTATATGCAAAGCATATGCGAGCGCTTATGACATTATTCGTTGTACCGTATTTATGTAGTTACTTTCAACGAATATATATATATATTTTAACGATTTTTGAGGCCATACTATGAATTATGAAATAATTGAAAATTTTTACAAGAACTGACGTTTACCGGATGCTTCGATATGAGTGTTTCCGTTGTTTTACTATCAAGAGGAGAGTAATTTTCAGAATCGCATATACTCCATTCCGTATTTCGGGTGTTGTATATTGTGTAAACCGACTAGTATGACCTTAATTGCTCGCTGTTTGTACATTCGAAATCTATTGCTGCACCGTACAATGGATACGAAATTATAAATATTCGAATTATTCGCTCTAAGACTCGCGTATTCATTAAGGTAATTCTCTTATCATATCCGTTAGTAAAAAGTGGACCAATCCGTACGTAAGAAATTCATTATTTATCATCACTCTGTATCAGTGTCACGCTCGAGCGTGTATGTGTGTGTCTAATGTCGATATAAACGACAGCTATTAACCGACGCTAACGGATATCCGTAATTTTCTTCTAAACTAACGTCGACCGCTCGATGAAAGGACTGGGTCGTTCGTAATTAGTTGACTAACTTTTAATCTATCAGTTATATGCGTAAATTCTACGAATTTATATTAGATGGAACAGCCTTCTTTCATCGCGATAAGTTAATTTAAGTGTGGGGTTCTATGCGTTGGTGCTGCGAGCAACATAGTTATATTAATAATACCATTTGGTTTGTAGAGAGAGGAGCTTTTTATTTGGTAAAAATCCCACACACTGATTTTGGCATAACAAAAAACTAAAATATTTTTTATCATTAGCGTCTTTTGAAGATTTTCCACCTCCCGCTTTAAAAAAAACCACATACAAAATAAAACAAACTTTAAATTCTAACGCGACCAAAGTTGCAATTGTTATTATTAAGTACGTAATCTATAAAGTGATTTCGAATTCTCTGGTATAAAGTATACTTAAATTTCTAAAAAAAAAAAACAAAGTTTGCAAAAAAAAAATAAAATAAAAAAGAAATAAATATATTTATAATGTGGAAAATTTTTGCTCCGAACCGAACCACCTCATTAATTTGTCAGATATGACGGTTTTGGTAATCTTTTATTTTGTAGAAGTAACATACATTATTGAATATACATATACATCCCGATTGCTATCGTCGTTTCGATGTTAGACATAGATGCCGATCTCAAGTCGATATAGGTCGGTATCGGTTTAATATATCGCATAGTGATAATAATAATAATCTTTCATATTAACTAAGTATATTTAGCAACAAGAGCCGGTGTAGAAGTGGAATTCGTACCACCATAACTTCCTTCTCGCCATGAAATCCAATGTAGGCTTCTGGGAACCACCTGCCAATTTAACCCGTTCCAACTACATAGCACTCAGCAGGCTCCGCCTTGGTCACATATCACTCTCTCATACCATCTTCTCCAACGTACCAACCACCCAGCTTTTTGCCCCTTTCTCTATTATCTGCCATATTTTACTGTACTGCCCTATACTCATCCCTTTCCGGCCCAATATCGAAACAGTTCTTCTCAAGTATTCCTTCAGTTGTACAGTTCCTTTCCTTTTCCAACCTCAGTTACTACATCTAAATGTTAAATCACCAGTGCCGTAATAGCCTCGGTAATTAAACGCGGCACTATAAAAAAAAAAAAAAAAAAAAAAGTATTTCCCAGGGCGATCAAGCTGGACGATGAAATAAGTCGGATAGCGATGAAAAAAAAAACGATTACCTTTCGCTAAGCGAAAATAATTTGAAATATCGAAAATGAAATAGTTTCATAGCGATACTTGTGCAATTTAAAATGCCGTAACATCTAACGGTTCATTTGCTAAACTGTCGCCAAAAAATTAAATGCTTGCTCGTCCTCAGTTGCACACCGATTTATTTGATGAAATGACGAGTTAGCTCGGAATGAAAAATTCTGTAAATGTTTTTTTTCTTTTTGTTAACATAATATATATAAAGTCAAGAACGTCCCATCAACTCGCAAGTTGGTATAAAGGACGTAGTCTAAATAATTCTCAATTTAAATATTGATATCAACCGGCTAACGGACATTTCTTTAGGAAAACAATACGAGGTGATTTTGCAGTCCCCGGCTTTTCTTTACTTCTGCAGTTAGAGACCTTTGTAACGTTTAAAATTGTTGTTCCGAATGTGAATTCAAATCGTGCTGGCAGTTCAACCGAAGCCTATTAAATTGAATATATGTATAATGTTAAATTAATTGCACGATTATGAGTCGGACACATCTTAAGAAATTCCAGGCTTATTAAAGTTTTTACCTAGCACCTTGCGGAACAGCGATCAAAATAACCGAATACAATTTTATATATATATATATATATATATATGCTGAGTGTATGCATATATATTATATGTGTATACGTATTGTATATAGACAATTATCCCATTTATGCATCCAGTACACCTAAATTACAGGATACATATATACATATTACCTAAGTGTATGTATGTACAAATTTTATGACTGGAAGTGGAACTGGTGTACAATCCCCGAAAATGTGAACGTACAAGTGATTGTCCTATTATTACATAAAGTACCTATTATAATGTGGAGTAGTATACCGATTAAGCTCAAAGTGGCACCTTTGTAAATGAAACACACTGTAAAACATTAATTTGAATAATAAAGTATTCGTAGAAAAATAGCTATATATATCATTAAGTGTCGTCTCCGTACCGGAGACAAGCAACTACCTACCTATAAATATTTTGTTTGTACAGTGTAACTAACGTACAAGGCGATTAATTATGCAGTTAGATAGGCACACAGATACTCGAGAGAACTGACTGTAATCTGTTTGTTGTCACGACACAATGTAAGCCCCGCATGTTTTGGTAATGTAGTATATTATTTATATATTTTATATATATATATATAATTACTATAATTATATGAAATTTGTAAATTCACGCTATCAAACATATTAGATCGATAATTTTTTTTTTTAATTCCCCCGAAAAAATGCAATAAAGAAACTATTACCTTGCATTTTGCAGTAACGGCCGGCATAGAAGCCGTGCGATTTCTTTGCGGCGTAGTTCCGTTATGTTTACGATCGTCATTGTTATCGCAGCCGTTGTTGTTCGATTGACGACGATAGTATTTCGGCGATATCGATTTAAACGATTGCTGTTGCGACGAGTCGTTGGCCTGATACATCGAAGGGCTACTAATTCGATCCGTTACGTAACGATTCGGCGAAAACTCGAAAAACGTCGGGTTAGGTACGGCCAGACTGGAAGATCTTCGACGGGCCGTTATGGACGACGCGGAGGAATCGAGATATTGTTGTTCGCGATTAGGTTTTATCAACGTCTCCGAAGACGATTTATCAGAATAACGACTAATCAGCGGCTGTTGATAACGTCCGTGTTGATTAAACGTTCCTCGATCTTTACGATGTTGCCGTTGATCGGCGGTAGAAAATAATTGATTGCTCGACCATCTTGTTTTTTGTTGATCTAACGATCGCGTTTGTTGTTGTCTACGTTCGTTAAACGATCGTCTTAGAACGCTGTTCCGATGATCCACCATTAGCGTATCCGGACGTCGGTGATTACGACGCGCTGACGATAATTTATCGTCGTCTACTACCGTGGTCTGCGCTATCGATGACTTGGCAGCTTCCGGCGATGAATTTCCGTCATCAGCTGCGACGACTTTTTCTTCTAGCAACGAAACTAAAGATTCTTCTTTTTCTTCGGGCACGTTTATGAAAATTTTGTAGAAATTATCGGTAAAATTCGATAAACCGCCAACGTCGGAATTGATCATAGACGATCTTCTGGCGGACGTTTTCATCTCGTTTGGAAATTTAGCGAAAATTTTCCTCGCTAATATTTCGTTATTTATATTAATTTTAATTTTTACTTTAGTTTTACTTTTACTTTTAATTTATTTCGATTCGAATTAAATTAGATTTAATATTCAAATTCAGTTTAATAAATAATCGACGACGGCTGTTTTTATTTAATTTCCGGAATTAAATTTAAAATAATAATAATAATAATAATAACGATGAAAAGTGCGATTTACAACGTTCGACGCCGACAGTGTCATACGCGAAACTGATTCAACAAGCAAAGTCGTTTTCCGTCTACCCGGTGTAATTCGTAACTATAGCGCATGCGCTTTAGCCGTTGCACTTTCGCGATAAAAGCTTCGAAGATATAGGGGGTGTTTTAAGACTTTTACACCGATACGACAAAACTTTTTCCACTATTATCTAAAGAATAAATCATTACGCGGTTATAAGGATAATTACGGAAACAGGAGGGGGTTTAACTGGTCGAATTATTTAATTAACCCGATAGAAAGGAGGTTTGAAATTTTATAATAGACTACTATTAAAGAGTATCGCGGATGGACTGACGAATATGTTTGTCAGATGTTGAACGTATATACAGGTGTTTATCAAACAGGATATTAAACAAATTTGGATTTTTCCGTTGCGAGAGATACAAATCCAACGTCTTATAATCGCAGGGAACTGATTGGGAACAAAGGAAGATTCAGAACAAGTTTGACTTGTTAAAATCGATAATTAAACTTTGGACGAGCATTACATACAGCGGATGTTAACATCACTACTTCTCGAGAGAGAGAGAGAGAGAGAGAGAGAGAGAGAGAGAGAGAGAGAGAGAGAGAGAGAGAGAGAGATAAAGGTTTTGAAAATCGACTAGAACAATAGGAGTATAAATGTACAGTCGAAAACTAACTGAATAAATAAAAGTAATAGAATGATACAATAATAAAAATAGTTACTTAGAGAATGAATAAAGTGGCATATTATCATTTTTTTTTTTTAAACAGAATATTATAGATCAGTAATATTTTGTATAATACTGCTTTTTAAATAACTAGATAAGTTTTAAATATAAATATTTTTAGAATTGAAACATTTTACGTCGTCCCTTATTATAAAAAACAGATAACTTTTTAGGGATTAAAAGTTTATGTACCGTATAATGGACACTGTGACGGAAAGCGTTAAAAATGTAACAGACGATAGAGTCAAAAGTATATATCGAAATAAATATTTAAAATCTTTTTCCGATTTAAACACGCTTTTAAACATTCGTACACATTGACGATTTTTTTCGGTTATCAATTCTTTTTTATTACTTAATACGTTGTCCAGATTTTGCCACGTACAACTTGTCTGTGTGTGTACATTCGTTTATCGATGTTTCTGTCATCATTATTAGCACACGGAAGACTGGACTAGTTTACTAAGCTAGCTAGTTGTCGTTTTTATTTTAACCTGTTGCGGTTTTTTCCCTCTCGCGGAAATTAACCCGATTTAAATTTAACTATCCGGTTTGTTGAAATTTGATTTCTTAAAAATTTCAATGGCTTTTCGGACAATTCTGAAATTCATCTATTTTGGACGAGATTTTAAAATCGGTAAATCGTATTCCGCGATTCTCAGGATACCAATGTGAATAGAGACATTTCTTTTCTCTTATGTTTACAATTTGCTTCGTGTTCTATTAATCTCCCATTGATGCATCTACCGGTCTGACCAATATAAATAAGCCCGCACGAGCAGCGGGGAATTTAGTATGTAACATGTGGAGAGTTGATCCTCGAGTAAGTTTTATTTTTTTACACGTGCCAAACACTAGTCAACTTTGGTCTTACGTAAAATTCTACCTGTGGTACCTGTTATATAAGGTAAAATTACATCGGACCCTTCTTTGTTACTGGATTTTACTTTTAATTTCCGATGAAACGCATTATTTCTTGAAAAAAAAACCCATGAGATCATATTCTCTATTTCTTTCTTTAAGGTAGTACATTATAAGTGTTTGAAAGAGTTTTGGCCGTATGTAGCAAACTCTCGTAGATGCTCACTTCTTGATTTGAACAACGTGCTAATGGTTGTGCACATACTTATTCGTGTGTGTAGTTTTTTTTTAAAACATAGATGTAGCTAAATACGCCAGTTACTGTTATTTTATTTTTCCATAACTTTTAAGTTACCGTGAAACATGTTTATACTTATCGTATAGGCCGTATAAATTAAACATCTAATCTCGAGATTGTTAGCTATCGGTCGACTTTATAAGTCCATTTTCGGATGTCTTCAATTTTTGATTTTTCCGGTATAGAAAAATTTCTAGAATATGTTATTTCTGCACTCCATAGTTTAATTTATGACTATTTCCCGATTGAGATCTTTCATCAACCGTGCGTTTTCGACTGTTATTATTATTTTTTTGTTTGTTGCTTCTGATTAGTTGCATAATCAGTATCGCTAGTGGTCCTTAAGTTTTCAGTCCACGATCGTTTTTCTTGATCTTAATCGTTCATTAATAACGTTTCTTTATATCGTAAGGTTGTTATTTTGCGTGTTCCTTTTGTTCTATCGTAGTGTCAGCGGAACGGAATGCGGTTTATTTTATTATTATTTTTGTAGTTATCTTTTTTATTTTATTTCATTATTAATTTATTTAAACTTTTATTATTTTTTCTCTCGTAAACACCGCCGAATCGATCGACAGTACGTTTATTTAAATGGCCGACGAGAGAGGAGGGTGTATTGACTCGGACGATTTGTATAAGGTTGAACCAGGTAATAATAAATTTACTAATGATAATTTTAATTCCGAACAAAAGGTAGTTCCGAATGAAGATAAGAACATGTTTGCCGATAACGATATTAATTGTAGTCGTGATGTTGATAGTAGTGGTAGTAGTAATATTTATAATCAATTAGCGGCGTTGTATTATAATAGTTTCGACGATTTTACCGCTTTTAAGGTAATTGTACAAGCGATAGATGCCTCTAAATATTAAAAAAATTAAATTGCAGTCATAAAATTCGAGAAATAAGGAGTAAATGTCTTGATTATTTGCGAGGACCGATTGACTGTCAATTATCTGGTTGACGATAGCCGTCTAAAAAAAATAGGCTTATAAATTTTTTATCCATTTTTATTATTCTCACCGGGTCCGCTATAATTAAAGATGTTGATACGGATTACTTAAACGCAGAAATATTAGAGGATATCGACTACCGTCTTTTCCAGATTAAAAAAATTCAACGTCTAAATTTGAATGTCAGAGAAAATATATTCCTTCTACGACTTTACAGTTATTCTTTTCTGGTAAAAGTTTTCCGAAATTTGTGTTTATTAATCGGGTTAGATTTGAGTGCGAACCGTGCATTAAAAATGTCCGTCAGTCTTTTTATTGCTTCCGTTTTTCGCATGGCTCATTATCTTATCAAGGTTGCGAAGAGACGTTGTAGCCAATGCTCCTCGAAGTCACATTTACGAGCTGAATTCCCGTCTGAACTGTTTTGTACCAATTGTAAGGGTAATCACTATCCCTTATCTAAGTCTTGCCTAGAACGAAAA
Organism: Coronaproctus castanopsis; assembly: GCA_032883995.1. Taxonomy (NCBI): domain Eukaryota; kingdom Metazoa; phylum Arthropoda; class Insecta; order Hemiptera; family Monophlebidae; genus Coronaproctus; species Coronaproctus castanopsis. The sequence continues at coordinate 94,265,551 of CM065053.1, forward strand.
AGACGAGGAAATATTAAAGTTCTTATGACATATAAAAACTCGAATAACGCTGAGGCTGCTTTTGAAATCCCTACAATGAATAACATTTATTCTTATGCTTACCGAGC